>PUFA01000460.1:0-322500 GCA_003508835.1 Eonycteris spelaea
GATGTTCAGTAGTGGGTGTTCAGGAAATGCAAATTGGCATTAATGTTATTAGGTATTATAATGCATCCTTCAAAGCTAACAGAAGTTATTTTTCAATTATTTTTATTATAGATGATTAATCACTATAAAGAGTTAAGAGATAACCAAACTAAATCACAGGTCCTACCAACATCTAAAAACTTTAGAAAGCCAATAACAATGTAGACAGAGAGCCAAAGGACAGGCTAGATAACAGAATATTAAAACTATTCCAGAGATAAATGACCAGTGAGAACAAGGATTCTGAATAGAATAGGAAATGGCCTGAGTAACCATGGGAGTTCCTCTATCTCTCATTCAATCAAATCAGTAAGGTTTCATAAAAGATTTTTAGCAATATATTGAAAGACAAGGAGAGGTGGCAGCATGACAAAAAAAAAGTAGAAGAAAATATGTGGATTTTTTTTTTGCATCAAGATAGAATAAGAACACTTCGAAGTGAACACATCTGTAACTACTTAAGAATTTGGCTTGTCATTAGGGAGCAGTTAGGACACATCCTAAATGAACTATTTAGCTGCTATCACCAATAGATAAGTGGTTCCTTTGTTTGGGGTAGCAAAGCAGACTCTAAAGTTAAAATAAAAAGGCTCACAGATTATAAATGAAGAAAAACAAATACTTCACCAAAACTAACCAACCAATGAAAAACAATTAATGTACTTGTGTAAAGAGAACAAAGAACAAAAAGGAAAACTTTTTTTAAAGAAAGCAGGCAATGTTGATTCTTAACTTCACAGATTTTCTTCTCATGTTTGCATTGATTTGGTCCTCCCAATATCAGCTTATCCTCACTAGCTAAGCCAAGCCCCAGTGTTTAAAAACCCAACTTACAATAATTTTTATCAATATAAATTTCTCTGTTTCAGCTAACTTAGCAGAATTGTCCTCAACTAATTTTTGCTACACTCTTGGCACAAATAGCCTCTGCTCAAGTCTCTCCTAGGGTGAATGACCTGAATGGGCCTCTTTCACCTATAATAGAGCCTTCTGGTGTCACCATATGCACCCCAGCTGTTTCTAATTAACCCAGCCAGTATGGCTCTGAGTGGATGACTCAGAAGGTTGACTTTCCTTTGAAGAAATAAATGAATTTACACCAGAAAAATTCAGATTTAGTAAACTTAATTTCATAAAATGATTATAATTTAAACATGAAAAGGTTTTTCGTGGTCCCCAAAACTACTTTCATCATTCAAAAATGAACAGCACTTAACATTGTGTAGTAAATTGCAAGCAAGTGGAAGAAGTTGGAAGACAGTGAACAATGTACTGAAATGGTAGAAAAAAATCTGCAAAAGTAATCTTGTACTCATAAAGAATATATGATATATATTTTCTATACAAATAACTATTCTTATAATTCTCATTTCATATACTGAAAACTCCTAAATGTAAAATTTCTATGAAATTCAGAAGGATACAAATGGAACAAGATGAAACTGTCCAGGGAGCTGAAATCAACTTTTTCAAGTGATGCTGAGTCCATGGATATAAAGAGATGCATTCTTAAAGTAATGAAATCCAAGGCAGAGCCAAATTAGCAAAACAGAAATCAGATTGGGGTGAAAATGCATTGCTTCTATGTGTTTAGAGGAAAGAGGAAAAACAGTACATTTTAAAGTGAACCTCAAAAGAAATTATTTTGTAAGGATTCATTTCAAACTCAGATGTGCCAGTGTGAGGTTGTACTATAGTCAGAACACCTAAGGGCCAGGAGCTCTAACCTTTTTGGATGAAAAAAAGCAATTTGTTTCACAAAAATTTCCATAAAATGAGGGGAAGAAAACTGTCCATCCTGTACATTAATTATCAAAAAGAATCTGTGTTGCCTTTTCAGAAAATGCTTCCATTTTTTTCTATCTTCCTGTTCAGAAAGATATACCAAAAAGAATAGAGCCTCAAGTTTAAAAGAAAAACCAGTGTGAGTGTAGACAAAATGAAATATTCCACAATGAACAACTTGGGTTTGAAATATCAGATACTAGCTACCTTTAAATAATAGATTATTATTTAAACATCATAATGATTAATAAAAGGCAAATGGAGCTGTGTTTAATCTGTCAGTTTCTGGAAACCAAAGGGATTACTCAAATGATATGGTAAAAATACTTTACATTTATCTTAAAAAAAAAACACCATCTTTTCTCTAGGAGAAATATATATATGTTCATTTTTAAATTAGAATGATGTGCATTTTTAAAACAGTCTGCAAACAAGGCTATAAAAGATGTGGTCCACCTACTAATGCATTATATAGGAATTTCAAATAACACCAAACACAGCAGTTGGTTTCCTATACAGGCAGACAGGGGAAGAGAGATATTCTCGAAAAAAAATAAAAAATTCTCTTTTGACTGAATATCTACCCGTATGACATCATTTTCATGAAACCAATTAATCTATGTGGGCTTCAATTACACATAGGCACAATAATAAGAAGAGATCAATCAAAAATGTGGATAAAGCGAAGCCTTTTTAAAAAATAAAATATAGGAGCAGAGAGGGTGTTCTAATTAGATGGCATGCAGAGAAAGGTGCCTGCAATGAATTCTGATGCAAAGCTGGTAAAAAAAAAAATGAATTTCCAGCTAAGAAAAGTAGAGTGAATTACAAAGGAAAATCCTAATCAAGGTCTGCAAATGAGACCAAGAACCAGAAAAAAATTGATATTTAAGAATCAGTGATAGTAATAGCCAGATTTCATTTCATTTAAAAACATAGCACCAAAATATAGTAGGAGGCAGTATAATTTTGAACTAAGAGCAGAGTTTGTAGTTTGATTATTTATATGTGAATCTCCGACCCACTACACGTTAGTTGTGAGATCTTGGGCAAGTTACTTAACTTCTCTGTGTCTTAGTTTCTTTATCTGAAAACTGAAGTTCCTAATGCTGTTCTACCTCATACAATTATTGTAAGTATTAAATGATTTAACATGCACAAAGTACTTAGAATAGAACCTGATACATAATTAGCATTCAGTAATTATTAGCTGGTTAGTTTAAAACACTCTGTTTATTAAGAATCTTTAAATTCAGCTGTCAAAATAGAAATTTCCAACTCCGAAAAGGTTTGCAATAAACTACTCTTGCAGAAAAAAGGCTATTAGTCAAACAACATGGAATAATGAAAGAGACACTCCCACCTATAGCTTTCACTAAATTGCAGGCAGAACACTTAAGAAATGTACTTAAAAGTTTTAATTATCTTCAAAATCATTCCAAGTGCTATGTTTTACTAGGATAGTCATTGCAAATAACTACATAAATAAAGAAATGAGAAGGCCAAAAGCAGTTGAAGTATTGTTTCATCTCTGCATCAGCTTTGGTAGTTTGTGGAATGGAATATGAGACAAAGACAAGCTGATATATTGTTTTTTGTAGGCAAAAAACCCCACATATAATTGTTATCAGCAGCCATCATATATTAAACACATATAAAAGGTCCTAGAGATGTAAAAAAGTTATTAGACACTCTCCTGTCCTCAGAAGAAAAAGCAGTCTAGACATGGAGATGAAATGTATACATACACATGCAATAACAGCTGCCACGAGCAGTGCAGAGCTAATGGAACTTGTTATCTAAGTTACTACAAGAGTGTTGTCATTATCAACAATGGAACTAGTTTCCACTCACACCATGTGACATTTTAAAGAATATAAGAGAATGTGTACATATATTCTTCTGCGTTTCCTCTTTGTTACATGTCTATAAGGTAGTTTTAGACAACCTACTTTATAAAAGGTATTGAAGTTCAGAGAGAGTATGGAAATTGACTGTAAGCACCTAAAATAACAAATGAAAGAACTGAAATATGAACTCGAACTGACTCTACACTATAACATTATGGATGTTGTAATATGTTAAGAGCAATGATGAAACTGATGGCTGGATTTTCCTGGGGAACTTTATCTCTAGGATGCATGATAAATACATTGAAAACCTATACACTTCTCTTACAAGCATGACAGCAGCATTGTCAATTTATTCCAAGAGAAAACAATAGCAAACACATATACCTAGAGGAAAAACACTGCTGCTGTCCCCTAGTAAGATAGTGATATGTCTGACATGACACTAAGATGATTCACAGATACCATTCCACATACAATAGCAAAATTTCCCTTTATTCTTCCTGTTTTGTGAATGACAGATGATAACAGTTGAGTTCTACCTATATGCAGGCCAAATGCCCTGTGTTTCATAAATTAGCTAAATACAACATACCTCTTGAATATGACCTCCTCAGCCTTTGCATATTCTGCATCCCCTCATTACCCTATCCTTTCATACTCAGTTGTATCCATTCACTGCCAGGAGTTGGTTAACTGTTGAACAGCCTATAAATTTATAAGGTCTCCTCTATCATTCTGGTGTCAGGAGGCAGGTCCAGTTTACTTCAGGCAGTGAAATGAACACAAGGGAACTAGAATAAGAAAGACCTGAGTTTGAATTCCGGCTCTACTCTTAACTAGCTACATGACCATAGAGAGGTTATTTAACTCTCTAAGCTTCTGTTTTCACATCAGGGAATCAGGAATAATGTTATTTACTTCACAGTGTTGTCCTGAGCACTGAGCAGAATGCTGTATATAAAATCTATACATTAAAATGCCATGTTATGATACCGTTCTAATAAATAGCACATTGAACAGAAAAAGTAAATCACATCTTATAAGTATACAAAAGGTTTGATCAAATTATTTCTTGGATAGCTCACCAGTACATATACAAATAAATATTCATTCTTATAATCACTGTCATATTTTGCTCAGTTATATATATTCAATTTCTCTGTAAGAAATTGATAAGTTATCATGTTAATTGTTTTAAGAAGAGGCATAATGCAATTGGTGATCAGATTAACATAAGAATTGAAGACAAATTATTTGGGAAACTTGGGACCTTGTCAAATGAGTGTCTGTAGTAATTTCTTTCTGACTTTTAATCAGGAAATATTTGTCACTGATACTTTTTTTCTTAGGAGTTCTGAAAATAAGTACTTGCCTATAAAAAGCAACAAACTAATTAATGAAAAAGAAATGTCTGGGAATATCAGATTTAACAAACATGTGCCAGTTATCATGTCAGATTCTTTTACAGGTGGTATCTTATTTAATCCTCACGAAAATGAGTGAGGTAAATATTATTGCTATTTTACAAAGGAGGAACTGAAATGCAAAGAACCTAAGATATTTAGTGAATTTTTCATAGACATTGAGTTTCTAGTAGTGCCAGATGATAAATCAAGGGATTCTAACATCATGCAAAGTATCCTTTCTATTCTACCCCATCTGCTATGAAAATCAGAAATATTATACTGGGTCAGACCTAAGATTTATCCAGCTCTCAATGCTGGTGCTGGGGATCACAGTAGAATGTGGAGACAAGGGCAAAAAACTGGTGCTCTAGGACAAAGATCAGTCTTAAGACTCAAGGTTCAGAAGGCATACTTGATTCAGCATTTGAGAAATTAGTAAATTAAATCAGGAAAGCATACACAAGTTTGAAAACACATAGGAAAAACCACAACAGGCTTGACTAAGCAAAGATATGGGAACCAAAAACACCTAAATTCTACAGACTAAGGCAAATAGTCAAGGAGTTTGGAAATTCACAGAAGCAAAAGGGCAAGGCTCAGTAGTCAGAATATATGGTACCAATAACAAGGCAAATTTTGAAGCATTTTCAAAAAATCACAAAGCTTGCATTTATATTGAGAGATGAAAAGGCAAAAAGCATTTATTTCAAGATGTTGGGAGAAAATATCAGGCCCCAACAAAAGGGACTTGTTTCTAAAAGAATGATAGGTAAAGCCCTTCAGCTCATTGTATTAAGAGCACAGACAGTGACATGAAATCAGTGTAAATCACAAAGCACATACCACTTAAAGTCATCATATGGATGCATATTTTGCTGAGGTGAATATAATGAACAGGCAAGCTTCATTCTCTCCTTAAGTACATATGTTATAAGGACAACATGAGCTGGCAGAGTGTTGGCTATTCTATCCATGGATATGCTGATCAATAAATTTTAATGGAGCTAAATCTGCCTATTTCTCATAGCCATGTCTTTGAAGTACACTTGATCAAATAAAATACCTTGTCTTTTCTTTTGTATCATAACAAAAGATACCTCTGACCTACCCTTGATGTAAAAAAAATGGCTAGGTTAGGTGGGCCAACATGACCAAAGGCTTTTATATCTTGGAACCACATTTTTGCCTTCGTTTAAAATCGTATATTCTAAATGCCAACCCCTCACCAAGGTCTACATTCCACTAAGGCCTTTGACTCTGAGCATGCTCAAAATGTTTTCTTCATGTGCAAGTTGGCATGGCCCTTCAATTAATAACAACAATAATCAAACAGATACTACTTATTGAGTACTTACTATATGTCAGGCATTGTGCTATGTACTTTATCTCATAGAAATAAAGGAAGCATTCTTGCTCCTGTCAAAGGCTATCCCCTCCATTTATACTATGGATTTCATCTCTTCCTGTTTTATCTTCCTTGATTTCTCTTTCTCTAATGGATCATCTCTATTAGCATACAAACATACACTAGAATTTTCCATATTTTAACAAAGAGATCCTTCCTTGATGACATATCCAGCTACCATATTTCATTTGTCTATGTCTTTTCATAATCAAACTTCTTAAAAGGGTCAAATTCAATAGATTTTTCCCTGTTCACATTTTCTCCCTCCTTCTTGAAACACTCTTCTATCTCAGCTGTAATAAAAGGGAGGTTTCCTTCCTTTCTTTTTTCCATACCTGTTAGTCTCCTTTTCTGCTTCTTCATTATCTATGCCCCAGAGATTGATCCTAGGCCCTCTTTCCTTCTGTTTATAAATCCTCTCTCTTGGGTAACTCATCCTTGTATCATAATCTTACAAATCAGTATATGGCTATTCCAAAATATGTATTTCTGGTCCATAATTCTGTGAACCCCAGACTTATAATAGAAAATTGTCTAACTTGAAGACTTTATATTGATATTCCACATGCATCTTGCACTTAGCACATCAAAAAACAAACTTTGCCATTCTCCTGATTTATGCCCAAATATATTCTTCCCCCTGTTCTCTCTATCTCAATAAATGGTGCCACCACAGAACCAGTTGTTTAAGTTAGAAACCTAGGAGTCATCCTTTATCTCAATCTCTACATTTATTACATGTATTTATTTAGTAGTAGTAATGTCTATAATAATGAGGAAACAGGCCTTCTTGAACACTTAGTATGTGCTAGGCACTGTGCCAAGTATTACAGATGTGTTCATTCATTTACTCCTCATGCCAAACCTTTGAGGTAGGTATTGTTATTCTTCCCATTTTGTAAATGAAAAAACTGAAGCAAGAAGGTGATTTGAATTGTAGGCGACAGTCTCCAGAACCCATTGCTTTAGCTAATACGCTAGGCTGCCTTATTTTAGTTTAATTTATAGTGTGTCCCTATAATTAATTTTTTTGATTGCTTAGAGAAAACAGCCTTCAATGAAAATCTCTCTGTGATTCAGTTAATCTACGATATGCATTACTACATATGTAGAAAGTTAAGCTCAGAAAGGTTGAGTAACTTGTTTAAGATCATTAAAACAAACAAACAAACAAACAAAAAAAACCTAGTGAGTTGGAACCCAAACAAACTTTTCATGATTCCAGAGACCAAAAGTTTAACCACCAGACTATACAGGCACCTTGTTGAGTTTGTTACACTAACAAATTCAAACTACCCATTCATACATTTACACATCACCACACCTCAGACTGTCAAATCACAACTAAGCTCTTACTGTGCAAAGAAGGCTTTGCCTTAGGATCATAGAGTCATTAGCAGTCATTCCCAGTTTTAAAGCCTTTCTGAGAGAGATAAGGCCATTCTGGAGAGAGAAAACTAGTTGAAGACTAAAAGCATTCTTTGTCTGCAGGTCTGGCTATGTGCCATCCTTCACGTACAAAGATGAGAGTGTTTACCCACTATCTATCAGTGGGGCAGAAACTCAGGAATTTTTTCTCCAATAACGGAAGTGGAAATATGAAATACATCTAGATATTCCCCCCTCCCTGGGTTCATCTGAACTACCTCTATAAAATAACCTCCAGGATAAAGGGCACGGACAGTAGTCATGAACTACAATTATACTGTAGTCCACATAAAAATTGAATCCATGGCTCTGGCCAAAATAAGTTAGAAAGAAGTTAGAAAAATTACTTAGTTTCCTCAAAAAAAAAAAAAAAAGACTATTTTTTTTTTCTAAGCAGGCCATATGTCAAAGCACTTGAAAGATTAGAAACGTAGAGGAGCTTTAGGGTATTGGCTACAGTGAACAATTAAAATACCATCTTTAAACATGAAATCTAACTAGCATGGGACTAAATATTTAAGGGATTTTCTAAACAGAACTCATGCCCCAAAATTGAATATATGCTGGGCTCGGCTATTGATTTTATTAATTGTTCAGTCAAAAACATGTATGATATTAGCAGAGGGACAAAGGGAAAAGTCTAGGAACCAAAAACAATGGGAAAATTTTAAAAGGATGGGGGAGGGAAGTGGCTCAGAATGAACCAGAAATAGAAGCTGAAGGAAACATTAAACAATTAGCTTTGGGCATAGAAGGCTAAATGTAAAACCGTAAAATTACTTACATGGACTTTATCTTACACCACATCTTAAGTCACAGAACTCAGCACTATTAACCTTTACTCTAAAAAAGTGCACATTACATGCACAAAACAATATATATTATATGCATTAGAAATCATATAATTATTTTTAAATAGCATGACTAGGCTTTTAAGCTATCTGTGATAAAATTTATATAAAATTTTTTTACATCTTTACAAGGGTATTAGCTCTCATTTGGTGTTGCCTGAGACATGTCTCCTATGTCATCTTCATACTTTTCACCCAAATTTGTCCACATATGATTAGTTAATACTTTGAGTATGAAAGGTTATCATGAGCCGAAGTATTCAGACAACCTCTAGAGGTTAGAAAACAGAAAGAAATGGATTTTCCCCTAGTGCTTCCAGGAAGAAATACAACCCTATTGACACCTTGCTTTATCCATGTGTGACTCATTTTGGACTTCTGGCTTCTAGAACTGTAAGATAATAAATGTGTTTATTTTAAACCACTGAGTTTGCTGTAATTTGTTACAACAATAGAAAACTAATACATGCCCCTCTCTATCAGATTCTTATCTTTCTCTTTCTCCACTACTGACCTCATCCAATTTTTTTACTGAGAACATCTGCAACTCAGTTTCCCAAGCACAGTCTTCCAAGACCAAGGATATCTTCATCTTCACACACTGTTCCTCCTTGAGCTCTTGCCATTTAGTCTCAACAATCCAAAGATCTGAGGAATTAATTTGTAGCTTTAAGTGATAAATTTCCCTTTTATTTATATCATACATTAACTTTTTCATATTAATGTCCTCTTATATTATTGTCTTCTCTTAGTACTGGGCTGCTTTAGAGGGTATAAGAACAACAACAACAAAAAAAGGATATAGCTACTCATTAAGACCATAACTTGGCTCTTGATTTTCCTGATGCAGAGACAAGGCAAAAGCACCCTAGAATAACAGAGACTGCCACACAAAGGGCCAGGCTTTGACATGACGAAGTGGAAGTTTCATCTAAACCCATGCCTCTGTACTGGTTTACAAATAGAAGGATAACTGAAGGAGGGAGATAAAGGAATAATTATCGTCAACAATTCTATTGCCCTCTAATAAAGGCAGGTGAATCCAAAGGTCTTCCTTTGTGTTAATTTCTTTTTACAATGAGGTGGCAGGTCTTGTTAATTCAATCAAGTATCCAGTGAATAGCTAAACTGTATGCCTACAATTTTGCTCAACTCTAAGGGTGATAGAAAATAAAATAGAGTCTTAGTTCCTTCCCTGAGGGTGTTTGTAATCCTATTAGGGAAACAAAATCAATATATATTAAATAATTAGAAACTAATCCAATGCAATATATGATCAAAAGCTAAAACCTATGGTTCTTATTTGATGTACCATATAATTCAGAGAAAAATGAAATCAATGAAGGGCAGAGTAGGTGAAGAAAATTTCTTAACTTGGTGTCCAGATAAGAAAGCTGCTTGTTTATAATTAACTTAATTCCTTCAGCATAAGTACTATTTGTGAGTGAGGATAAAGATGCCTGTGAAGTTTCATTCTCAGGCCAGGGTTAGTCTGAGTGCATCTCTGCTTTCTCTGCTAATGAGAGCAGAGTCCTTACCCTGGTACACAAACTCAGAGAGGCAGCTAGGATAATTGAATAAAAGAGATGAAAAAAAAAACATGGAAAGAGGCAGTGGGGGAGGGAGAGTCTAAATAAAGCAAGTCAAGGAAGAGAGAGGAAACAGGAAGTGGCACCCACCAACCTTCAAAATGATAATTACAGACTCCTTATCAAAGGTCATAAAGCTGAAGAGAAGACAACTGTGAGAACTAACATCTTCCCAAATGCTGTTTCATTGGCACAAAGACACAGCTGTAGTTTCCTTTCTCTCTCTTACTCTTGCCTACCAGGAGCTTAAGAACATTCTCGGAAGATGTTTTCTACAGTGCTGGCAGCAGAGGTCACTGGCATTGGGCTCTATTCTCCAAACCAGCAATGTTAACCTAAGATAACAATACTGAAAAGAAATTGAATCTGACTATATCATAATGACAGGTCTGACAAAGTGACCACATTGTGGGTGGCAGCCTGTATTTTGCAAAGATCTGGAAATATACAACTCAGTAGCCCAAAGTACAGGCATATAGTAGACATTCAATATATGCTTGTTGAATACTCAAATGAATAACTGTGGAGTATAACAAAAGTCTGAGACTATGGAGACTTTCTAGTACAATATCTCTAACAATATCATGAACTTGTTTTTAATGAATGTTCAGCAGGACACTGAGTCTCACGAAGGATATTCTTATGCTTCTGGTTCTTGCCTGTTTCTTCAACTTCCTCTCATACCATTCCCCCATTTTCTCACCATGCTTCATTGACTTTCTTTCTATTCCCTGTTTCTTCCCATCTCAGGATAGTTGTAAATGCTATTTTTTTTGTCTAGAATGCTATCCCTTCTCCTCACCCCACCACCAATGACTAGTTCCTACTCATCCTTGAGGTCCCTGTATAAATACCACAATTTCAGAAAGGATTTCCCAATCTCTTATCTGAGGCCAGCTTTAAAAGTATGAACCAGTATGTCATTTACATTTATGTAATTAAGGGAAACAGTTGATGTCAGGAGAGGTAACCTAGTTCTATAATAGCTTATCTTTAGGTATCACTGTCATACTTGGAAGAATAAGCTGAACAAACCATAAACTTGCTCTTTGTACTAATTATTAATTTTTGTGCCTAGTATAGCCTTGTGACAAGAACAAAAACAATAAATGTAAGTTAAACAAAGTAAGTTGAGAACTAATCATTGTCTCTGCTATTTACTCTATAGTCTAAAACTCAGTCCCTTCCCTCCCTGTATGTTTCCTTCTCAGGCAGGACATTTCCTATCATTACACTAGCAATCTCCTTTCCACATCCTGGCTTCATTCAACACAGAAAATTAACATGCTGAAAGAATGGAAAAATCACTATGATCCCATAAGAATTGGGCAATAATTATACTTTTGTTCCTATCCACTAGTCTCTTCCAAAGGCAAATGATCCTATGGGCCACCTACTACCAGATTCCATGAAAGTATCCTCCCCACCTGCATGCCTTCACAAAACAGTTTACCAGATATAGTGACATAAATTCTGCTTATTAAAACAGCTTTTTAAAAAGCACCATCTTATTTGTTTTCATTTTCCACTAGGACTGTACTAGAAATTCCTTGGCAATATTCTCAGTTTGGTCATACTGAGAATGACAGCATGGTCTCCATGAACATGACAATGCACAGTGGCTCTTTCTTTTTGCTGTATTGTCAAAGGCCTATAGGTCAGTTGCTATTTTTTATCCAAACCCAAGCATGATAATGAGATGGTAATATAGCATAACTATATCCTATTTTATGTCACTGACAGAAATATAGATACTGTTATATTGTAAGTGCTAATAGTAAAAGGACCTAGTGTGTAGACCACCAAGAGTGTCTACAGTCACAGGCTGAAAACTATTGACTCTAGCATATTTTTTGTCATTCTGGATTGCTTATTCAGAGGGTGATTCTTGATGTGTAGTAGGTTTGCCTCTTGAAATGAAGTTCAAAGCCCTTAGGTACATTTCAAGTTTCTCAATGGCCATTTGCTTTGCCCTCCCTGTCATCATACTAAACTCTACATTTTCCCCTCCAAGTTCATTAACCTATGGGTGATGAGACATTTCTTACTACAGCAATCAAAGAACTGACAGAAAAAAAAAGGGCCAGAAAGGCACCAAGATTGTATCTGGACACATGGCTCAGGTTCCTGCCGCAAATGGCATTCAGCTTCTCAGTACAGTTATTAAACCCTTCACTGCCTATCCGTTCCTCATTCAAGACTATAACTAGAGAGAGTAGATATTCTACAAACTCCGACACAAGGTCATCATTCTTCTCTGACCCCACCTTCACCATGGGACCCAGACACTGATTTTTTCTTAGTCACTACTGGTGACTTATTAAGTCCCCATATTCCACATTAGTAGACTTAGATGAATTTATATATCCTTTATTTGCAAAATTAATTGCTTCTGCATTCTCCATCCAAGCTTACTGGCCACCTCCCCAATTTTGCTCCCTCAGGCACCTAGTTCTCCTTTACTGGCTCTTTTGCCAATACTTTGTAAACATATGTTGCCCCTTACCTCCAAAAAAGAGGAGGAAAACACAACACCTTTGGCTTTATTTTGCTATCATTTTCGAGACCAATTATTTTCCCTTTCCATCCAATGTCAAACTTGTGAAATTTTGTATCTCAACACCTCCATTTTCTCAGCAACTCTTTCCTCCTTAATTTCTTGTCTTCTTGCTTCCGCAATCTCTAGAACACTGCAATTATTCTCTAAAAGGTCACATATAACCTGATTTTTACACTGTTTTTATTCTTGAAATCCATAGTTTTCCTTGAGGTTCACCAACCCTCCTTCTTGACTTCTCTTTTCCTTGTTTTTGATTGTGTTGGTAACTATCCAATTCTGGTTGTCTTACTTTTCTAACAAGTTATTATCTATCTTCCCACTAATTCTTTTTATCACCCTTGCAGGTGGGTATCACCTAAAGTTCAGTCTTTGGTCCTCTGTTCTTTTTGTCTCTAGAAGTTTCTCCCCAAGGAGTGGGAAAATTTGATATAAAGGTAGAGTGACAAATTCAAATGCATAAAAGAGACAGACAGGTAGTGTAAACAGGTAAAGAAGAAGTTAGGTGGGTGTAAGATACAGTTAGAATTGAATGCTGGGGGTAAATGACAGAGTCAGCTTATGTTTCTAAGGGGGCGATTGCTATTCAGCCACAGTCAGAGCATGCTGTGTATATAAGTAGGCCAAATTTGCCAGCTCTTCCAAGTTTTCATCAGAAACCTAAAGTCTGGAATTTTCTGCTAGCTCTACAAATTTTTATGTTAGCCGCTGATTTTGATTTTTTAATTATATAGGCTATATCAATTAGGATAGGATAGTTTATACATATGACTCTGGAATTTAACCTTAAAAAAGTTTGTTCGTTACTCACATTACAGTCTCATCACAGGTCAATTGTGTCTCTGCTCCACATCATATTCAGTCTAGGACATACATTGACAAAGCTATTTATATCTAGACCATTGATGGCTTCATGACAAAAGAAAAAGAAAACATAATGAATCATACACTTAAATTCTGCACTTAAATCATGCTTTAAAGTTTCTCTCGTAACTATTGCACATCATCACTTCTGCTCACATTTCATTGACCCAAGCACATCATTTGGCCAAAGTTAACTATAATGGGAAGGGGAAGTATAATTCTCTCCAAAGAGAGGCAGTAAGTATTTGTGAACAATAATACAATATATTATACCTGTTGAACACAATATCAGTGTCCCATTACTAGTTTACAACCTCTGATGTCAGGAAATGTCAAGAAACTGAGACACACTTGGGAACTCTGATTTTTCACCACCATCCATAGACTTTGGGGCCCTATAAAATGAGACTTGGAGTAGATTAGTTTTAAGGTCACTTTATAAGCCTATACTGAGTGTGTGAACAATTCTATGGAGATATAAGACTGTTAACAGATACTGAACATCCAGAACTATCTTCTCAGAAGTCTTAATCTCACATTTTCTAAAGGTTGCTGCACATTTCTACTTAGTCCCCTAACCACACGCATGCAAAAAGTCCTAATCCAAACCATTCTTCACTCCAAACTTGATTTTCTTATTTGTAAACAGCTCCACTATTAAAACAATCTGGCCAATATGTTCCTAATTATCATATTATTACATTTTTTCTCTAGTGCCCCATGTCCATCCAGTCACTAATCTCTTAGCAATATTGTTCTTCCCAATATTTCTTTCATCCATCCCCTCCATTCAAGTCTGGAAGCTTCAAGAAAATTCATGTTCCTTATCTACTCACATCTGAATGACTAATCTGATTCACTATATTGGCTCTTGTCACACCTATTCCCAAAGTTTTTAAAGTTATCATGTTCCATTTACTTTGCCTCATTCACCCAAATCCCAACAACTTCTCCCCTACTCAAATGCCTTAGAGAACTCCTCACTGCCTTTACAGCTGATCCAAAACTCCTTTAAACTGCCACTCAGGTTGCCTTCATCAACCAACTATATAGATTTAAGCTTTTTAAAATGTCCTGGGCCTATGGGCTTCCATTTGTGAAATGGGCATAATAATAGTAGTTTACCTTATGCACTGTGGAGGGTTGTGCACATCATATAAGAAAAATGATGATATAAAGTATAAAGGATGTGAGGATTTTTGGTCAAGATAGTGGAGTTTGTAAATTCTGTGCTTACCTCTTCTCTGACCACAACAAAATTACAACTACACTACAGAACAACTATTCCTGAGAATCACCTGAAGTCTAGCGGAACAGAAGTCCTATACCTAAGGACATAGAGAAGAAGTCACCTCCAGACCAGTAGGAGAGGCAGAACCACAGAACAGGCTGGTCCCACACAAAAGAGGTAGTTTAGAATCAGGAGAGATATCTCGGCTACAGAGGAGTGAGGGGATCCATCCCCACATCAGGCTCCCCAGCCAAGGGTTCCAAATGCTAGAAAGAGAAGTCCCACAACATCTGGCCCTGAAAAACAGCAGGGATTATGAATGAGTGAGACAGAGTGGTTGAAGTCCCAGGCATTCCTCTTAAAGGAATGCAAACTTATTTGCTGACAGAATCACTCTCTCTGAGCTCCAGCATTGGGGCAGCAGCTTGAACTTCGCCAGCTACATATTAGGAAGAACTGAGTTTTCTGGCTTCAGAGCAAGGGCTGGAGGGGCAGCTTTTTCCAAGACATAAGTGCTGGTAGAATCCATTGTTCCTTTTTGGGTCTCCAGACTCCCAGCCTATGGATGCACATGGCCACCATATCTGAGACTGCATCAATCCAGGTAACACTTGCCCTGGTGATTCCTTGAGGCTCCTCCCCACCCAACTTGTGGGTCTACCCAAACTACCTTTAGTGGCTTTTCCATACAAACGATCTGCCTTTCCTCATTCATACTGTTCTTTCCAGAAATCTCTCAAATGTTCACAAACCCCCAAGAAGCTGCATCTGGCCTTGTACAGCTGAATGAGCAGCCCCAAACCCAGCACTGGTTGCAGTCAGCCTTGATTTGGGGCTTGTCTTCTCAAGGAACCTTCAAGTCCAGTGCAGATGGGAGCTTACTTCAGATTGCTAGGTAGCTCATGCCAGGTGGCCCTATGCAAAGCACCGACTACAGCTAAACTTGGGCTGTGGCGGGGCCCCTCAAAAAGGTCCCGGGGCTGGCAAACCTGAGACTCAGCTTCTTAATTTGCTAGACTACCACCCAGGGCTATATATGAGGACATCACAGCCAGGGGGCACACTGCACAAGCACCAGAACTCTGCTAAAGCACATACTGCTCCATAGGGTCAGTCTCTGCACAACAGCATCTCTGCTACAGTCACTAGTCAGTCCTCACAAGTCATCCCATGGATCAATCCCTCCCATTGACATGCAAATGGCAGCTAAGGTCAACTACAATAAGTGGGCACAAACAACTCGTAAAAGGGACACACCTGCAGCACCCAGCTCAGATGACCAGGAAGACTATGCTCTGGGCCCCCACAGGACAGTCACTACATAAGACAACTCTACTAAGACAGGGAGACATAGCAGCTCTACCTAATATAAAGAAACAAACCAGGGAGTCAGCCAAAATGAGAAGACAAAGAAACATGTCCCATCTGAAAGAACAGAACAAAGTTCCAGAAAAATAACTAAACAAAATGGAGACAAGAAATCTACCAGACATAGAGTTTGAAACACTGGTTTAAGAATGTTTAATGATCTTAAAGGAACGGTACATGGACTCAGTGAGAACTTTAACAAATAGATAGAAAACAAACAAACAAAGAACCAGTCAGTAATGAGGTGTATAATAATTTAAATGAAGAATACATTAGATAGAATCAATAGTAGATTAAATAAAGCAAAGGATAAAATTTGTGACTTAGAATATAAG
Organism: Eonycteris spelaea; assembly: GCA_003508835.1. Lineage (NCBI taxonomy): Eukaryota > Metazoa > Chordata > Mammalia > Chiroptera > Pteropodidae > Eonycteris > Eonycteris spelaea. The sequence continues at coordinate 16,712 of PUFA01000460.1, forward strand.
GTATCATAAAACACCCAATAAAAACAGCAATAATAATAATAATAAATTCCCCCCAAAACAGGATAGTTTAAGGAGCCTCTGGGGCAACATCAAGCATAGAAACAGGTGCAACATAGAATTACAAGAAGGAGAAGTGAAAGAGCAAGGAATTAGAAACCTATTTCAAAAAAATAATGATGGAAAACTTCCCTAACCTGGTGAAGGAAATAGACATAAAACACCAGGAAGCACAGAAAGTCCCAAACAATATGAACTCAAAGGGACTCAAACCAAGGCACATTATAATTAAAATATCAAAAGCTGAAGACAAAGAGAGAATCTTAAAATCATCAAGAGAAAAGCAATTAGTTATCTACAAGGGAACTCCCATAAGACTATCAGCTGATTTCTTAACAGAAAATTTGCAGGCTCGTAGGAATTGGCAGGAAATATTCAGTGATGAAAAGCAAGGACTTACGGCCAAGATTATTCTACTCAGCAAAGCTATCATTTAGAATTGAAGGTCAGATACTTCCCAGACCCCCCGCCTCCCCCAAAAAAAAAAACCTACAGTAGTTCATAAATATCAAACTAGTATTGCAAGATATGTTAGAGGGACCTCTTTAAGAAGAAAAAGGAGGAAATAAAGGATAAAAATGTTAATAATAAAATGGCAGCAACAAGAACATATCTATCAACAATTACACTAAATGTAAATGTATTAAATGCTCCTAACAATTACACTAAATGTAAATGTATTAAATGCTCCTAAATGGCAGCAACAAGAACATATCTATCAACAATTACACTAAATGTAAATGTATTAAATGCTCCTAAGATATGGTGGCTGAATGGATAGGAAAACTAGACCCTTACAAGAGACTCACTTCAGATCAAAAGTTACACACAAACTGAAAGTAATTGGATGGAAAAACATATTTCATGAAAATTAAAATAAACAAAAAAATCTGGGGTATCAATACTTATACCACATAAAAAGACTTTAGAACAAAGGCTATAATAAGAGACAAAAAAGAACACAGTAATCCTAGTTCTGAGTATTTATCTGAAGAAAACCAAAATGCAACTTCAAAGGGACATGTGCATCAATATGTTCATTGCCTTATTATTTACAATAGCCAAGATATGGAGGCAACCTGGGTGTCCACCAGTGGATAAATGGATAAAGAAGAGGTGGTACATACATACAATAGAATATCACTTGGCTATATAAAAAATGAAATCTTGCCATCTGCAACAACATGGATGGACCTAGAGAGTACTGTACTGAGAACAGTAAGTCAGACAAAGACAAATGCCATATGATTTCACTTATGTGTGGAATGTAAAGAACAAAGTAAACAAACAAAACAGAAACATGCTACGAGATACAGAGAACATTTTGATGGTTTCCAAATGGGAGGAGTATTTGGGGAATGGATGAAAAATGGGAGAGTATTAAGAAGTACAAATTAGTAGTTATAAAACAGTCATGGGGATGTTAAGTATAGCATAAGAAATATAGTCAATAATATTGTAATAAGTATGTATGGTGTCAGATGGGTAATGGATTTATCGTGGTGATCACTTTGTAAGTTATATAAATGCCTATTCACATGTTGTACACCTGAAGCTGCACTTGAAAATAATATTTTATGCCAACTATAGGTGAAAACAATTTAAATCATTAGTAAAAGAAGAGCAGATAAAAAAATAAAGGATGCAAGATAGATTATTGCTTACGTAACTCAGAGCTTCTACCACTACAATACAAATAAATTAACTGAGATTTATATTGTCAAAACTAAGTTTCAAGAGCAATTTTTTTCTAAAAAGGAACCATCTAATGATTTGTTTATAATGTCGGAGACTGGAATAAATAACCTGTCTCAAAGGCCCCTTCAAACTCTGAAATATTTTGAAAAATGTGTTTATTTAAATTAGTTTCAAGTATACAGTACATTGGTTAGATATCTATACAGTTCATAAAATGATCTCTCTGATTGCACCCTCCCTCCCTTGACCCTCGACCTGGCCAATGTATTAATGCTAACTGCATTCCCTATGCCATGTTCCCCATCCCTGTGACCATCCATCAACTACTAATTTGTACTTCTTTAATCCTTCATCCCATTCTCCCAGCCCCCAAATCCTTCTCCCCTCTGTCCATCGCGAAATTGTCCACTATATGTATGAGCCTGTTTTTGATTAGTTTGTTCTTTTTATTCCTTAGATTCTGCATATACATAAAATCATATAGTATTTATCTTTGTATGTCTTAAATACCTTTTAGGTCCATCAAAGCAATATCTTTATCCATCCCCTTCCTTTTAGTATATGTGTATCTTCTAATCTGAAGTGAGCCTCTTATAGGCAGCATATATAGGGGTCTTATTTTCTTATCCATTCAGCCACTCTATCTTTTGGTTGGAGCACTTAATTCTTTTCCGTTGAGGTATTTATTGATAGGAATGTGATTGAGTGTCCTTTGCTTTCCCATCCACTAGATATGTCATTTGACCCTTTTCTTTATTCACTTTGCTTATTCCTTTGTTTATTCCATTTAATATACTTCTCATCTTGGATATTGTGTTTTTCATTTCAGACTAGTTCCCTTTTATAATTTACATTTTTATGTTTTTATCTCTTTGCTGAAGTTCTCACTGAACTTATCTACACTTCCCAAAATTTAATTGAGGATCTTTATAACCAGTCTTTTGAACTCTGCATCTGTTAGATTATTTGACTCCATTATATCTGGATCTCTATTATGTTCTCTCATATGGTTTCTGCTTCTTTGTCTTCCCATTTTGTCTGCCTTTCTGTGTCTGTTTCTATGTACTAAGCAAATATCTGAAGTCTCCCAGTCTTATTAGTGTGGACTTGTGAAGTAGGTGTCCAGTGGAATTCCTAAGAGGAATTCAGCTGCAGCCAAATTTATCCCAAGCCTCTGCCCCTCCAGGGCCACAGTCCACAGATGTTGTGCTTATAGTTGCCTCAAAAGGCCACACCAGAAACCAAGGCCAATTGGCTCCAGTGTGAGTCTAGGCTCTACTCATCAAGGAAAACCTGACTTGCTGAGGATAAACCTAGATGTGGCTTGGGTGGGACCACGAGTTGGGGAGGTGGGGTTTCAGATTATCCATAGAGCAGAGTGAACTCTGTTATCCACTTTGATGATGTTTCAGCTATGGAGGTGCTGTGTCTGCACACCGGGAGGTGGTGGGATCAACAGGGAACAATGTATACTGCTGGCACTTCTGTACAGAGTGAGTCTCACCTCGGCCCTCACTCTGACAATGTCTCCCTGTAAGTCATTGGTGTCCCCTTCATACAGCCAAATAGCTTCTGGTGCTATGAGCGAGCAGGTCCATCACCACAAAAATCTGCTCATGGATGTGGCCCCTTTACGAGGCTTCTGCAACTGCTGCTGCCACAGCCACAGCCTCTGTCTCACTCAGCCGCTTGAGTCCAAGCAGCCCCACATTCTCGCCCCATTCTTCTGATATTGCAGAGTAATTTCTTGGATTTCTCCCTAGTTGTATTGCTTATTCATGTGGATCCCAGGTGATTTCCCTTGCTGTTTTCTCCCTTTTTCTGTCACAACTTTGATTTGGTCACCAAAGGGATGAACAGAGCCTCTATCATCTACGCTATTTTTTTTCCTCTTCCCCAAATTTGATTTTTTATTCAAACCCCACAAACTGCCAACATTAACCAACTAGGATAAAAGTAATTAGGTTATAGAAATAAAGACAATACCTAGCAGTTATACCATGGGTTCTGGAATCAGCCAACATGTTTTCAAATCTTGACTCTCCCTCTTAGTAACTGTGTGAACTCAGAGAACTTAATTAACTTATAAGTGTCATTATCATCTAAAATTAATTTTGTTCTTAAAGAGAAAAAGAGAAAAGCCCACAAGTCCATCTATATTATGCAGTTACTAAAAAGGGATAAGTAGTTTGATGTACTGACACAGAAAGAACTCTAAGATATGCTGTTATGTGAGAGGGGAAGCAGATCAATACTTTCAGTAGGATCCAGTTTTGGACATGTATGTTTATTTATATATGGATAGGGGAAAATCTAGGATACAAAACAAAGAGTTAACAGTGATTAACTGTGTGGTTGGGGTTGGCAAGATAGGAATGTGGATGAAGAAAAGGGATTTTCACTTTTCCACTTATACACTGTCGTACTAATTAAATTTTTTACAAGTCTTCATTATTTTATATTGAGCATTTTCTAAGGGAAAAAAATCCCATCTAGAAACATCTTGTTCTAATTTGAAACCAAGATTTTTTTTTTACTTCAATATAAAGATAAACCCCATTCCAAAGCATCCCCATAGCCCTACAGAAATAGACTTCACACAGGCCTGAGCCATGTCCTGCTATCTGATGTTTCCAGGAAAGCAACCTTCCTTTCACCTCATCTGCCATAAATACTTAGAAATGTGAAAGAATTATAATTATTTATTTGCCCCTGGTGGGTGGGTAGATAGATTTGTAGTCAGAGTCTGCAAGAGAGGATTAAAGGGAAAGAAATAGCAAAAGGATCTTTTAGAGCCTGGCAAAATTCTTACTCCATGCAGCTGGTGTTGCTCACAGCTGCATATCTCTTGAGGGAACTGTGGGACTCTGAGAGCCATGCTTTCACCTAGAAATATGATGCTCTATCTGCTGCTATATGTAAACATACATCTACATTTCTGGATCCTGTTCCATGAAAGAAATGTCACCTCAATCATCTTAACCTGTGTCTGTTAGTCTTCCTGCCAGTCTCATCACTTTCCTTTTTTGACAAATACACAGATATAAGAGCAGCCAACATTTACAGAGTACTACCATAGCCCAGGCACTGGGCTAAGTCCTTTACATTGATTATCTCATTGGTAAATAGTGGAATCAATGTCATGTAAGAGGGAGCATCATCCAAAAGGACTGAATCAAATGTGTAAGGATTTAGTGTAGAAAGAAATCTGAATCATGGGACTTATTCTCCAGAAGAGGTAGGACATCACACTAGGGGGCAATGGGAAGCTGATGTGTCTGAATTGACACTGAGTATCTAGGATGAAGGTAGCAAAAATATGTGGCAGTGATAAGAAATCATACTCTAGTAAGAATAGCTAGTGTTTATTGAGAGTTTGCTACCTGCTAAACACAACGTATGCATCATCTCATTAAATTTTCCAAATGTAGGTGAGTAAATAGCTCAGAAAGCTAATGTGGATCATCCAAGTTAGGAAGTGGTACAGCCAGGATTTAAACCCTGGCTTTGCTTGATTCTAGAGCCCCTAATCTCTGTGGATAGTTTGCCTTTCATAATTATCATGACCCACTAATATTTAGTACCTTGGCACTGTCCAGACCATTTCATCTTTCATTACACAGGACAGGTTTTACCATTAGTTAACAAGAGTAAAAATGTTCTGCTTTTCAGAACCATACCACTTTTCTCAGAGCCTGCCCTCTTTTCCAGCCAAGTACCTGGTTATCAATGCTATATGTGCAGAGAAACTGGGACAACTGTTTCAGAGTATATTCTAGCAAGGTGAAAATAGTGACCAAATCTAAACACCATTTGCCAAAGTCTATTTTGATGTGAGCAAGCTTTCAAAACTGAAAGGAATAAATTGAGTTCTGTGAATCTGGGCTTTACTCAAGGTGATCTTCTTCCCCTTTTTAGCACAATCAATCTCTACAACTAAGATTTTTAGAGGCAACCTCACCAAGATGCCAATCACCAATGGAGAACCCCAATCCTCCTCTGGAGCCCGTTTTCAGAAAACCCCCCATATCACTCTCCCTAGCAGGATCATTGTATTTTTTAAGCAGTTAATCTAACCAAAGGATTACCTTGTCTGAAGGAAATGTATTGGCAGCAGAGTTTAAGTGGTATGCTTATAAAAGGCAAACAATTTGAGTGCTCTGAAATGTCTCTAATTAAGGTGCCCCTTTCCTGACAGTTCTACTGCAATGAGTCTTTCAGAACACTCAGAAGTTAGTCAGCAGCTGGTTTACTACCAATTTCTTTCCAGTTCTCTATTCCTTCAGGATTATTGTCCTTAGGAAGCCATCCACAACATCAGCAACAGAAGCTGTCAAAACCCCAAATAAGTTATTTGTTTTAGTGTACTGTCCAGAGAGGAACTTTTTCAAGAGTGATGCAAAGCCAACCATGTTACAAGTGGTATACCATAAAGTTAGGAGAGGTCATTCTGTGTCTTTTCCAAAATTATTTCATTCCAGCTTTCTCAAGCAGATTTGTTTCACCAATCTAAATTAAAACTATTGCTTAGAAATTCACAGGATTGCAGTACAGAGTAGGGGGCAAATAGAATCTACTTTCCCTATAAAGGGAAATAGTTTGTCTCATTGACCTTGACAGAAGACTGGTGGCAGGAGACCCAGTATAGGCCAGTGAAGAGGCCATCTCTGAAACTAGAAAATGGTGTTGAAACTGTTTCCAAGTGCACTTGCAGCAAAAATGAAGTCTGGTCTTTGCACTCATCTCTAAGTAGCTTTGATACAATAAAGGACTCATGCTTCAGAGAAATAAGGCAGATTCATATAGCTATAGGTCATCTGAATGCTTAAAAAATTCCAGTCTAGAATATGTTCCTTTATTTTGGCCATCTAAACCCTTCCATTTCACAAAAGCCAGCTGCAGCCTCAAAAGCTAAATAATATGATGCTATAGTTCTTATACTTGGTGGCACAATAGAATCACTTGGGGGAGCTTTTAAAAATTGCCAATATTTATTCCCCTCCCTAAACCAATTGAACCAGAATCCCAGGGGACTTGGGCTTGGCTATTACTATTTGTAACACCTTCCTCCACCCAGTGCTTCAAATGTGCTGTCAGGGTTGAGAATGACTAGTGTAGTTAATAAGAGCACAGGCCTCTAGGTTCAAAAGATTTGAACTAGAGTCTTCATTTCAATACTTTTTCTAGCTATGTGACTTTGAGCAAGTTAATCAATCTCTTGAAGTCCTGCTTTCTTTATCTGGAAAATGAGTACAATAATAGCATTTACCACATTAGATTATTTTGAGAGTTGAAAGAGATAATTTATGTTCTATGCTTAGCACATAGCATGTTTTCCATAAAACATTAGCTGCCATTATCACCATCATCATCATCATCATCATCATCATCATCATCATCATCAATGGCAGTTATGGGAAACCTTTGAGAACCACTCCTAGTCTCAGATTGGTAATGATTTTACTTCCAGAGAGGTAAAATCATAAACATTTCAGAAAAACAAACATTTAATAAGCCAGGAATTATTCTGATTCAAACTCCAAATCCAGTGCTCTTTCCACTACATTCATTTAATTTCATTTCAACAAATGAATTGAAGAATGACTATATTTAACTCTAATGTAGGTTCTTGGGTCAGAAAGATAAATTTATATCAAATTGCTCCTGTGTTTTCGAAATATTCTATTTAATTGAAGAATCCAATATGTAAACAAATAATTACAGCAATATAATTTGTTTTTATAGACTCAATGAGTTTTTAGTTTCTACAAGCTCATGGAAGATAATGAAATTAACTCTGTTCGGGCAGATTAACAAAGATTGCACTGAGGTGGTGATGGCTGAATGGTATCTCGAAAGATAAATAGGAGTGTTGCAGGTAGGGATGGATGTATGGAATGGACATCACAGGCAGACAGAAACAGCCAGACAATAGATACTCTTCTCAGTTCTCTCTTCTCACAACTCCTAGAACACTTGTCTGTACATTCGTTTGTCAATAATAATGTTTTATCTCATGACACCTCTTCTATTATTGCCTTGAACTATTTATCTCCACTCTTACCTAATTTTTCATGTCTTGTCACTCCAACTAAAATTTAAGCTTGAAGGGGAGTGAAAGAACCAGTTTAATAGATTACTATATCTCCCACAGTGCTTTGCGCATGGTCTTAAAAATAGTGGCTAGTTAGTGAATACTTTTTGACCTATTGATATAAAGGGAGAAAACAGGATAATCTTGAACATATCTTAAATGCACTACTTATAACCAAAACTTTCTGCAAAATAAAGTGTTCACTCTTTCCTCCTGATTGTTCACATCATGACCATCAAAAGATTCTTTGAACTCATTCTGTGTCCCCACTACAATTAAGAATACTGTGGTATAATAAAGTTTTCAGATACCCACATGATAGAAGCTCTTTCCATATTTCAATACCAGAAAACTGTTTTTACTGATAGAATTCACAAGGATCTCAAAGTTAGGCCTAGGTACTCATGGAAGAAAACTGCTGATCACAAGCCTGGGCCAATCAGTCTGGGATTCCACACTTTTCAACAAAATATCAGACATTCTGATGAAATTGCAAAGAATAGATAAACTATAATACCATTCTTTAGCGGCATCCTAAAGACATCTTCAGGCTGTTTACCTGGGGAAACAAAGTAACCCAATGTTCAAGCAGGATGGAGAACAACAACATTTCTCACAAATGGGGGCAGTGTCTGAACTGAATTTAAAATTCGGATGAGCAGAGGGAACATCTCCCACTTAGAAACACTTCAAAATGTTGACTTCAAGAATGGGAAGAATATGTTCTTACCATATGGATTTTGGCCTCCATTGTGCACAACTGAGAACTCCAAGTAGTAAGAAGCTGACATCTATTTAAAAATGGCCTGACAGATGTTAATCAAAGGTGTCCCTCATCTCACTGATTTTTCTGCATTTTGCAAGATGACTCATTGCCAATCTGAGCACAAATAAGTATTGGTATAAAGGTGTCCTTTCCACATATACAAACAATCTTGGAAATTAACACACTGCCCAGGGCATGTGGAGCTTTATAGTTCAGGCAGAGGAGTTGGTGCAGACCAAATATAAAATCCAGGATGGGAAAAGGAAAGGATATTTAACACATTTACCCTCCTGCAAAGATAGCCTGTTATATGCTTAATAAAAGTGCCACCTACATTATTCTCCTCTTTCTTCCTCCCCACCAGCAGACAACCCTCCTTCCCTACCCCATCATCCTCCTTCATTCCAAGTGTGTGTGTGTAAATAATTTAAGACCTTCTTCTAAACATATTGAGAAGACTAAATGAGATAATGTGAAATGCCAGGGAGCTTGCTACACTGTAGGTATCCCCTTGCAACCTTAAACTATATGTAAATATTTTTCACTAGGTTACCATACTTTATGTGGTAGAGTACAGACAAACCCAGGTAGAAGTGAGAGAGATGGGAGAGTCAAAGAGAAACACCTAGGGACTGATATCCTAGAGAACTGTAATTGTAAAGTTGAACTTTTGCTTAACCACTCTGATAGAAAAAAAACATAACATAACAGATAATCAAAACACTACACATAAGGGGAATGGCTAAGTAAATTATGGTAGAACAACAAGATGGGATATCAAGCAGTCATTAGAGATTAGAACCATGAGCACTAAGGACAAACATAGCAAAATATTGATACATCACTTTAATTAGTAAAACAAAACTCTGTACATATAATGGCTAAAATTATTTAAAATTGTGTAGGCATGCAGAAAAAATGTGTATGAGTAGATTATAGTCATATAAAATTTGTTAATTATATCAACATTAGAAATATTAACTATAAAAAAACAGATAAATTGCAAATTAGTTCTATCCAGCTTTATAACACATGTGATAACTTTTCTTTGGAAGTCAATTTATTTTATGTGATATTGTTTCCTTAGGCTAATAGTAAGGTGAGTCTGCATTCTCTGATCCCTCATTAAGGGATGGTAGGAGGGATAGGTAGGAGTGCAAAGCAATTCAGGAATGTTCTAGATTGTAGGGGGAAGCTATTTTAAAGTAAATATTCATTGTAAAATCTATTGGGAACAAAATTTGAAGAAATCTTTTTTAATGGTTATTGAGATCTAATTTTAAATTGCCTGTAAACAAGTGGGTTAAAGTGAAAATGAAAACATGGAAGAGAAAACTATAAAGAAAGGGTTAAATAGCTGTGTTTTGAGTAGCAATTATATGAAACTGAATTCAGCTCTTCCTAGCAATCAAAATATAAAACAGAATTGTTCCTTCTCTTCTGAATCACCCTAAAGTGCTACCAAATTATATACTATTACCATGACCAAACTGTGCCAAATAATGAATGAGAACTTAAACTTGCACCACTTATATACTAGGAAAATACATATAACTCTATACCAAATTACAAATATTTATGTCATCTGAAGTTCCAGCAAGATTTTATGAACACCACCTGCTCTATTTCTTCTATATATTAAATAATAATAATAATAATAATAATAATAATAATAATAATAATGAAAAAAAGAAAAGAAAACACAAAACTCCCAACTGAATGCTCAAGTTGATGAGGAAGCAGATTATCAAGAGGGCATGGAACATTTATCTGAATAATGGATATAATTTAATGATAACAACCACAGTCTTCTTAATGACAACTTGAATTTGGTCAGCACCTTATTCAACAATATTTCCCTACAGTCTAAATAGTGATCAGAGCCTGAATCCCTAAAGATAATTACTTGATCAAAAACGACTCTAAATTTTACTCCTGCCACTGATTCTTTCCTATTTCAGGGGCCTTTTGCTGGTCATTCTGGAGGAGTTTGACTAGATAATGTAATCAGAACAATTTCCCTGCATTAAGCACGTAAGTCCCACAGGAAGACACTGCTATCCTAATGAATTTCCATAATCCCTCTGGAAGGCTCTGTATACCATTGGCGTGGATGGTTGTTCACTTGAGACCCACAGTTACCTAAGAATAAATTAGCTGGTTAGTGGATTCTCTGGGCATTTTGGCAAAAGTTGTTATTGCCTCTCTATCTTCCTGACCGATAACCTTCACACTGGCCCTTATTTTTTCAGATTACTTCTGCAGACATGGTCTGCCACCCTGCAGACCATGTCCTCTGTAAGCAATACCCCACATTCTGTAACTTTCTCTATCTCTTCTGCTTATCAAAACTGACCCGGGCTCTCCTCTGTCAGAGGCCTGCTCTTTGCTTGTGAATGGCAGATTAACATATTATCCAGATAAACCAGAACTTCACAACTTTCAAATTGAGGAGTCCTCTTAAATGTCAAAAAGTTAACCTTTACATATCTGTTGGTGAAATGTAAATACTACATAATGACAGAAAATTGTTACAAATTCTGTAATATCTAGAAATGAATTTGTTTTTATTAATGAAATCAGCATCTATATAGGTTGGAAAATAATTGTACATATATATGTGTTATTTCCTACTGGTTGTATCTACAAGAACTAGTGTGCACAGTGTTGTGGATTCCTTGAAACAACTTTTTTGGTGTAACGGAAGTCTGAAGATTAGAGGTTGCCAACCACTAATAAAATCTAGGCACTATTTATTGGGTTTGCCTAGCATGGCACAGTGTGCTATCTGTACATAATTTTATTTATAGTATCATGAAGTTGATACTACCATCACCCTTTGTACAGGTAAGTAATAGAGTTCAGAAAGATTGCATCACTTGAGCACAGTTATACAACTAGTTAAGTGGCAAACTTAAGTTTTAAACCCAGCTCAAATTACAAAGTCCGTGTACATAATCCCAAGCTAGTTTGCTTCCCATTAAGTATTATTTTAGTATATATTCTTCCATTTATCTTTTCCTTAATCAAGTTAAATGTCCCATAAAGCATTTAAGGGATGATGCTAATGGTGGGCTGCAAGGTTATTTGGAGGTAAATCTCTAAAATCACACCTGTATGCCAAGCTACTTCTGCTCAAGAATCTGATCAAGGCATAGTACAGTGAAACTGCTTTGAAACAATAACATGGAGATGTGCATATTTAGATTATGTTTTAAAAGGATCAAAATAGAAACATTTAGTTCTGTTTTATCAAACAGTGAAAAGAAATCTTGCTCAAGAGAAAACCGGCTTATAAAAAAGAGCTGGTCAAAGTAGTGGTTATAGTGGTTCTCACTGTGACCTTTGGACCAGCACCTGGAAATTTGTCAGGAATGCAAATTCTCAGCTTCCCACCATCCCCACAATGCTCCACCCCACCTCCTAAATCAAAATCTCTGGGAATGGGGTCTAGAAATCCATGTTTTCACAAGGCTTCTAGGTGATTCTCATGAACACTAAAGCAAGTTGAAGAATTATTGAACTAGATAGTTATTAACCAGAGTGGCAGAGCTAGGAAAAGGCTGTGAATATTCACAATAAAACAAGAAAAGTGAGATTCTGGTTAGGGAAAGATTAATCCAGGTATAGCAAGACTAGTATAACATAGTAATTGATAGTACATACTCTGGCATCATACAGACCTGGATTTGAGAACTAGTTTACTAGCTATGTAATCAGGACCAAGTAATGTAACTCCTCTGAATCTCAATTATCTCATCTGTAAAATGAGGATAAACAATCACACTTCCTTTACAGGACTGTCATGAGGATGAAATGAGTTAATCCATGTGAAACACTTAGAATATGCCTGACACATAATAAATGTGTAATAAAACTAAGCTATGAATAGGTGGATGTCATCTTTCTTGAGTTGGAGCCAGATATTTCTAGAAGCATGAAGGTGTTTCCATTATGTCCATGAAAGGAGGCTTTATGCTGACTCTTTAGAGTGATGACAAAGGAATGGATAGGTTCTAGTGAGATTGAGGAGGGACGCAAACAATTAAAGACACTCATCTGAGAAACATATTTATAAGCACTCAAGCAAGTGGCTTAAAGTTATAGCCTCCAGCAATGGCAGTTAAAAGTTAGAAATGGGCTTAAAACTTAGTAACTGGTCAAAAAAGAAGTTTTCAAATCTAAAGATACCATGCTTATGATCCCCGGAACCCTTTGTTATATTTATTTTTATTTAATATTTGTTTCAGATATACCGTACAATGGTCAAACATTTATGTAGTTTATAAGGCAATCCCCCCAATTACTCTAGCACTCATCTGGAATTACATAGCCATTACAATAATATTGACTATATTTCCTAGACTATACTTTACATCCCTGTGGTTGTTTTATAGCTACTATTTTGTACTTCTTCGTCCCTTCACTCTTTCATACACCCCCCCAGTTCCCACACTTGTGTCAATCACCAGTTTCTCTGTATCCATGAGTCTGCTTTTGTTTAGTTTCTTTGTTTCCATTTTCCTTAGATTCTGCATATAAGTGAAATCATATGGTATTCACCTTTCTCTGTCTGACTTATTTCACTCATAATAAACTCTAGGTCCATACATGTTGTTGCAAATGGTAAAATTTCATTTTTTTTGTGGCTGAGTTGTATATATGTCCATTGTATATATGTACCATATATATATATATATATATATATATATATATATATAAATATAATATATATATATTTTTTTTTTAATCTACTCATCCATTGATGGGAATTTAGGTTGCTTCCATGTCTTGTCAATTGTGAATAGCGCTGCCATGAACATAAGGCTGTATAGTACTCTACAAACTAGTGTTTTTTTTTTAATAAGTGTCCAGAAGTACAATTGCTGGTCAAAAGGTTGTCCTGTTTTTAATTTTGTGAGAAACATCCAAAGTGTTTTCCATAGAGGCTGTACTAATTTGCAATCCATCAATAGTGCACAAGGGTTCCCTTAGGGCACTTTAAACTAATCAACTGTTCTATAGGTCAGTAATACCTATAATACTCACACTGACTCTGAAAATACAGGTGGAGGCCCTTTTAACTGAAAGACAGGCTCCTAGACTCTGTAAACTCTTGGCTAATACTTTATTCAGATACAGAATTTTGAAATGTTTTATTCCATTTTCTGCTTAGGAATCAAAGTCTGACATGGACTCTGGAGAAAAAAAATGGACCTGAATTCACATCCCCAATTTGTCTCTTACTATCTATCTTGTAGGGTTGTTGTTAGGCTTAAAAGTAACAAGAGAAAGTGCTGAACACACTGGCTGCTTTATAGTGAGCATGCAGTAAGTGTTGATCACTTTCATTGTTTGGATATCTTATAATAGAGAGGTCAAATCATCCTGATATTTTAATAGTTTATTTTGACAGAAAACATCACTGTCCTGATTGTATCATTGTCTTAGTGTGATGATTTTAATTTTGAATAAGGCTAACCAGCAAACATGAGGCTTTCTATCTGGTGTAGCAACCAGAATTATGGTTGCAATAAAAAAATGAATCTACCTTTCAAAGGCCTTCCCTTGAACAAGAAAAATTTCTATTAGTATTATATGAAAAGGAGTCTTCTAAAAGAAATGTTTATAAAATGCTAGATTATGCAAAGTTAAACCAATTCCTTTACTGTTAAATTTCTCAATGTTTTCACTATCCTAACTTATATGGAAAATTTCCTAGAGGGAATAATACTATGAAGCATTTCTCAAATTGTTTGATCATGTAACCCCTTTTCTGGAAAAAAAATAACACCTACAGACTTCAGTATTAGACAGAACATACTGTGGGAAATACCGCCCTAATCATTCCAACCCTTCTTTCAGTGGCATGGGGGAAATAAAAGGAGAGAGAGCTCTCAAAAGTCAGTTTTTCCCCCTTTATCACATAGGTTAAATTGCCTTGTACCAAATCATAGAGAAGTCTTAACTCCTCTGGACATACTGTAATTTTGTTGTAGCAAATATTGCTTTGGGAGTTAGAGAGATAATTACAACTTAGGTCGCAGTATTTGGTCTTTATGAAGAAATAAGAAATTTTAAATATCTCTAGGGCAGAAAAGAAATGGGAAGAATCCCCATCTTCCTAAAGCTTTTACACTCCTGGATTTACCCTAAACATTGGCCACCTTTGTGAGGATTTCATCCCCTCACTGTCTCTTTCTGCCTAGGACAAGGGTACAAGGAGTCACCATTATTGGGTCCTAACAGCAACATTTTTTACTGAAAGCACACACGTATCTTCTTTCTCATTACTGCACAATGTGTAAACCAGGGCTCCAGTAAACCTTCTGAATGTTCCTGTTTCCTTCTGCTGCTCAGCCTTCCAGAAAGTTCCAGTGTCTCTCTAGGCCTTCCTGTTTGTAGTATGACCTACCTGTTCTCTGTAACATCAATGGCAGTGCTGCATATCAATTGTATCTTTTCTTTGGACAAAGTCAGAGCTATAAAATATTAAATAAAGAGCTAATTAAACGATAATAATTCCCCACCATACCTTTAGTTTGATATTAAATATCACTTTTTTTACATCTTTCAAAGGGTTCTAGGACACCCATTTCTTTTTTGCATATTCCAAAGTCCCTAAGGAATAGCTAGGGTAGGTACTGTTACCTTCATATCATAGACAGAGAAAATAAAGCACAAAATGTGAAATAAGTTTTTCAAGCTTATTCAGCCAGTTATGTCAGAGATAGAATTAGAACCTGGGTCTCCTGATTCCCAGCCTAGATTTATCCCTGAAAATGCCACAAGGATCAGCCTTATTCTAGTGGAAGCGAGGTTCATGGATGAGGTTAGCAGCACACAGGGAGAAGTAGGAATTCAATGAAATTATTTCCCTGGCATAGTTCTCATACAAGTCAGGCTTCTTCATTAGTTTTTTTGTTGGGAATATCTGCCTGGATTTTGAAACTACTATAGAAACTTCAGATTGCCATCTGATTCAACACTATTTGCCCATTGAAGTTGGTGAGGACCATGAAAATGACATCCTCATTTTTATTTTTGAGAAAGAACAAGACTCTAGCAGTTTCCATACAGACTGGGGTAATTTGTTCATATAAATTGTTCATACAGACTGCTAAATTCCAGCAGCAAGAGCAGGACTGTACCTGAGACTCCAATGTAACCAGAGTAATTTTATAGCAGACAAACTTATACATACTCCATCACTTAATGACTTACAAAGAGGGAGTTTGCACTACTGAAGAAATCCAAATAACAGGACAGGTCCTCTAGGTGGGTCCCCAAAAAGGCACAGTTGCTCCCTTTTCTAATAACCCAATCCATCACTTATTATTCCTGAGTTGTACATTGTGACAGAAAAAAAAAGATGTATGCAATAACAGCTTCAGATTTTGAGAAATTAAGATTTACTAGTGAGGAAAATTCAGCTATAAAGTAAAAAAGAAAGTTTAGAGGGAGAGGTCTTTCTTTAAAGATTTTTTTTTGCCCTCCATGAAAACAAATGGTTCCTTCTCAGCTCTGCTCATCAATGAGGCTGCTGAAACTGGCTCTTTATCCCGAGTTGACTTGCTCCTAAATCTAGTTCTAGGTCAAAACAAATTTATTTTTACGCAGTGACATCAGGTAATAATACATGCTATGAATCCCTGATGTAAGCCAATCTGGGAATGAACAAAAGAACAGATTTCCCTCTCTACCCACTGTGCCATAGTTTAAACTACTAAAACATTTCACTCCAAAGAGGAGATCTTCACTTCCATATACACTCCCAGAAATTACTTTACACTTCCCTGTAAGGTAGGTTCATTTGGAAGGGAGGGCTAGTGGGAAAATAAAGGCCATATATTCAGCAAGTCCCTGACGTATTCCACATCCAGTAAGATGTAAAGGTACATAAAGAAATGACCTACAGCAGAGCCAGAGAGGCCTCACATAGGAAAGACATGCTAAATAACTCAAAGAAAAGAGAAAGGGAATACAATTACAGAAAAACCACTCTTTAATTCAAGTGAAAGCATCTTATTTTAAGTATCTATTGCCTCTTCTGAACTACAAGGGAAAATATGCATTAATTTTTATCCCTGAGGAAATCTTCAGTACTATCAACATTTCTATCCACCTATTCCCTCATGGAAATACTACTTAAAAATAAACACATATTTATGAAAACATAAAATTTTGATATCAAGGATAGCACAAATCCCTCCACACACATCAAAACAGTTTTTTATATATATATAAAACCGTTCTCTAAGTGAGCTTGCTTATTTCCATGATATAATGTACAAAAATCTCTATCCCCAAGATGTAGGTATCCAAATATTTATCATATTATAAATCTTATCACCCCTCTTTCTCTATAAGGAGTCACTGGACAGGAAATCAACAAAATGAGTTAGTGGTAGAAATAGGAGCCCTGCTTATAGATTTTGCCACCACCAAACTTGTTGAAAAGAGGTGTGAACAGGACAAAAAGAGTGTTTCAGCAAAATGTGAATACTGAAGTCTGCTCTCAAAAGCCACTATCTTGTCATTACAAGATGTTTGTTTACTTAATGATCACTCCCTCCTCTGAACTCAAGCACCACTTAAACACTGCCACACTCCCAACATTTCTGTATCAGAGAATGTTTTTCTCTGAAGGTGTCAGCCACTTTCATGTTATCTATAGTATAAAACTGCAAACTGCTGAAAATAATGGAATATTTCTCTATATTTTCCTCATCTGTATAGTGGTGGTTGTGAAAGAGGGTGATTAATACCTTCTGTTTTGAAAATCCAAATGTAGGGTATCACTTTCCCTTGACTCCAATTCAATAGACATTCACTGATCTAATATGATCTAATATGTATTGTCACTAGATTTCAGTTAGAAAAACTATTATTTCTATCATCTGACTGTCCCTCCTACCCAAATAACAGTCACAGAACCCACAGAGTAGCTAATTAGCTTCTATAGATTAGGTTTGCAAAGTAGATCCAATTATGACAAACATCATCAACAATCATGATTGTCTACTTTGAGTAGACTACAAAGAGATACATGATTTCCACCTATAACCCCTTACCTTTCACTACAGAACTTTTGCTTATTCAACAGTTATTTACTGAGCACATATTGTGTTCCAGCCTCCACTCTATATACTAATAATACAGTGGTGAAGAAGACTGACATGGACCCTGTCCTCCTGTCCTATTGAAGTTGAGGGTCTAGAGGCAAAAAAGCAATTCCCATTTTCTCAATGGGTCTATGGAGGAAACATATTATTTAGTTCACTCCCAACCTGAATAATAAACAATAAAAAACAAATATACCTATAAAACAATAACAGTCCATAGCCTGAGCAATGCAAGAAACCTAGATGTAGCCTTAGGAATGATAGAACTCCTCAGTGGCCACTCCTACCTTTGCCTCAACTCCCCAGCTGGGAATATGAAACACAAAATGTGACCTCCAATCACCTGAGTAAAGGATAGAGGTCTTAACAACCCCAACATTGAGTGGGGTAATGAGCTTTCAAAATTTTAATGAATTTGACCAGGAGAAATAATATGACACTAACAGTTACTTTACTAACTTGCTTCTCTTGGGTATTTATTCAAGCAAATTCTCTTCACTGATGAATGGAACCCAATTTAAAAGGTCCCTGAGATATCACTTATATGTGGGATATAATCCTAAAAGCAACAAATGAACAGGAACAAACAGAGACTCATGGACATGGACAACAGACTAGTGGTTACCTGAGGGAGGGGAGAGGTAGATGGGATAAAGGGGGTCAAATATGTAGTGACAGAAAGAAATCTAGCAATGGAAGGTGAACACACAGTTTAATATATATATATATAAAATAAATATAAAAAAATAAAAAAAATGAAAATAAAAGGTCCCTGAAATGTCCATCAACAGGTGATTGGATAAAGAAGTTAGGATCATATATACAATGGAATATTACTCAGCCATTATAAAAACAAAATCCTACCATTTGCAGCAATATGAAGAGACCTAGAGGTTATTATGCTGAACAACATAATTCAGACAGAAAAGATAAATATCATATGATTTCACTTATATGCAGAATCTAAGGAACAAAAAGAACAAACTAATTGAAAACAGACACAAACATAGAAGATAATCTGATGACAGTGTGGAGGGGCTGGGGACACTGGAAGAAAGTAGCGAAGGGTTAAAGAAGTACAAATTAGTTAATAGATGATCATGGGGATAGGGAGCACAACATAAGGAATGCAGTCAGCAGTGTAGTGTAGTGTAGAGCTTGAGGAGAGTAATCAAGGGGATAGTTTTATAAATTATATAAATGTCTAACCAATGTACTGTATACTTGAAGCTAATAATAAAATTCAATAACAAAAAAAGTAAACAATAAAACAATAAAAAATAAAAGGTCCCTGATATTTAGGAAAGTCTACTAGAATTTTTTTTTCCAGAAGTTTGAAGGTACCCTTTGAATAAAGTAAAATGAAGATTAAGCAAGCTAATTACCATGGCTAGACTCCAAACCACCAATTTTATCCTAATTTCATGATTCTTCTCAACCTCCACAACAACCAGCCACTCTTTTTTTCTATTTTTATTGCCATACTTCATCTCTCTCCAGATCCATGATCCACTGTCTAGTCATTTTGTTCAGTCTCTCCTACCATATCACTAAAAGTGGCTGTGAAAGTGCTCTGAAAGTCATAAAATTTTATAACAATGTTAATTATGTGTGCCTTTATTCAACAAAAACATGCTTAGTGCCTAATCTATGCTGGAGACATTAGGAATAAGGTCTTTGCATCAATTCGCACAAATGGCTTCCTTGTCGCCTATGTACTCATTTCCTCTTCTGTACCCTCTGTCTTGTTGCCACCATCTATAACTCGGGGAGTAGGAGAGATAATACATGTGGTCCTAAATTCACTCAGCAAGGAAGCCTAAAACTACATCTATCCCATTTTCCAAAGATGCCTAGTAAATAAATCCCATTGAATTAGGAATCAGGAGCCCTGGTTCCTAGTTCTAGCTGCCATATACCTGGAGCCAGAGATTCTCTCTACTGGTCCCAAACTCCTCCTCTGCCAAGAGAGATTATTTGAATTGCCTATTCCATCTCTGCTATTCATGAGCTCTATGATATTTTCTCTAACCTCATTTTGCTGTGCATACTGGAAATAATTCTAGAGCAGTATATTCCCAACATATTTTGTTATGGTCTCAATGTTTGCATTCCTTCAAAATTTATATACTGAAATCTTATTGTTTAATGTGGTTTAAAAAGTGGGATTTTGGGAGGTGATCAGGTCATGAGGGTGCATCCTTCATGAACGAGATTAGTGACTTTACAAAAGAGGCTCTAGAAAGGTCTTTTGCCCTTTCTGCCATGTGAGGACACAGAAAGAAGGCACCAGCTATGAACCAGAGAGAAGGCCCTCACTAAAATGCTGTCATGCTGGTACTTTGATCTTGAATGCCCCAACCTCTAGAACTCCAAGCAATAAATTTCTGTTGTTTAAAAGCTATCTTGTCCATGGTATTTTGTTATAGGAGGCAGAATGGAAGAAGACACATGCTCTTAAAGCACACTAGTTCCACAGAACATTAATAGGCTTTCCATGAAAAATTCTCTGTGGCAAGATAAATGTACTGATTTAAGAACTCAGGCTTTGCAATCAACCAGTTTCAGTTGAAATCACAGCTATGTCCCATACTCGCTATGTGACCTTGAACAACTTTATTTTCAATGTCTTTATTTTTCCCCTCCAAAAAAGAAAAAAAAATGGGAATGATGAAAAGTCTCATGAGGTTTTCATAAGATGTGTTTGTATATATGAGGACTTAGAATAATACCATGCATACAGAGGTAGGGCATAATAAATCGTAATAAATGGAGGCTACTATCACTGGTGTCATTTTATCATCATTATTCAATGTATTTGGAAAACCTAGAGAAAAAAAAGCTTATAAAGATTCTATACTGCAGAACTTCTTGGAGTCTTCAATGTGTATGTGGCTTCCCCAGACAGGGTTGCACTTCTCAAATTTATTTGATGTTCTCCTTCCCATGTTTCCACCTTTACCCAGAATATATTGAGAGACTTGTGCCAGTGGGATAGAATTTGGGAAACTCTACTCTAGACAAAGAGTTATGAGATCTGTGTTCTATCCTGCCCTTGCTACTAATTAGATATCTGTCTGGGAAATAAAAATCACTTAATATCTCTGTGTTCCAGTCACTCTTATAAAAGTGAAAGACTTGAACAATCTTACTGAAGATCATTCTTTGTTATGTCAAAAATTCAAAAATATGATGAAAAGTTCTCTTCTGGGTCCATAGAAATGTAATCATTCCCATTTGATAGACTATGAAGTGACTTACCTTTTTATCATCAGAAATATTCAACAGAACAATTTGTAGTAACATTAGACAAGTTATCAGTTAAGTAGCCCTGAAAGGTCATGAAAAATTAAAAAAAAATAAGGGTCCAAAAGAAAAACCCAAGGTCAGAGCAGCTGGGATCTGATTAAAAGTTTGTAATTGATAAAAAGCAGTTAGGAACTGATTAAAATACAGGCTCTTGGAGTTCAAAAGGCCCTCAGATTTAACCTAGTTTCATAACCATTTTTTAGAAGGAAGAAACTGAGGAAACAGATAGTCTAAGGTCACTTGGAAAGTTATTCACATGATCTCCTATTTTACACACAGTGCCAGCAGAATATAATGAGAGGCCTTCAATTGTCTATTAAGTAGTACATTTATGAACATTTATACACCCACTTGATTTTAATGCTGAAAAATTGTGGGAGTACCTCATTTTAAGATTGATATTCCATCTGGCATTCTGGCCTGAGTGGGAAAAAGGAGAAAGTAACAATCAGAGCCAGAATGGGGCACTATCTTCCAGGTGTGCTTGTGTGTGTACATGTGTGTTTGCATACATGCATAATTGTGCCTATGTCTGTCTCTATTTTTTTTTCCACTCATTGGTTGAAGTTCAGCTCATGAAGCCCAGAAATGAAGAGGAAATTATGTTCCTTTTATTTTGTAATGAACAAAATGCAAGGACATCTTTGCCTAGAACTCCTAAATTTGAAGGTCTACAGCTGTTTGGGACTTCCCTGGCTCTTTGCTTATGCACTAGACTCTTTACTTATTTCATTAGTTGTTTCCCTCTGAGCCCTCCTCTGGGAGACCAATAAGGAGAGAGGGGGAGAGTTAGATGAGTTAATTCATATAAATGCTTATAGTGCCTGGCACATGGTCATTATTGAATAAATGGAGACTATTAGCTTCCTTCTGCACTTTCACACACTGGTGCTTCGGTGTAAATTAGCCCTATCTTGTGAAGGTTCATCTTTCTATAGGAATCACAAGTTCCTAAAATGTGAATTACATTCCTAGAAATATATATCCTAATAAAAATATTCAAACCGCAGTTTAAAGACTACAGGGAGAGACAGGAGATATTATCAAAATGTTAACAAATGTCATCTCTGATGTGTAGAAGGGGAAATTATAATCAGTGATTCTTAAAGTTTGTAGTCTTTGAATAGAATGAGCACGTTACTTGTATAATAGAAACAATAAAACAGTTTTCCTTGTGAAAAAAATTTTTAAAGAACACTTTCATTCCCCAATTCATTTCTGTCCTAGTGATTTCTTTTTAAACATTCACCAATCTGAGGGTAAATGGTCAAACCCATTCCATAATGTTGCTTCCCATTTATCGCAACAAAATTAATGTGATGGTTCTGGTCACCATTAATGCATTTTGGTCTCTTTTTTAAAAGGAGGGTAAAGGCATGGGGGATAAAGAAAACCTAATTTGAAAAATTACTACATTGAGCCACATGGCACAGACCAAAGCAGTCCAAACAAAACAACCATGCAAAGAAATATTTTATCATGAATAGAGCATCTATCCTTTTTCTTCCCCTCACCCATACTGCTCTCTGGATAAGTTAATATTCCAATGTCAGCATTAACTCTCCTAGCTTTTGTCAGGTTGTGTCACAACTATAAAATTATTTAAACATATTTTTTTTGTATTTATTATTGAATTACAGTCTGATAAGGGAGACCATCACATGTATGCAGGACCATCAAAATTCTGCAGAGTGCTAACTTCTCCAGCCCCCTGTGTCATTCAAACAACAGTGACAATGGAGCAATTTGTAAGTTTCTCTTGGTGACATGAGTTGCCTCGCCAACTTGGGCCTTGTTACAAATATAGACCATTGCATTGGGTTGTGAACATAAGACAATTTTCCAATTCGTTTATAACTTATGCCACTCATTGTTTAATCTCTCAGCATTTAAGAGGATGGCATTGCCAATGTAAGCCCTTTTGGCCACATAAATTACTAACTGTTAAAGGTAAATTTTAGGACCCCAAACAATTTTTAGCTATTGTAGTTTTTCTGTTTTTTGTTAGTTTTTAATTACAATTAGAAATATTACCTTTAGGACTTGAAATTTACATGCAGGTCTTGAAATTAGATTACCAGATCCATATGCCAAAATCACATCGCAAATCACAAGGCATATTTTCCTTTTATATACACCATTTAGATATTTAGCAAACAACAAAAAAAATGTAGCTTGAGTGGTTATTTTTTCTCACATCTTATTCCAGAAGTCAGTAGTCTATCTGTCAATTGGTGTTCTCTCTTTCAAACACTTTTTACTGCAGGCAAGTAACAAATGCACATAATAGCTAGAAACTAAAATTGTCCCATTGACAGAGGATAACAATTAGTGAACATATTAATTAGGGTCAGACTCAATTAGAAAAAGAATTTTCACTTGTTGCAGTGATATTGGGAAGAGAATCTAAAGAAGAGCTAGGCAGAATGTCAACATTTACTGAGCTGCCAACTACATGCCATGTGCATTTATGTACATTGCATCATGCAGCCCAACAATGGTGTAAAGAATCTATTATTATCCTTATTTTACAGAAAAAGGGATCAGAACCCAGATGAGTCACCTATCTTGACTAATGGGGCACAATACTAAGTATTAAGGGCCATAAATGAAATGCAGGCTTGTTTAGTATTAAAATCTCAGGCTCTTTCTGAGATTGTAGAAGATGATGATTGATGCTGCTGCTGCTGCTGCTGATTATGATAACAATGATGGTGATGCTATTAAAATCACTGGCCCAAATACAGGTTTATTCCATTAATTATATAGGGCCTATAAGTTTGGTGTGTGTGGAAGGGTCTCACCTGCGTAGGGAAAAATCCCAGATTGGGTGAAAGCTCCTAGTAGTCTGTACCTCAAAACTACAAGCCGACATACCACAAACCCTCAAAAGTTCAAAAAGCATTGCCAGATAACTACTATTACCCCAACTATCTGCTCTCAGGAGAAAGTAACTGTTCTTTCTCAGCAGGTAGGATGGGAACACTTTGCAAGTAACTGTTGCTCAATCACTGATATTATTTATTGCTGTGTATACTACCAGGTCCAAACACTTTCAATGAAATGTTCTAGTCTTTAACCATTTATTTCCCCCAAAGCAGGCCCATTTTACAAAGTATTGTCCAATCTACTTGCCGAAGGTCTCTCTGGAATCCATAAATGAAGCACAAGACTGGTTGTAAATCTAGGTGAAGCAGACTATGCCTAACTTTTATAATTTCAGATCTATCAAGAAAGTTATGATGCCCAGGGTTTCCTTCCACACAAAATAACTCCAAACTGCACACTGGTGTCTAAAATTCTTAATGGACCGTAACTGGTAGAGGACTTTTATCACTCTTTATCCTTATTTAAAATCCCTCTTTTCCCAAGCTCACCCCATGTGGTTTCACCATATTCTCTCCCTCCTTGTCACAACCATCTATTGATTTCTGGTCACTTCCAAGATTCATCGAGCACCATTTTACCTGGTTTATGGACCTCCTCTCTACATAATCCTGGCATAATCTTGCATGGTTTCAAAACCTATGTGGATTAAATTTCTAATATCTTAGTTCCAGAGGTCCTCAATCTTGGCTTTGTGCATCTGAATCTCCTGTAGAGCTTATTTATAAACGTAACTTTTCCGGAGCCTTCCGAGACCTCCTGAATTAAAATTTTTCACAGTAAGACTCCATGACTCATTTATAAAAGCTCTCCAGTTAATTATAATGTGCAATCAAGTTTGAGAATGGTCGTAGCATCACAGTTTTAGCTACTCAACTCAGTAGCCTTCCGCTCTACTCCATCTAGTAACCCCTGCCCAATCGGCCTCAGAATTGTTCAATCTCTTAAATCTTAAATGTAAATCTATTCTCTGATCACAATTTCCTGGCACTCAAGTTCCCTCACTCCCTTCATTCACCTATCTCCTGATCTTCAGACTCAATGATCCATCACTTTAATCATTCTTTGGCCAATTTCCTCAACCTTCTTGGTTCATTTGTCTAGGGATACAAAGACGAGTGAGACATGACCCATCACCTGTGAAAGTGCAGAGTATCAAGGAGAAGCCAGAAATGTAAATGACTAATCACAATCCTGCATGGGAAATAGCACCCTTTCATAGAAAGCCTTCTCTATAAGATAACATTCTCTATCACTCTCCAGCTCCTCATTCTGCTTTATTTTTACTCAAATCACTTTTCGCCACATGGCATTTTATTCTATATCCACTTAAATATTGTTTTCTTGACTGTCTACAAACTATAAGGGGAAATCTAAGGGGGCAGGACTTTGTTTTGTTCACTGCTCTGCTCCCAATTCCTAAAACAGTGCCTAGCACACAGTGGGTACTCAATAAACTGTTGTTAAATGAATGGATAAAATATATAAGTGTTATGATAGAGATATGCAAAGGGAATACGAAGGGAGAAGGAAGACTTATCTAATCCAGGGATGTAGGGTGTGTTTGTGAGAGGGGCAGGGAGACAAAGTAGGGAGGGAGAGAGAGGAGGGAGAAGGAGGAGGGAGGGAGAAAGGAAGATGGATAAAGGGAGGAAGGGAGGAGGGAAAGGGAGGAGGGGGGAGGGAAAGGGAGAGAGAATGAAAATATTCTTACTTACTCTATGAAACAATGTAGGTTAAATAACCTTTCATGGACTTACTTAAGTACCCTAACTCTGAGTTTCTATAGTGCCATCTGTATGCCTCTAATCCTATATCTATTTTCTATAACATTTATTTATCCGCTTGTCTCTCTCCCCCTAGGACACTTGATATATACAAGAGCAGACACTATGTTTTTATCTATATCCCAAATGACTAGCACAATGACAGTCACAAAATAATGCTTGAAATGTTTGTTGCCTGAAAATAATGAATAGAAGATTGGTTATTTTAAAAATAGTGGTAGTCCGGGAAGTGTTAAAATTCTAAGCTATTATTAGCCCATGATTCTACACTGCTTAGCCATGTGAACTTGGGCAAGTTGCTTAGTCTCTTAGAGCCTCAGTTTTCACCTACTCCACAGTGGTTCTACAGGTATTTAGTAAAATAATGTAACATATGTATAATATCTAGCTTTGCATCTGGCATATGATAGGTTTTAATTATATGATATCATCTATATTATGAGACATTTTCATGAATGGGAATGAAGCACTTTGCAACAGATATTGATAGGAGAAGGAGCAAAGGATATGAGGTCACTGGGGAGCTTAATGAGGCAGCTCTGAGTGTGGACAAAGTTCTACAAGGCCAGTAGGATGGGCCCCACTTCAATCTTTGTGCCAAGTTACTGGTACCTGAGCAGACTCTGTAGATTAGAATTAGTCAGGGCATATGGTGATTGTCAAAAAGGAAAAGAAAAAAGAAAAACAGCTCCAAGTTTTCACTGACCTTGAACTAGACAATCTTATTGTGTATAAAAGAACTAAGGGAAAAATATTTCATTAAGACCTTGATATGTCAAGTGCAGTATTAATGGGCTATTTCCAAAGAACAGATGTCAAAGTAAATGCCTCTGTTACTGGTGAGTTTGAAGTGGACAAATTGTAGTGTTTTCTGATGAGGGGCTGAGCTAGTCAGGGCCTCGTATGAAATGCTTGAGAATCCCAAGTGACAAATCAGACTAAGCAACATGGAAGTATGCATGATATTTGTTTCTGCAAACTAAGCAAAGGTCTCTCAGTGATAACATCAAGCTGCCTTCTGAGTAGTTTGTTTTGTCAGAGTTGATGCTTAGGTTCAACTTTCCTTTTGAAAGAGATACGAAGTAAGTGCTATAGTAGCTGCAACACCGTAGAATTGCTGAGCTATAGAAATGGGTATCTTGTAAAGGCAATGGAATTCAAAATGTTAACAGTGGGGATTGGCTAGGGGAAGAAAAAGAGTAAGGACTGTGAAACTAAAGGCAGATGCAAGGTCAGACACTGAGGGCTGAAGGAAGAAGAATCTGAATAAAGAAGGAGAAAGACAGTGCTCCCATTCAAAGCCCAACTATTTTACAGGAATTGAAATAATTTAGCCATTTTTACTCCAGAGTAACAATGGGAATACTTAATGCCCTGGCACAAGTACTAAAAGGGAAATCCAGTATTAAGAGGACAGAGCTAGAGGGGGGTTAGAGAGAGAAGAAGGGTGGGAGGGAGTGGGGGATAGTGAGTGAGTGAGAGAGAGAGAGAGAGAGAGAGAGAGAGAGAGAAGAGGTGAGGTGAGGTGAGGGAAGAGAGAAAGAAGAAATCAGAAAATACATGAAGGGTGATGTGTGGATAAATCATAGTTATCTAAAGTCTATTTTCTTCTCAGAGGCTTCTGCTATCATTAACTGCACACACACACACACACACACACACACACACACACACACACACACATTTATTTCTTCATCACCACAGCTCTTCAAGGTATGTACTATTATTATCCCCTTTGAACAAATGGGAAGACTAGCAACAGTCTCTGTCCTCATATCTTGTTATTTCACATTCATACTGCTTTAGGGAAGAAAAAGTGATGAAAACAATGAACTGGCTTTAATATCAGATATTACCTACTTCATATTGCAAGCTATAGAAGAAAACACTTCCCTCTTCCCTTCTAATTTCAAATGTGTCTCTCTAGAGATAAAATTATTCAATAAATTCTGGACAACTCCAATATAATACAGCCCTCTCCTGCACGAATCCAAGACCATCACAACTGAAAATTCATCCTTTGAAATATAATCAATATAAGATTATGCAGTAGAGTTATCCCAGGAAGTACATTTGTATCTTGTCACCCAACTTCAGCAAGGAATTTCTTTATAAAGTAAGTCTACCTTCAATAACTAAAACAGGAATTACATTAGGCACGGTTCTTAGGAACTACTGGTACCTGAGTTATGAGAACAAATCAGTAAATAGAATATGATTTGAATCTGGATGTTATGGTAATGTTAAAGTATCAACCAGAGTCTAGTATTTAAAGGGTTAACCTTTAAAAGTCTTTTCAAAACTGGCCAGATCTAATTGGAATATTTCTGAATACAATTGTCCACCCTTGCCAAGAAAGGTTTCTATTAAATGCAAGGGGATAAAATTTGCTGGTTGTAGCATGTTTTTTTTTCCTGAGAAAATTAAGAACTGTTCCATAGAAGTATAATAGAATGTGTAAATCTAGTATGACTTGGGAGCAGTGTATCTGACATCGAAGATACAGAGCTGTCATAATGGAGATAACCTATACATTGAGCAGTAGAAATTCCAATAGAGTTAATGCATCTTCTGACAATAAAAACAGATGTAAGCAAAAATAAAATACCAACAGCCTCGTAAAAACAGCAATCAGCAGCCACCTTTTCAGCATAAGTTGAAATTCAATAGGGATCATTGCCAATTAAACAGGCAGCCTTGACATCTAAGTTGCATTGTGATAAATAAAAATGAATTCTAATATTGATCTTATGATAGGGAAATATGTAAGCAAAAGACCTTCTGGCCCCCTTGGGCTATGGAAAGAGTCAGTTGACTTTGGTTTATAGAGATAAACCTGAACAATTGTGTTAGCCTCTCCATTGAATGCTTCGTCATTTATAGCAATCTGTTTCTAGAAAAAAAAAAAAAACACTTCTCACTGACTTTAAGGAAGGTATAGAAGACACCCTTCTGAAGTTCTAGAGGAGAGGGATACCTTTCAAGTCTACCAATTCTACATTTCTCCTCATATCAGATGATATAACTCATCTACCTTCCTACCCACTTACATTAACACTCAAATAAGAACTCATACCAAGAAACATTTTATGCTACTTCTATGGTAATTTTCTCTGTTTCCCTACACAATCCATTTTTTGGATGGTTTTTAAACATTCTCTTAAAGAAGTGTTTACACTTGCACCAAGCTGTGGTGGAAATTTTCATTCCCAGATCCCAGAATGAAATTTTCCTGAAGGAAGCCCAGAATGGCTACTACTACTCCTCCTAGCAACCTTTTTACCGTCATCTGTGAATCCTCGGCCTCAGTGGCTGCTATTGGAGGGCATCTTTGTACCATTTATACTTGGGACTCAAATAGGGCTGCTATAAACCATGCAAGCTGTCCCTGAACTTTTACCTTAGCAACTGCCAGCCTGTATACTTGTACATGCTGAGACATGAAAATGAGGAAAAATGAGAATGATCATATAGAAAGCATTACAAATATTCCAGAGGCCAAGTTCTCCTCCTCAACTAAGTAAGGTACTTAGCAAAAACGAAAAAAAAAAAAAAAGTAGGGCTAATATGTATTTACAAGAATAAAAGTCTAAAGAAAGAGATTACCTTGATGGTTATCAATATTATAATAGTAAAACAACTGAAAAATGACCAGAGACAGAGAAAAAGTTTGACTACTACATGAATACTAAAATAATTAATGTTCCCTAAACTTATATTCTTAAGAAGGGCTATAAAATCAGTGTGCATTAACATGAATACGTAAGTTAATACAGTTGCTATATAAAGCTTCCCATTCCTGAACCTTTATACCTACAATATCCAAAGTATCTGACTTCAGACTGCTCTCTCTTCCACAGATGATAGTTTCCTATCGATGCCATCTACATGTCTTGGTATATACTAGAAGGGGATGTTGATGAATAACATCAGGTATTACAGTGGTATGGCAGACTGCTGATTGTTTCTTGATTTTTTTTTTCTTTTGTTCCTTTATTTTAGGAATAGAACCCCTTCCTAGCTCTCACCAGACGTGTGCTTGCCCAGCTGAGCATTATACTTCCCAGCTTCTCTTGCAACTAGGTGTGGCTACATGCATCTTCTGCTTTACATTCTTAGAAATAACAAAACTTGAACTCTACACTCCCACTTTTCTAGTCACATGGGATGGAATGCAGATACAATAGTAATCCAGTTTTGACTATGCAGATAAGGGGCATTCTTATGTCACTATAGCACTATAGGATAGAAGGAATCTGGGTCCCCAGTGAAACAGAGCTGCCCCATTCAAACAAATCAAGGACAAAGAAGCTTCTTTGTTATTTAAACCACTGTATTTTGGGGTCTCTTTTTTACAGTACCTTAGCTTATATTTTAAATAATGTCAGTAAATTGTTTTAAGCCATCTGCTTAAACATACTGGTTTTGAATTGCAGCTTCCATAGTACTAGCTGCATGCCTTTGAGGGAGTCTCTTAAACACTCTGAGCATCAATTCTCTCATCTGCAAAATGTCACTAATGTACTGGGAGTGTTGTAATGATAGTGCATGAAGAGCACTTAACACCATGTCTAGCTCACTTTAATTGTTTAATAAATATTACCTATAACTATATAATGAGAGGCTCAATGAAAATTTAAAAAGTGAAAGAAATGCTGTTAAATTAATAAATGGGAGTCTCTCTGGATAACAAAAATATCTTAGAAAAGTAAAAAAAAAAGCTTTGCTTACGGTTTCTTACCATTTTTTGTTATTATTGGAAAACTTTTAGAGGGCAGTACATTTCATTATGACACACTACAAATAATGTAAAAGTCCTATTCTACAGAAATCTACTGTGGAAAGAATCTCCAAATGTATGAGTGATTCTGTTCAAATAAAATCCCATAGAATATGCAGATGAATTTAAGTCATTTAAGAACTGACCTGATTAAATGGCAAATCCTTAGCACAGCTAAATAGCTTCCAATACACTTGGGAGATAAAAAGGTACTATGGGAGCAGCCCAAGAGAAATCTGCTTCTCTAAAGGTCAAGCCCTTGTCAGAATGCAAAATTCATGGCAGGTGAAAAAAAAAAGGATTATGGTCAGCTAGGACTAGGATGGCTTCGTTACTTTTTTCTTTGCCAATTTCCATGCCAGAGGGTTCGCCTTAGAAGCAGAGAGAGGAAAGAAGGTCGAATCTTAGAAATAAAATGGTATTAAGAAAAACACTGCAATCAAGATATGAAAATATGGCCCAGTGAGACTTCTTGGAACACAGCAGCCCGCAAAGCCTAAACAATATCATAATAATATCATACCTGAAGCAGGCATCCTCTTTCTAGTCATTTTGGAAAGTGACTTACCCCGTCTCTGTATATGGGGTCTTGTTTCTGTCATAGAGAGATAACAGAGAATGCAAACTCTAGTTTGAGCTGTGCCCTATGATTATACAGGCAACAGCATTGTCCCTGGATTTCTCAAAGTGGCAATGTCTTATCAGAGGCTGTCATTGGCAACTGTCCAAACAGTTGGGTAAAGAGAAAATAGTTTAGGTAGTCTCAGAAATAGCATAAGGTAGGTAATTATAGGATGTGCTAGAGAAACATGAGCAAATATTGGTTTCCTTGACATTTTTTTGATGGTCATTTTTTTTGTATCCCACCTATAACAACCTACCTCACTTTGTTTCCTGGCCTGTGGGCTACTCTATACATCTACTTAACCTGTATT
Source organism: Eonycteris spelaea (assembly GCA_003508835.1). Taxonomy (NCBI): domain Eukaryota; kingdom Metazoa; phylum Chordata; class Mammalia; order Chiroptera; family Pteropodidae; genus Eonycteris; species Eonycteris spelaea. The sequence continues at coordinate 48,149 of PUFA01000460.1, forward strand.
CATTAGAGGGAGAACACCTTTCTTTTAGAAATTAAAAAAAAATCATTTTTATTTAGTCTTTGTTCATATTGAAGAAGATATAGGAGTCAAGATATCACATACCAAATAGTTTCTTCTAAGTGTCCCTTTAACTGACACCTAACACTTCTTCTCTGTGAACTTGAGTTTTCTTTCTGGTATCACATTCCTCCATTTGCACCTTTTCTCACCCATGTAGCAGAACACATTTTTTTTGTATTCACATTATCATCCATATTTTATACACTCCATCCACTATTAAATGAAACAAAACAAACAAACAAAAAGACAATTATAGTATCAAGAGTAATGGAGTCATAAAAACATGGCTTGATTCCTAAGTTTTCTTATATAATATAAGGCAACTCTGCAACTTCCCTGTGACTTCCCTATACCTAGTTCGTTCCTTGTAAAATGAGGGTGAAAATAATAGCACCTATGCCACTGGGTTACTGAGAAGATTAAATGAGATATTACATGTACAATACTGGCCACTGTGTGTGGCTTTATTATTCTAGACATTATGCTCTTCCTAAACAGTCTGAGAAAGCAGAGTGCTCTGGATACTACGTAAACACCCAATCTCATCACTGGCAGAACTCTACTGCTTTCCATCTTATGCACCTCTTTCCTATCCGTCCTTTTCTTCTTGTGTCTAAGCCCTGCTAGTCCCAATTATATCTAGTAGTGTCCTTCAGTGGTGAAGAGGCTGAGTGCACTCTGAAGATAACCGCTCAGTATGAAGATTTTGATCTCAGTGCACCTGAACACATGTACACAAACCAACAACAAATGGTTCCTGGGAAAGAAGCTGAAAACTCCTCAATAATTCTTTTCCTGATCTTCAAATTCTGTCAAAAAACACATTTCTGTCTACTACTTTGAAAGGAGACCTAATGGCAAATTGGAATCATGAGCTATAGATCTAAGCCCAGTTCTGTCTACTAGGGCTTAAGAAAGGTCAATTGGGTGGTTTTGTCTTTTAAAAAGGTAGAGAAAAAACGGAATGAAAACTAGAAGAGTAAGCAGTTTGATAAAAGGTATAAAAAGAAGAATGGAGGTAGAGTGGATTGTAATGGTGAAGTGTTATCATCTTTAGGGACACTCGCTGACATTCATCTGTTCCCTGGGTTACCTGCCCCTGTTTCATAGGGAAAATTGTTTCTCCTGAGAAGATATTTGGGCAATTTGAAACTAGGTCTGAAGATATCCAGCCTTTTTATTCATGAAGAGAGGAATAATTTTTAGGAAAGCTAACAAGAAGGTCCCTGTTCAGTAAATAAATCAATTTTAATTTACTAGTAAAAGTGTTTAATTTTACAAAGAACAAAATTTAAAAATTGAAAAAATATCTTGGAAATACTTTTTTAATGATAAATGGTTTATTTTTTTTTTCAATTACAGTTGACAGTCAATATTATTTTATATTAGTTTCAGGTGTATAGCTTAGTGTTTAGACATTTATATAATTTACAAAGTGATCCCCCAATCAGTCTGGTGCCCACCTGGCACTACTCATAATTATTATATTATTAACTATATTCTCTATGCTATAGTTTATATCCACGTGATTATTTTATAACTACCAATTGGGGGAGGGCTGGGTGAAAAGTTGAAGGGATTGGGAATACTTTTCATGGATCAGAGGTCTGCTGGACAGAAGCCATTATGATTTTGTTAATTTGCTAATTCTTCATTTTTCTCTCCTTTTATTGCATAGTAATTCTTTTCTGAATCAAAGACCTCTGAGTAATTCCAAGTTGAGTGTAGGAGTCACTAGCAGTAAGGAGATAGGCTTGAAATTTGGTCAAAAAATTAAAACAGTTGATTAATTGGGCACTTATGTCAAAATAATTTGCAAGTCTACTTAAAATTAGCATTATCAACAATCCACAGAAAGGGAGAAAATATTTGCAAATCATATATCTGATAAGAGATTAATATGAAGATTAAATAAAGTTAACAGCAGTAACAAACAACTTGACTGTAAAATGGGCAATGGACTTGAACAGACATTTCTCCAAAGACGATGTGCATTTGCCAACAAGCACATGAAAAGATGCTTAACATCTCTTTTAAGCATCAAATCAAATATTACTTCATATCTATTAGGATGACTACTATAAAAAAATAACAATTGTTGGAAAGGAATATAAAGAAAAGGGAATCCTTGTGCACTGCTGGTAGGAATGTAAAATAATGCAACTGCTATGGAAAGCAGTAGGAAGATTCCTCAAAAAATTAAAACTAGAAATACCATATGATCAAGCAATTCCACTTCTGGATATATATCCAAAAGAATTGAAAGCAAGGACTTGAAGAGATATTTGTATACTATGTTTATAGCATCATTATTCACCTTAGCCAAAGGGCAGAAATGACTCAAGTGTCCATTGACAAATAAATGGATAAACAAAAATATGGTATATACATACAATGCAATATTGTTCCACTTTAAAAAGAAATTCTGACACATTGTAAAACATGAATGAACCTTGAGGACATTATGTTAAGTGAAATAATAAGCCAGTCACAAAAGGATCCATACATACTGTATGATTCCACTTATATGAGGTTCCTAGAGTAGTCGAATTCATAGAGACAGAAAGTAGAATGGTAGTTACCAGAGTATAGGGAAGGAGGAGTTGGGGTGTTATTGTTTAATAAGTATGGTGTTTCAGTTTTGCAAGATGAAAAGTTCTGTAGATGGATGGTAGTAATGATTGCATAACAGTGAAAATGTACTTCATGCCACTGAACTGTACAATTAAAATGGTTAAGATGGTACATTTTATGTTATGTATGTTTTACCACAATTTTTTAAATGTCAAGGTCATTAAAAATAAGTAAAGTTTCAGAAGTCAGTGCAGCAAGAGGAGCCTAAGTAGACACAACAACTAACTGCAATGTGATATCCTGGATGTGATATCTTGGAACAGAAAAAGAGCATTAGGTAAAAACTAAGGAAATCTGAATAACATAACACAATTTACTTAATGATAATGCATACATATATAATGACTTGTCAATTTACCTTGCAAATATATCATACTAATGTAAGATGTTAACAATAAGGGAAATTAGATGTGAGATATATGTGAACTCTTTGTACTATCTTAGTTGTTCTGAAAATCTGAAACTATTGTAAAATACACAGTTTATATTTTTAATGCCATTTGCCCTAGTTTTCACAAAGTGACCCATTTAAAACAAATACCAATTACAGTTCTGTAACTGACATTTAAATTGTTATTCATCCTGCTCACTTAGCACTCACCTCTGAGGAGTTTTAGTGTTCTTTAATGATCACAACTTTAATTAATCCTGAGTTCATCAATATGAGGCTTGGACAAGCAGCACTACAGAGTTATCCTCTTTTTTAAACAAGGAGACTGAGGCACAGAAAGCTTAAAGGTTGTCTCAAGGTAAATTAACTAACTTAATGTTAAAGCCAAGAGAGTAACTCTATAGTTCCTTTTTCCCAGTTTAGCATCCAAAGGCATCTTTCCCTAATGAGCCTTTAAGGATGTGTAATTAAAAGACTTTAAGTTTGCGGCCAAAACTTTGCTCTAAGTAGCACAGATTCACTCACTACAAATTCACTACTGCAAGGAATCCTCCAACGTTATGCCCTTAGGTTTCACTTGCCCCAATATTCTTTTTTCTTCCCCAATTACTATATGCCTCTATATCATAATTGTTCAGCAAATATGTGTCCACTGAATGAACAAAGGAATACATGTAAGAATGAATGAATAAATGAATGAGTTGTCAAGGGCAAGGGACATCAGTGGACTCTAGTGAGAATTATTTCTGCTCCAAGACCACATAGTAGCCAGACAAATAGTGGCACATCTTCTCTCAGCATCCCCCTGCTCCCACATACCCTTTATTGTAATCAACCAAGTTATTTTCTAAGATTTCTCTCTCTCCCTCTCTGCTTCTCTCTTTCCCTTTCTCCCTCGCCTCTTTCCCTCTCCTTCTACTTCTCTCTCCTTCCCTCTCTTATAAACTCTTTTATTTATGCCACATTTTCTAACTAATTATGTGGTGTGATTACACTAGCATGTTATGTCTTTTGCTATTACACATACCAGAATTCTCTTCTATGGCCTTCAAAACACTAGTGCTTTTTCATGTGAAGATACCTTTCTAATTGTAAATTGAATCTTTTTGTCCACTATTACATTGCAATTTTAGCGATGATTGATCTTCATTTTTCAATTAATATTAGTTTTAAATATTTGAGCTATCCTTTCTATCCAATTCACCAGACTTTATAATCTATTAAAGCCAACACTTAAAAGCAGCAGATACATTACAAATTTTAACAAATCTTCCTTAAATAAATCCTTTAATAATGCAATTAATCATCCCATTTGTTTTATTAAATTTGGATTTTTTATTAGGAGATTTTTTTTTAAATGTAAGCACACCTATAGTCTGTTAGCCATGTGTATAACAAGCTGTATTTCTCTACTACTATTTTTATGTTTCCTTTGATTTAAACATTTAAAATTCAAACCCATAGCTCTCCTGTGTGTTTTAACTGCCACATATCATTTGATAATCTAAAGCTATAAACTGTTTTTCTATTCTAAGGCACAATCAACCATGATTGTAGGCAGTTTGTACTGAAGTAAATGAGAATCCGGGTAGTATTAATACTTAGATCTTGGAAAGGAGCTGTAAGGTTGTGAGGTGTCTTAAAAATATAATTTGTAAATCTTCATAATTGAGCACTAACTTTGTGCTTAATTTAGAATGAATGCTCAGGCAGAGCTCTTCTTCCTCCAGGGCACCTAGAAGACTGCTGGCATTTGGTGCACATTAAAAGCCATTTAAATAGCAGTGCAATGACATAGGGTAACTGGCAGTTAGGGGTAGGGAGTATTTAAGATTTCTAGCATAACTGGTAAAAAATTGATATTCCCCCATGAGGAGGAAACATGGCATTCTTTAGGTCCTTAAAAATATAATAGAGCATAAGGGAGAAGGTTGAGGTATCTTATTTTAAGGAAGAAAAAGCTGGTAACTGTATTGTGCATCTGAAAAATTTACAGATACTTGCCCATTCCCTGTTCAAATTATATGATTTTATTTGCTTTTCATTCTACACAGCATACTCACTTATGACTTGCAAATGAGGTAAATATCCAGTCACATATCAATGAAATAAGGAAATTTTACTCAAGGATATATTTGAATTTTGCCACCTTAATTCCACCCTCTGATTCCTATTTAAGTGGTAGACTTTACCCTCTTTTAGGACAAATAGTATTTCTATGATATATTATTTGTGCTGCACTGGCATACCACTGGAGGCACAAATATACCTTCAGATAATGTGGCTTAGATTCTAGGGAAAAGCTAAGTTTACACTTTATCATTCTGACCCAGATCTGGATGCCGACATCATTTCTAAATAGAAGGACATGTCCTTTAATTAATGTTTCAGGGATCCAAGAACTACAAAAGTTTCTTCCAATATAAATTCCTATCATCTTGCCAGTAGCTATGTAAGGTGTTCAAGACTCAGAAACTCCTAAAAAATATGCCTCATGTTATTTCCTTTGTCCAAAATTGTCTTCACCTGGTTGCCTAGTATACACACTATAGAGCTCAAATTTCATATCTCAGATGTCTCTTGAACATGCTCCTGTTACCCTGGCTTGTAGTCCCTGTGTTAGTACATATCAGTCTCCCCCACTACATTGTAAACTACTGAGTTATCTTTCAACTCTTAATGCCCAATGATTATCACAGTGTCAGGCATAGTGCATCACTAAATAAATGTGAAATAAATTACTGTATAAAGAAAAAAGTATGCTTCATTTCAATCTATTCTGCTAATCCAGACTAGAGTGCTCAAATGTGTCCCATCTCTCCATCTCTATTTATATATTATCTATCTATCTATCTATCTATCTATCTATCTATCTATCTATCATCTATCTATCATCTATCTGTCTTTATGTGTTGAAAGATTTGGCACTCTGGGTGGCTGTATAAAGCCTGGGCCTTGCCCTTGGATTAGGTGGGAATGGTCAACTGGACTCTTTAATTGCAAGTGATAGAAAATAGAACTCAAGTGGCTTAAACAAAAAGAGACTTTATTGGATCAAATGATAAAAATTTTCCAGGTAAACAAGTCTGTATCAATGGCTCAAGTACAATACCCCAGACACCATGCCTTATTTCTTGACTTTAACTTTTGCCTTGCATCCATTTCAAATTTGTCTGCCATGGTCACAAGATGATTGTAGCAACTCCAGAACTTATAATCAATAACACTAAGTCCGTTGATAAGAACATGGACCTCTTTCCCAAAAGTCCATGCAAGTCTCATTGTACCTCTTTTGCTCCAGCTGGGACATATGCCCATTCTTGAAGCAATCATTGATGTTTAGGGGAATGCAAAGCTCTAATTGGCTTAGGCCTAGATCATGTGCCTACAATAAACACATGGCCTGAGAGTTGGAAGAGGTGATCTACTAAGAGTAAATAAAGGTATGGTTTCCAAAAGAAAGATAAATACATTCTGGGTGGCAAAAGAAACAATGCCTGATTAATATACACAAATTAAAATTAACTAAGAATTTAATCAAAGAAACATGATTAGAAATTAAATTAGCTGAATTGAAATAAACTATAACAACATTATTATATGGATATGGGAAGGGGGAGGTACAAACATTAAGTCATTTTCTTGATTTCATAAACCCATATATCATTCATTCCTCAAAGACAGGAAAATTGTACCTCCTGTTGTACACTGAAGAGTTTTTATAATGCCTTCAGAATGAACATATGAGGGACAGAGATTGGTCTCACCAACTAAAAGACCCCTAAAAAATATATTAATTTACTCAGTAATATCAGTGAAATTAGCTTGTTTTGACTATTAAAACACACAAGATTTCCCAATTGTCTATAGTCCTGAGGGTCTGATTTTCATATGTCTTTGAAAAGAGAATGTGATATGTAAATAGGATTTCCTATTTTGTTGATGAAGTAAGAATTATATTTCTCTGTGCTTTAAACATGTGGAAGTTGTAGCAAAGATAGACCTTACAAAGAGGTCTGGGTCTGCTAAAGTCCAGATTACCTTTTGTAAGGCAGTATTTATCTTTATCCAATAATCACTTAACCAAAGGGAAATATATATAATTTAGCTCCATCTTTCATATAAGGGCTTTAGGTCTGAACAGAATAAATTTCCATTGTTAGAGACAATATTCTAACAATGTTAGAACGTTAGAGATAATGAAATATCTGTAAGTGGCTTAACAGAGAACCAGAGGGAAGAGACTAAGTGGAAATAAAGAAAGCGCATGGGAGAAACAACTGTGATGCTACCTTAACTTAATAAATTATATTTAGGCCATATTAAAATAATCAGGCATATAAATATGAATGTGCAATTATTATTGAAGTACTTCTAATTGGAACAGACAATGCGATCATGGTGACCACCAATATGATCACATTCTTCAGTAATAATCTGGCTCAAAATGCCACCAAAGTGCAGCTAAAAACCTCCTCCTGAAAGAATGATTAATGTCCATGGGATATCCTTAAAAAAAAGGTATTCGAATGATATGTATAAAATGAAACTTGAAATTGTACTTTAGTTTGTACATCTCTGTCATACTACATATAGAAAACTGAGGTACAGATCATCTAAAAGACTTTCCTAGAGTCAAAGCAAAACTCTTAAATTAGTGGTATTCAAAGTTGGGTACATGTAATTTGTGGTTGTAAAAGAGATATACATGGTAAAGGAAGAAAATATTAAATGTTGATAATCTTGTGTATTTTATTATACACATAATATTTGCAGAGGCACGTACACTCAAAACTTTTTTGTCTGTTCATTATGTCTGGTCAAAATCATTTGTAGACTATTGTCTTAAAAGTATAACCCAGATCTGGACCAGATTTTCCCTTATCACCACCCACCCCTCTCATCCCTCTCTTGATTCAGACATGTGTTAATGAGCATGTGTAACTCTGTCAATCAGCTCAAGATGCACTTTCTCTCAGCTGGGGATGGGGAATTAAAATTATTTTGGCCAGGATTTTTAAATTCTTATTTCTTTATCTGTCTACTTTAACATATAATCATTCTTTCCTGAATCATGCAGATTTTAAAAAAAAGAAAGAAACCCAAATACTAAGGTAACGCTGCTTCTTCTGAGGAAAATGCAAAGGAAATACGAACTTTTAATAAAATATAAATGACTACAAAGAATACCTCTCACACCTTATCTAATACAAAATCTCCTTTGAGGATTTTTTGAAAGAGATATGTCGTCAGTATTTGACATGCTAATTGAGTTATCAGTCCTCAAAGGCTGATGAAAAATGAATCAATTATCACATATATTCTACAGCCTATACACTGATAAATAACACTAGAGCCACCCCCTAGTGGGCTTCTGCCCAAAAGCCCTGGAACTGACACTCCGCTGGAGGGGCAATGTGATTGGTAAAAGAGAAGGTGTGTGGGAGTAAATCTACACTGATTACAACTTGAGTTTAAAAGTTAAATTTAGGAGAGCCTACAGCTCAGAGCTCCTAAAGGATGAAGCTTTTTCAATAATAAAAATCTTCAAGACATGGTAGAAAGAAGCAGGAATCATGGGGAGTATTATATTTTTTTCCTAGGTTTAAAAAAAAAGCTCAAAATATACATGAGCTTATATAGAACACTTTCCCTGGAATTTATAGTACATGACAGTTTTTCAGTGAGTTATTTGGTCATCTCAGAAGTCTACATTCACCTTGGATGGTGATCAAAACAGGTGAGTCTCCTCAATATATTCTTCTCTATAACAGAATGCAGCATTGCATAATAGTTAAGGTAAGGGTTCTGGAGCCAGACTCCCTGACTTTGAATCATGACTCTGAAACTTACTAGTTGTATGGGTTTACGCAAATTACTTACCCTCAGTTTCCCCATTCTCAAAAAATAGAGATTATAATGGAACCTAACTAATATGGTTGCTGTGATAATTAAGTAATATTATGAATAGTACCTCACAAAGAGTAAATTCTTAATAATGGTGGTGGTGGCGGTGGTAGTTGGAGGTGATGAATGTTAAATCAATCTTCTTGGAGATTTAAGTTGCTATCTAAAATATAGGATGACCAAGTGCTATCTGTCGGGAGCCAGAACACCCCTGCGGCATGACAGAGTCGCCGGGGGGACAATCTCGGCTGCAGAGCAGCGGGATATGTGGGCTGGCTCCCCTATCTATCCTTGCATGTTTTGTAACCTTGCTATTAATGTCATTAATATGGAATAGTGAAGGAATGGAATTTTTTACAACGATGAAATAGGGGACTGGGAAAGAGGAACATTAGTAGAAATCACTTAGAAATCTTATAGGAATTAACCACATTCTGTTAATCATGAAACTTGTAACAATGAGCTCAGACGCTAACTGCCTGAGTGACTCTGCTTACCTATGTGGCATGAGAAGCAATCAATTGTGTATAAGCTGGAAATTATTGCTTAGTTACCGTTATGGAACATAGACTATTAACAATAAGCATTTTGCTTCTATACCCCCGCTTGCACCCCTGGCCAGTGGGTCGACAGGTAGTGAGTAGAAGAAAAATCGATCTTTGTGTTTAGACAGAATGAAAAAATAGGTGGAAGATAATTTTTACAAGAACAAGAAAGAGAACAGGAGATTGATACCCTAGTGATATGGCTACCCACATATAGATACAATCAGTTTGCCAAGTTACCCTGGGTGATAAAATTTTTACACTATATATTGGCTTTGAAAATTAAAGATTGTAGCATTCCTCATCAACTCGTCTGAATGCTCATCATTCTTTCGCCGCACCTGTACCTCCCTCCGAGACTCTGGACGGCTGGAGCTGGACTCCGGCAAGTGGCGCCCGAACAGGGACCGGAAGGGTAAGCTTTCCTCGGACAGGTCGGACCCTGCCTGTATATAGGGTGCTGCAGACCCCCTGGTAGAAGGGAGAAGGCCAGGTAAGAAAGAGATTTAGGCAGGTAGTCAGAACTAAAGACATCTAAGCAATGGGCCACGTAGGGTCGAAAGAGAGACGACTCTTCGTTGATATTCTTAAAACTATGTTAAGGGCTAGAGGTGTAAAAGTGTCAGGAGCACAGATAACTAAGTTTATGTGTTTTGTGCAAGACTGTTGCCCTTGGTTCCCGGAAGAAGGGACTGTAAATTTAGAAACATGGCAGAAGGTAGGAAAGGCCTTAAAAAATTATTATACAGTGCATGGGCCTGAAAAGGTCCCCGCTGAGACTTTCTCATTTTGGAGCCTTATTAGAGATGCATTAGATCCTACCCACGAAATCCAAAAATTTGAAAATGAGTCACCTACTGAAAAGACGCCGTTATTAAGTTCCTCAACTTCCAATTTTGAGGTTTTAAATAGACCAGATTCTGATGATGAGGGGTCGGATAAAGAGAATGACAATGGTAATGACCCCGACATACTTTCTCCTCAAGACGAGGAAACTTTAGAAGAAGAAGCAGCACGCTATCATGGGGATGATTGGGCTTACCCCGCTTTACTCAGCGAAAAGTTAAAGAAAAGGTTACAGGTTTCAGAGGGTGAATATTCTCCAATAAAATCTACTGAAGAAATACAAAAACAGTCAGTTCATAAGGGTCAGAGAAAGGGGAGAAAAATGATGCCCCCGATTCCTCCAATAAAACCAGTAGAAAAGAATGAAGGGCCAAGGGTCGGGGTGCGGGCTGCATTTGAGGAGGCACAAGAACATGAGTGAACATATGAAGTTGTAAAAGAGAAAGAGAAAATCTTGTTTTATGCAGTCGATAATTTATTGTGCTTTATAGTCTTTATTTTGTCTTTGATTATTTTTAAAACAAATTCTTTCATTTGGAAAAACTGCTCTGGAAAAATATAGGCTCGAGATAGCTCCTGAGAATATACAAGATTCTGTTCAATATTTAGGATATAAAATTTTGCAACAAAATTACTCCTCAAAAAATAGAAATTAGGCGAGAAGCTCTCAATACTGTTAATAATTTTCAAAAATTATTGAGAGATATAATTGGCTCTGTCCTTCCCTTTATCCTCACATGTGCTTTAACTAATTTGTTCTCTATTTTAGAAGGGCCCACTGCATTGGATAGTCCTTGGAAACTAACACCGCTGGTGAAAAAGAATTTTAAATACTGTATTGTTGAAAGATATTCTTGTAGTCACAAACTTGCATTGCTCAGGTTTCATTATTGTGTGGTAAAGGGCCTTTCTCTAACTTGAAATTTAAAAACTTTAAAATTAGTCTAAAACTTAGGACATTTTAGCGTGGAATCAACAGTGAAGATAACTTGATTTTGTATTGGAAATGAGAAAAGTAATGACTAAATTACAAGTTTCAGTGCTTTTAAAGGTACCTTTATGTTCCTGTTTCTGTTGACCGGTCACCAGGGGTCCGTGGAGAGACTGGACGCAGTCATATATCTCCCAGACCATGGCCAGGCAGCGGGACGCCGCCTCCTGTGCCCTGTTGTCAAAGTCTGTTTATTGTCTTTAGTCTTGTCTAAGTGGTAGGTGGCAAATTTCTCTAGGCCCACCTACACCTCAGTAATTGTCCTTGTCTGAGTGTCTGTTTTGTGCTTTCTGTTTTGTGTTTTCTGCGCAAGCGTTAGAGGGGAAAAAACCAGAGTTCACAGAAGACATCCTTGGGGTGTCTCCTGCAACATTTTCTAAGAAGGATAAGCTTATAAAATAAAAAAGGGGGAATATGGTATACCCTGAGACAAAGGCTTAATAGAGCATTTATATACTTATTAAATTTTTTAAATCTAGATGAACAAGGTAGCACAGCAGCTCATCGGCATTGGGTGAAACAGACCAGTGAGCCTTTGCAGCAGTCAGTATACTACAAGGATCTAACAGGGAGAGTGATTAAGAACTATACCGTGGGAACGGAAGGGATGCCAATTTGCATGGGAGCTGGAGAACACTGTTTACAGCTAGGTGCTCAAGCATGGTTGACAATTTTGCAGACTTCTGAACAAATTGTTGGGGTAGGTCACTTGTTTTTGTTAAGTATGGAAGGATTTAAAAATGTTACTCACTTTGCTCTAGTCTGTGTTCGGCTCTCCTATATCGTTATGAAGGGCAAGGTGGGGTGGAATGAAGCTCTAGGTTATGTTTCATGTAAATACTGTGCTTTTTACACTTTTATTAACTCTTCTATTCCTTTTAACAAGTCATATGAAAGCTTATATATCCTTAGAGCTAGAACTGAAGTGTGGATGCCGGTTAGATTGTCTCGACCCTGGCAGGACTCTCCTGCCACTATGATTTTGCAGCAACTGATGGGCCATGTTAAAAGAAGAGCTAAAAGATTCCTTGGCATGCTGATGGCTGCTGTTGTGGGTATCATCGATGTTACTGCTGCTGCTACCACGGCTGGAGTGGCTCTGCATCAATCTGTACGGACCGCTGATCATGTTAGAACCTGGCATCGGGATGCTGAACAGTTATGGACTTCTCAAAGACAAATTGACTCTGTATTGCAAAGTCAAGTAGCAGATTTACAGCAAACGGTTATATTGTTAGGAGATCAATTGTTAGTTTGCAGGAATGTGTGCAACTTAAATGTAATTGGACTGCTACTTCTTTTTGTATAACTCCTGTATTGTATCATGAAAGTATGTTTGAATGGGATAAAGTAAGACAGCATATTTTGGGGTATGGTAATGCTTCAGGTTTAATTGCAGATTTGGAAACACATATTGCTGACACTTTTCAAAAACAGCTTCCTGAATTACAGGGGATCGCAGTGCTACAAAGCATGATCAATAGTATTGAAGGCTTACGTTCTATTCCACAAATGCATGGTCTCAGGCTCCAGGCTCAGGTTTCAACTAATATACATCTCCCATTTGCAGAGGCTGGTAGTCAGAGACGGGTAAGAATCCTTCAGGGCTGGGACCAACCTAAGACAGGGCATGATTGCAAGACTTTCATGTGCCAATGACGGGTAAGGCCCAGACCTGCGGAGGGTCGCCTAAGACAGGCACAGTCTATCTGCGCCATAGCTGGGAAAGCTTTGGCATTTTAATAAATAAAAAAGGGGGAGATGTCGGGAGCCAGAACACCCCTGCGGCATGACAGAGTCACCGGGGGGACAATCTCGGCTGCAGAGCAGCGGGATATGTGGGCTGGCTCCCCTATCTATCCTTGCATGTTTTGTAACCTTGCTATTAATGTCATTAATATGGAATAGTGAAGGAATGGAATTTTTTACAACGATGAAATAGGGGACTGGGAAAGAGGAACATTAGTAGAAATCACTTAGAAATCTTATAGGAATTAACCACATTCTGTTAATCATGAAACTTGTAACAATGAGCTCAGACGCTAACTGCCTGAGTGACTCTGCTTACCTATGTGGCATGAGAAGCAATCAATTGTGTATAAGCTGGAAATTATTGCTTAGTTACCGTTATGGAACATAGACTATTAACAATAAGCATTTTGCTTCTATACCCCCGCTTGCACCCCTGGCCAGTGGGTCGACAGGTAGTGAGTAGAAGAAAAATCGATCTTTGTGTTTAGACAGAATGAAAAAATAGGTGGAAGATAATTTTTAACAAGAACAAGAAAGAGAACAGGAGAATGATACCCTAGTGATATATGGCTACCCACATATAGATACAATCAGTTTGCCAAGTTACCCTGGGTGATAAAATTTTTACACTATATATTGGCTTTGAAAATTAAAGATTGTAGCATTCCTCATCAACTCGTCTGAATGCTCATCATTCTTTCGCCGCACCTGTACCTCCCTCCGGGACTCTGGACGGCTGGAGCTGGACTCCGGCAGCTATCATTCTTTTTGAGTTATTCTCATTTAACACTTCCTTATCATTCACTCAGTATATCATGGAGGGACCTGCACACAGAATCATATCAAACTAAACTCCAGCCTTCAAAAGAAATATTATCTTTAGGTCTTTTTATTGATCACCTATGATTATGAAATGCAGCACTTTTAATTTATATTTTCCAGTGTACTGACTAAACTTCAAATAGCAGATGGTGTGTGGTGCAACTTACCATCTAAAAATAAATAAATAAATAAAGACAATCTTTTCTAGCTCCCAATTTACCACTGACATGGATAGAATCAATGAGGAAGACTATGTTCTATGGGATGAAATATTGTAATTCTGTTGAGTCCAAGGACAAGTAATATTATGATAACTCTCCTGGTTAGAAAAAGAATCCATCTGCAATGAAGCCTTCTAAATTTTTGATTCTACAAAAGCCTTCTTAGCTTCTTGGTCTTGACACTGGAGTCAGCATTTTGAATTTCAGTTGTCTTCTCATCATGTAGCTTATCAACTTTTGTACCTCTTATCTTGAAATAGGATACACCTGTCATCTTGAAATGGATGGTAACAGGGTTAATGGAAAGATGCCCAACACAAATAGGGAAAGAATATGAGTTCCCACAATGTAGGTAATAAACACAATTTATTACACACAGGTGGCAGGTACATAGAGCAAGAGGCTCAGCCTTAATACCGGTTGCAGAGGTAAGCTTCATTGATCTTCAAGTCCCCTGAAAGTACCCTATTGTCAATGATACCAACTGATTGAGATGAGGAACTCATGCAGCCCTTTATGTAAGTCACCTTTTGCCATTTTCAGTACTATCTTGGCCCTTCCTAATCATTCTAGAGACTCTGGCAACTTATCTACCTGCTTACCCATAAGGTTGCAAATAACTGTAAACTACTCCATCCATACCTGTATGCATCCTACAAGGATAAATAAATAAAAGATCTACTTCCAAGTATTTTCCACAAACACCCTCTCCCGGCAGTCTTTGGTTTAAGGCATACCTAAAGTTTATACCTGTTAATGGTTTTTCACAGCCTGAGCAAAGAAATTCTTTGTTAGACCATCAACTCACACTAAAATCCAATGTATAAAGGAGTAAAAGTGGAGGTGATGTGGTTGAAACAGACTGAGAGGTCCAGAGTCTTCCCTTTTTGGCCACCTGTTTTGCATTCCCTATCTCCCAACCTCAGTTACTCCAGTGTAGGTTGGTGGTCTGGGGCATAGACTCTGAAGGCAGACTGCCTAGATTTGAATCATGACTTTAGCACTTCCTTTCTGAGACATGGTCACAATGCAGGGGAAGGGCTAATTTTTTTAGGAGCAGAGAGAAATGAAGAAAACAAAATCCCCATTAATTCAAAAGGTCACTAAACCTGGAATAGAAAGGAGAGGTGCTCAAAGTCTAACTCACCTGTGTGCCTTAAGGTAGATGATTGGCCTTGGGTGAAAACACTCCTGGATATCTTGACAATTAGGTAATACATTTATATGACCTAAAGGAAAGGAAAGGAAAGGAAAGGAAAGGAAAGGAAAGGAAAGGAAAGGAAAGGAAAGGAAAGGAGAGGAGAGGAGAGGAGAGGAGAGGAGAGGAGAGGAGAGGAGAGGAGAGGAGAGGAGAGGAGAGGAGAGGAGAGGAGAGGAGAGGAGAGGAGAGGAGAGGAAAAAGGGAAAATGTTGGACAGCAATGATTCAGCATGTGTCCAAATCTTTTAATGTTAGTGGCAGTACTATAGACATACCAGCTGATAAATGACTGGCTTCTCCAAGTTAAGAATTGAGGCAGTTCTAAGGTTCAAACAGAAACCAAGCCATGATACTCAGGTTTAGTGACAACCTTTTATAAAGGTTTTAGAAAAACTCTGCATCTGGGAAAGACTGTGTAAGCTAGGTACCTTGCATTATGCTCACATTATGACCATATAACATAATGCAGACTCACAGCTGTAAAAGCACATCTGGATAGCGTGGATGTGATTACAGTCAATCTCTAAGAGAACTGTTATATCAAGGCAAGTACTCGTTGAATATGTTTGAAGCCTACAAAACTAATTTTAAAACAGACTGTTGCAGACCACAGGATTATAAACCTACAGGGTATATATTTTGTAATTATTGCTACTTTGCCAGAGACTTTTCTACATATTGCAAAAATTAAAAAAAAATTACCACATTATTTTCATTAAATGTGTGTTCTTTTCTATATAGGTTTAGCAATGGTAATAATTATCCAACAAAATAATTACCTAACATATACCTTCTCTGTCTTATTAAGTGACTTCAGAAAACTGGTTCTTGCCCTTTTCTAAGCCCACATATACATAATTCCTAGATTAAGCACAACAAAATTACACAGTCAATGGCCAGTGTCATCTTCAACAAAAGGCAGAAAGCATAAAGTCCTCTGGACTTTTCAGGTCAACTGCTATGTAGGCACATGATGTGCAAGGTGCCATTACATTGAGGGATGTAAAAATGTCCTAGTCTGTCATTAAAATAATGAGATAAGTGATAAGGGGCCCACAGAATGTTAGCAGTGGAAGGACCCTTAAGGAATAATGGTTCAGTCCCCTTATTTTTTTTTTAACTTCCTAATTTTCTGGATGATAAACTAAATTCCAAGGAAGATAAATCATTTGCTCCATGTCATACATCTAGTTCATGGCAACATCAGGGCAAAAATTTGGGTCCCTTGATTCTCATATTAGTACTTTTTCTATTATATCAAAGTATGCTAAGCAACTATGGAAAGAAAGAGGTATAACTTACTTCTCAGTGGAGATCTAGAAAGGCTGAAATTGAAAAGCTACACTATGAAGTTTGTTCACAATAAAACTGAATAAAAGGGAAAACACAACAAGGAGAATGAAAACCACAAGCAAAGGTGCATTATTGGGAAAGTATGCCATCTGGAGACCAGAAAACAGTCCAGGTTAGCTACAAACACAATTTCTTGGCAAGGGGACTATTAGCGTTTTTGGTGGGACAATTCTGAAACAGTGAAGGTCCATTTCACTCAATATAAGGTGCTTGGCATCCCTTGTTCCATATCACTGAATACTCATGTCATTCTCAATCATTGTAACAACCCAAAATACTATAACATATTTCCATATGCAGCCAGTCCAGTTTAGATCTACTGATCATAGATACGGGGTATTTAGGGGTAGAAATAGTATTTAAGAAGGCTGAAAGAAAGTTAGGTTCAGATAATGAAAGACCTTAGAGAAGTTCAAATAATTTCTACATACTACAGGGAAACACTAAATGTAAGAGAAGAGACATTGTTTGATATGTTTTTCAGGAAGGATTCTGGTAGCAAGCAGAAAATAATTAAGGTAGATAAAAGATAAAGGCAGGGAGACTAGGTGGCTCTCATAATAATACACCTTTTCTTTCTTTCCTTTTGCCATTCATACTACTATGTCTACCTGGGTTTTTGATATTTGTTTCGGGTGCTGACTCCTGGCCTCTATTTTGAACTTTGGGATATAAGTTTTACCTCTTAGATTTAATAATAATAGTGTACTTCTTTGCCACTTCTCTTCTTATTTAACCAGACTTATTTCATAGCCCAGTTGCTTGCACTTAGAACTGAGTGTAGGCTCTGTACCATTCAAAGCCATCTTTCCACCAGGTAATTTGGAATAGTATCTGTAATTTGAGCTGATTCCAATATACTTAAAAATGTTCACAAATAAAAATGTCTTGTTAAAATGTTTTGCCTCTGTTATTTGAAGTTTTACTTGTTCCCAGGTACATTCAGCATAACTGAAAAGAAAACCAAAAAGTGTTAAATACACTCATTGCAAGCAGATTTTTGATATTTTACAGGACACAAAAATACTACTCTAACGAATGACAGGATGTTCAAAACCATAGTGTTAATGAGATTGTGTCGGCATTTTCATTAGTAACCTAGGCACATGTATTTTCAGTTTTGGAGATCAGTTGGAAAACATCAGATCTATTGCTTCTAAATCAAAGCATAGACACTAGAAAAATACCAATTTTAGTCAAAGGCACTATGCCAAGATGCCATGTCAAAGAAATTGCAATGAGAATGTGAATCAACTTCCAGGGACACTCCAAAACAGGTTTGGAGTCCTCTCATGCTTTGAAATGACAAAACAAAGAGCTTGCCAGTTGGTGACAAATTAGCATATGACGTTGCGTGTGATGGATGGCCCCCAGAAACTCACCAGTTCTAATTTTCTGAAATATACTAGTTTTCTGAAAAATGGAAAATTTGTTTCGCACTACCAAATGAATGCTGAGGGGAAAAAAAGCCAACAGGATACATCTAGCAAACAAATATTCTCCATCTAATAATCTCCTGCCAAGGTCACTGATGTGATATCCAACCATGTCAGTTCCAAGGCAACTGACCACACCACAAGCATTGGCCAGCACTTGCAAATGTGTAATATAACCTTGGTCTACTGAATGTCATCTGAGAGACTGTTGATTGTTCAGTGCAAAATTCACCTCACAATTAAAAAATAAAATAAAATAAAATACAAAATAAAATTAAATTAAAAAAATGTACCTTGGCTTGATAATAATGGTTAATTTGTGTTATCTTTTCATATGTATCTTTCAAGGTTAACATCACTGTGCTTAACAGGATGGACTAATGGAATGAGATTCTCTAGATTTGGATCCCGTTTACTAGCTGGGAGGCCTTAGGTACATTGTATCACTGTTTCTCAATGAGAAAAATAATAATACCTACTTCAAAGGGTTATGAAAATTAACCAATACATACAGAGCACTTAGAAGATTTCCTAGTACATAATAACATAATGAGTATCCAATAATGTTAATCAGGATGATTATGATGCCATAGTTTGGGAAAGGTATTGAAAAATCAATGAAAATAGAATCTGGAAGAGACAGATTTATATTTGATAGGAAGCAAAAGAGAGGAAAGAGAGGAGGGAGGGAGAGAGGAAGGGAGGGAAAGGAAGAGAGGTGAAAAGGGAGGGTGGGGGGAGGGCAGGAGACAGATTAGGAGTTTTTCCAAGGGGACCTCATAGTATTTCTACTCTTTCCTTTAAATACTTTAAACTTTAAAACTTTAAAATGAGGGCTTAGAATTCTTGATTTCTAGGAAGGGATCCTCTATGACAGGCTTTCCCTAACCCCTTTCCTCTTAATGAAATGTAGATTTATTTTCGAGGGCTACTATAAATACTTCATAAAATGCTATATTGGTTTGATTTCCAGTTACTTGACCATTTAAGTACTGATCTAAAATCCCTCCAACCATGCAAATGCAGAGGTTCAGTTCTCACTGTACACCCTCCCCAACTAATGTCAAGAAAACAAGGCCTGACTAAAAATCAGGACCTGAATGGCCTCAGTCACTAGAATATTTGAAAAGAGTTTGCTAGAGCTTTGAAATAATTCATCAAGATGATATCCCATGAATGGGCAGTACTTTTTTGAGGGTCGTCCTTCTCTACTATTCAGAAACAGGGGAAAAATATTTTTAGGGAAGCATGGGGGGCTGGAGGTCTCCAAGATCAAAACTATTACTGCAAGTATTTTCAATTTTCAGTTCAACTCAAGACCTCACAGACATTTTTCTGCAGCTGCAACAATCCACAAAATATTGAAAGTAAGTGGTCATTCCCAAAATATTTTTATGGGATAACCATGTAGTTATCCTATGAAGATTGGGGAAAAATCTAAAATACAAGTCGTAAAAATATATACAAGGCAAATGTGTGTTTTTATTATGTGTTCACAGTGGCCTTATCAGGGATAGTAGGAGGCAGTAGTTTTAATTTATATATGTTTAGCACAAGAATGCAAAGTGGAACATTTTAGAAATATTACCATATTAATAATTCTTCAAGCAAAAGCTCGAAAAATCCAGACCAGTTCAGAAGACTCAAGGTCTTTCAGTGGTGTTTTATTTTTCCCAGTGTGCTCAAAGTCCTTATCTATTCTTACATGGATGTTTTTTCATGAGAAATTCTCTCTCTCTCTCTCTCTCTCTCTCTCTCTCTCTCTCTCTCTCTCTCTCTCTTCACACACACACACACACATACACAGACACACACACACACACACACACACACACACACGAACAGCAATCCATTAAATATGTAAGGTCTCTATTAATTGGTAATTGACTTTAAAAGTGGGATACTTGCTAAATTGATGGGGGGGTGGTGGATGAGGAATAGAATCCTACATCCTTTAACATTAGGTAGAGCCTACAACTATTTTCAAAATGCCTTTCAATAATTTTATTTGATAAATGTTAACATAGGACTTACTGCGTGATAGACACTTTATAGTACTTTGCCATAGTCAACTCACTTAACTGTCACAACTCTATACATCAAGCAATATTATTATCATTGACATTTTACAAATGAAGATTAAGTGGCTTTCCTAAGGTCATGAGGCTAGTAGGTAGCAAAGTTAGACTTTGAACCTAGGGCATCTAGATCCAACATCTTAGCTATTAACCATTATGCTATCCACCCTGGTCATAATACATAAAATAAAGACAAAATAGGAAGTGAGTGTGAGATACCACAGCTCTTTGTAGAAACATAATCAAGTTACCATTATTTTTGTGATGTACAATGTCTTGCCTTTTGCCCCAAGGCAAATTTTAGGTGTGGTTTCACTCCCATTCTCTCAATGGCAAAATATAACATTTTGTCTTTTACTTCCAAAGGTTTTTTAATTGTTCTGCAAATGACAGGATTATGTCAGCTCCCTCTCAAATGTTATTTATAGTTCATTCATTTAAGTAATAACTGTTGCTTAACTGATAGCTTGACATATAAATACAACCTTTTTTTCCTGATGTAGTCTTGGCTTGGCTTAATAAAAGTCTTCTGGTTGTCACAAGTTAAAATATATATATATATATATATATATTTACTACAAAGAAGCAGGGCAACAATAACATTAATATTCATAATAGATATAGTTTTTTGATATACCATATATCCTGAACACTGGTCCTAGACACATTGTAAATATTTTCTTGTTTAATCCTCAAAAAATTCTTGAAAAAAAGGTATTAATCTAACACCATAGGCAAGGAAACAGAGACTAAAATAATAAGCAACTCAACTCAAATGGTTCAGTTAGTAGATTTGAATCAATGTTCATCATACTGGTTACCATCAGAACAACTATTTTACTGCTTTAGAGTTAAATAGATGTTTAAGTGTCTTCCCAATGGTTGCTTAGCTAGTATGCGACACATGTAGGATTTCTACTCAGGTCTTATAATACCAAGACTGATATTCATTCTATAAGATCTGAAGTTTGGCTTTAGGCAGAAAATTGATCATTTGATGTCTTTGATTAAATGTTGATCTAAATTCAACAATGTGTGGGTCCTCTTAGATTCAATCTCTGTAATTAATAATAAAAGGTAAAGGTAGCTGTGTGTTTGTGTGCGTGTGTGTGTGTGTGTGTGTGTGTGTTTATGTTGGAGCAGGAGACTGGGGGTGAATGTAAGTTACATTCTGTTATTTTAACTTTAATGAAAATTGCTGAAATTCATAGAATATTAGAGGCAGTCTGGTCTAACTTTTGGAATCAATGGGAGGAGTAACATTTCTCTTTTGTTCAATAGAACTTTTGGAGTTAGGGAACTCTTGGGAGGAAGAGAAAGAAGTAAAGTAAATCATCAGGGAGCCAATAACATATACTACTAACAAAAAGACAAGTGTATGCAAAAATGCATTTCTGTACCAATTTTCCAACTTCTTGCTTTAAAATCTTACCATGCATGTACACATTTTTAACAAAATGCTAACACTCACAGTAGCAAATGTTACAGCTGAAAATACAAATATTTTTTTTTCTATTACAATTCCTTTTTCCATCACTCATAATTGCATCAACCATCATACATTTTAGCTAAAATGTTCTTTGTTTACCCTTAGGGCAAACACTACGTTTTTTTTTTTCCTTTTCCAAATGACATGTGAGAAAAATCTCTTTAGCTATGTCTGATTCACCACCAGAAAAGGGAGGAGAAATCCTTGTTGTAATCAAAGTGGGGAGGAAGATAATGCGAAAGAGAACTTTTACAGTTTCTGTGTCCAAAAGAAAAAAAAATGAAGTACCTGAACTTTAAAACTCAAGATAATAAGATGATATACTTTCCTATTGTGGAAAAATTGGCCAAGAATAACTTATTAACACTTAAAGGTGGCATGCTGAACTAGCAGATTCCCTGTTCCTTGAATGAGAACTGCTAGAGAAAGAAGGCAAAAGGCCTTCAGGGAAAAAGAATGTCACAAGAGACTGGAACAAGGGTTCAATTAATTCTCTTTTCCCAAAGGATGTGCTTTTGACTCAGCCCCAAGGATCCCAATCTATTCTGTCCCATAGTCCTCTTGGGTTTAGCTGTCCCCAGGTCTTCATATCCTTTACTGTCTAGGCATATTTATTTCTAGTTATATTAACTAAACTCTATGTAAGGACAGAAGCATTTGGTGGCAACCTCAGATCATGTTATATATATTTCGATTCAAGCAACCTTTTTTTTCCCCAGTATTCTTTCTCTGTGGGTATATTTATGTGTTGCAGGGGAGTGTTTACACAAACAAAATATTTTACTCTAGACATTGGAGAATAACTCTAGATAAAAGTCTCCTTGTCTTAATAGCATTTATTTTTCTATTCTGCTTTCTAGTTATAAAAGTAATTCATTTTTATTAAAGAAAATGTGGAAATATGAAAAAAAAACAAAAGAATAAGAATAAAATAAGAATCACCAATATTCCTAGTACCCAAAGATGACTCTGGTATAATAGCCTCCCATTCTTCTTTCTATAAACACTTTCTTTCCCAAGAAAATAGGCTGTTCCATGGATACTATTTTGTAAACTGTTTTCTCATGTCACTAGTCCTGTTTTTTTTTCTATGTATAATAATTCTTTAGGTAAACTCACCCAATCCTATAGCTTTAAAAACAATCTATTTGATGATGCCTCCCAAATAGTATCCAGCCATAGCATCTCCCTTAAATTCATATTCATATATCCACAACCTATACAACATTTCCTTTAGATGCTTAGTAGGCATCTCAGGCCACACATGCCCAAAACTGAGCACCGATGTTTGCCATCTTCTCCAAACAGCCTCCTGAAGTTTTGTCCATCTCACTAACACATAAACACCATCCTTCCAGTTATTCACCCCAAAAACCTTAATTCATTTCATTCTCTCATATCTCACATTCAGTCCATTAGAAAATCTTGGGAACTCTATTACCCTTAGGAACTACCATCATCTCTCACCGGGATTATTCCAATAGTTTCCTGATTGGTTTCTCCGCTTCTGCCCTTGCTTTCTTTGTCTGTTGTGTGTGTTGCAATCATCGCAGTCAGAATGCTCTTGGTAAAATGTAAGTTAGATCTTCACACTCCGTGTTCCTTTCTCTCTATTTGATAAAATCCTTTTCAGGACCTTCAAGCTCCTTTCCAATATGGACCTTTGTTACCTCTCTGACCTGTTCATTTTATTTGTCTATATTCATTCTCCTCTTAACAGGTTGGCCTCATTGCTATTCCTCAAATACCCCAGGCATGCCTCCACCTTTGCACTTGCTGTTCCCCATGATTGGAATATTCTTGCCCCAGGTATCCTGACAACTTTTTTCCCTCACTTCTTCAGGGGAGGCATTCTGAGTGACACTTTCCCTGGACTCCATCTAAAATTTCACCCATATACTTCATATTATAGTTCCCTGAATTTTTCTCTTTAACTTTAAAATTCTGTACTATATAGTTCTTGATAATGACCTGTCTCCTCCACTGAAATATAAGATCTGTGAAAGCAGATTTTTTTTCTCATTTTTAAAAACATTTTAAATTTTTTCAATTATAGTTAGCATATAATATTATATTAGTTTTAGGTGTACCACATGGCAATTAGACATTTATATAATTTATGAAGCAATCATCCCAATAAATTTAGTATCCATCTGACATCATACATAGTTGTTACAATATTACTGACTATATTCCTTATGTTATACTTTACATCCCTGTGACTATATTGTGACTATCAATTTGCATTTCTTAATCCTTTCCCCTCTTACTCCCATCCTCCCAACACCCCTCCCATCTGGCAACCCTCAAAATGTTCTCTATATCTATGAGTTTATTTCTGTTTTGTTTATTAGATTCCACATATAAGTGCAATCGTGGCATTTGTCTTTCTCTGTCTGACTTACACCACTCAGCACAATATCCTTTAGATTCATCCATGTTATTGCAGATGGTAAGATTTTATTTATTTATTTATTTGTTTATTTATTTATTCCTGAGGAGTAGTCCATTGTATACACGCACCACCTCTTCTTTAACCATTTATCCATTGATGGACACCCAGGTTGCCTCATATCTGTAAATAATGCTGAAATTAACATATAGATGCTCATTTCCCTTCAAAGTAGTACTATAGGTTTCTTCAGATAAAACACTCAGAAGTTGGATTACTGTGTCCTTCTTTGTCTCCTGCTATAGCCTTTGTTTTAAATTCTATTTTGTCTAGTACAAATATTGCTATTCCAGATTTTTTTCATTTCCATTTTTATGAAATATGTTTTTCCATCGCTTTACTTTCCGTCTGTGTGTGTCTCTTGATCTGAAGTGATCTCTTGTAGGCAGCATATGCAAGAGTCTTATTTTCTTATCCATTCAGCCACCCTATCTTTTTTTACTGAACTCTCAAATCTCTTGTTTATTTATTTATTTTTCATACTATATATACATAATTTTTTAACATTTTATTTTTTTTTTATTTCTCCCCTCCCTTCTGGTAACCACTAGTCCATTGTCCACGTCCATGAGTCTCTGTTTGTTTGTCCTGTTCATTTGTTGCTTTTAGGTTTATATGTGATATCACGTGATTTCAATCTTTGTGTCTGGTTTATTTAACTTAATATGATTATCTAAAGGTCCATCCATGTTGTTGCAAATGACAGTATTTCCTCTCTTCTTATGGCTGAGCAATACTCCGTTGTATATATGTACCACAGCTTCTTTAGCCAATCACCTATTGTAGGACACTTTCATTGCTTCCATGTCCTGGCCACTGTGAATAGTCCTGCTATGAATACCGGTGTGCATATATATTTTTGAATATGAGTTTTCAAGTCTTTGGGGTAAATACCAAGTAGAGGGATTGCTGGATCATATGCTAGGCCATTTTTAGTTTTTTGAGGAACCTCCATACTGCTTTCTATAGCGGCCATACTAATTTGCAATCCCACCGCAGTGTCCTTTTTTTCCGCATTCTCTCCAACATTTGTTTATTACTTGTCTTGTTGATTATAGCCATTCTAACAGGTATCTCATTGTGGTTTTGATTTGCATTTCCCTAATAGCTAGTAATGTTGAGCATCTTTTCATATATTTGTTGGTCATTTATATGTCCTCTAGGGAGAAGTGTCTGTTCAGGTCTTCTGCCCATGTTTTGATTGAATTGTTTGTTTTTGTTGTTGTTGTTGCTGTTGTTGTTGTTGTGTCCTATGAGTTCTTGTATTTTGGATATAAGGCCCTTATCGAAGGTGCTGCTTGCAAATATATTTTTCCATTCAGATGGTTGTCTCTTTACCCTGTTGACTATTTCTTTTGCTGAGCAGAAGCTTTTTAGTTTGATTTATTTATTTTTGCTCTTACTTCCCTTGCCTTTGAGGTCAAATTCATTAAATCATCTTTAAGTCCAAGGTCCTTGAGTTTAATTCCTATGTTTTCTTCTATGCATTTTATTGTTTCAGGTCCTATATACATTTTCAGTTAATTTTGGTATGTGGTGATCGACAACAGTCTAGTTTCATTCTTTTGCAGGTGGCTTTCCAGTTTTTCCAGCACCACTTATTGAAGAGGTTTTCCTTTCTCCACTGTATATTTTTGGCTTTTTTTTTTTAATCAAAAATTATTTGCCCGTATAAATATGGGTTTACTTCTGGACTCTCGATTCTGTTCCACTTGTTCGTGTGTCTATTTTTTCTGCCAAGACTATGCCGTTTTTGATTACAGTCACTTTTGTAGTATAATTTGAAGTAGTAGCCTCAGAGTTTCTTTTTTCCCAGGATGGCTTTGGCAATTTGAGGTACTTTGTGCTTCCATACAAATCTGATGATTATTTTTTGTTCTATTTCTTTAAAAAACTGCTGATGAGATTTTGATAGGGATTGCATTAAATCTCTATAATGCTTTAGGTAATACAGTCATTTTAACTATGTTGATTCTTCCAATCCAAGAACACAGAATATCTTTCCATTTCTTTGCATCTTCTTTGATTTCTTTTAAAGAGTCTAAGCATTTTCATTATATACATCCTTCACATGTTTCATTAGATTTATTCCTAGGTATGTGTTTTTTGTTGTTGCAATTGCAAAAGGATTTACTTTTTCCACTTCTTTTTCTGGCATTTCATTATTAGAGTATAGGAAAGCTATGGATTTTTAAACATTGATTTTGTATCCAGAGACTTTACTGTATTTGTTATTGTTTCTAATAGTTTTCTTGTGGATTCTTTAGGGTTTTCTATATAGAGAATCATGTCATCCACAAAGAGTGACAGTTTGACTTCTTCATCTTTCTTTTCTATTTGGATGCCTTATATCTTTCTCTTGCCTGATTGCACTTGCTAGGACCTCCAATTTATATTGAATAACAGTTTATCCGCTATCTTTTGATTAGAGCATTTAACCCACTTATATTTGAGGTACTTGTTGATAAATATGTAATCACCACAATTTCATTATATATATATAATATAATATATATAAATATTATATATATACATACATATATATATATATATATGGAGTACCCTGGTTACTTAAGTCAGGTACCAGGTACTCCAGGTATGTCCCGTGTGTAGGTTGTTTGTGCTCTCGTGTTGTAGGTGAGTCTTAGCTTCTGTGAGGGATTAGCAATGAGAGAGATTGACCCTCAGGCTTATTGATTATGAGGATTGGCTGGTGAGGGGCTGACCCTATGGAGCAAGATTCAGTTTAGCAGGGCTTTGGTGCCTGCTGAGATTGCCTGTCAGTTGTGTCTTCCTCAGATGCATCACTCTTTGGTGTTCTGGCTCCAGTGGAAGATGGTCACTGGGTATGCCAGCCCAAGAGCCTCCTGGGAGAGGCCCAGCCTCAGGCCAAATTCAATAGCAGCTTGTGCACTGCCTGGGACCACCTAGCAAGAGTCACCAAGCAATATGCAAATGCCACGTCCCATGCTGGGCTTAGAGGTTCCTCAAAAGGCCAAGCCAGAACTGAGGCTGGCTGCTGCTAAGTGCCAGGTTTGAGGCTGCTCCAATTTTTTAAACTATTATATTCCTGGAAGCTAGAACAGTGACTGGCAGATGATGAGTGCTCAGTAAATATGTGTGTAGAATAAATAAATAAAGGCTTAATCTATCTTCCAAAAAAAAATTGCCAAGTGGGCATTTTCTGGGACTAGGTACAACTCCCTATGTCTATTAAAGTGACTTCATATCCTTTGAAATTAGTCTAAAAGCCAACCCCTTTATGAAGGGGTCTTCCAATTGTGTTGCATGACATTTAGGGCTTTATTTGCAGTTGATTTAAATGAAAGTTATCCTGAACGAGATATGTTTGGTGAAAAGTACTAGAAAGCATTTATTTTGTTACCTGTACCTCACATTGCATTCCTTCTAAGCAATACATTTCCCTGAATACTTCAATGCAAACATACATAAGTAAATCTATTTGATCCTGGTTTGATGTAAAATTCCATAATAATGTGCCATTGTGAAGATGCTAAATGTGTCAATGAGTGAATATTAGGGATGAGTGCTACATCACTGCAGATATGCAGAAAATGATGCAAGTAGGAGTTAAGATTTAGTTTGAACAACAATCTCATTTGTCACTTTTGCATGAATGTTGGGTATAATTGAAGTTTTTGCTACTTAACAGGTGTATTTCCCTCAAAGCCTCTAGAGATGAATTTGTTTTTCATAATTAGATTTAAGCTATACAAGTAGATTTCCCTACTTAAAACATCTCTTGGTATATCATCCAGGTTGCAAGTCTAGGTTTTATTATATTGCATTTCTTTAAATCAAGGCCTACCTGCTCTGGTTTTAATACAAGTGATTCCAGTAAAATCCAGTCTTGAAGTTTGTCTTTGTCCTACTAGCTAGGGGCACTAAGAGTGCAGATACCATTTTTCAAACTACACATTTTTTTGGATAGTTGAAAAAAATATTAAAAGACTAAATTGAATTAGTAATAAACTTTGACTTGATAATTGTAACTACACATCTGTGATCAATGTTATTCACCCATAATAGAGAGAAAACTGAATTTGGGGGGAGGGCAGAACATCCAAGTTCACATTTTGATTTTGTCATTTAGTCATGACCTCTTGGTGCTTTAGTATCTTGACCTACAAAAATGGGGATAATGATCTTTTGCTTTCATCCCAGGGCTGCCATAACAATGAATAAAAGCAACCTCTAGGAAATGTGTCTGTGATGTTTCCTTGCTATTTCAGATAGAATAGGTTGTTGTGACACTCCCTGCTCAGACAGTGGTGTCTAAGATACACTGAGTGTGATGCCGTTGATCAATTCAGAGATTTAGTTAGGTTTGGAATAAACACATAATATTGTGGGAATGATAAATCAAATATTAAGTGAGATTTTTAGCAATGATACTTTAAATTATTTGTTGCAGGCTCTAAATTGTATACTGGTTTCCTATCCCTTGTGATCACTCAGGCTCTATGATGGTTATGCTCAATACTGCTTTAATTTTAAGCATTCTACATCACAGTCTGGCTTTCATGCCCTCAAGGGAAATAAGCATATTATTACCAATTAGCTAATGGAACTCAAACTTTACACTCTACAGTTGTTTTTTTTTATTATTTTATTTTAAAGTAATCTTCCTTTGCATTACTTATCCAACTTAGTCTACTTGTTAACATTTACAATTCATACATAATGCCACTGTACATAGGCATCTCATTAAAAAAACACATATATAAGTGCTAAATTATTTTCAAAGCAAAATATTTAACTTCTATAATAATATAACAAGATATAATCATAAATACCATGTTATATTATCCATTGACCTACCAATTTCACTGTAATCATTTGTGATACTGTCCTTCCTAAATGCTCCAACCTTCTGGTTTCATTAATTAGCTTTCCTAGGCTTGCCGAAAAATTGCCACAACTGCCCCACTCTCTATCCCCAATTTTATAAGTGGCCTCTCCCCACTCGGTTAATAATTTAATAATGTGAATTTTAAAGCACTACTTTAAGAACTTCTTAGAAAAGAGGCACACATGCTAATAGGTTTTTTGATTACTAGTTTTAAAAATTATATTTCAATACCCTGGGAGCCATAGTTTCATTTAACAGAAGTAGCTCCAATCAGACTTAAATTGTAAAAAAAAAAAAATAATAAATTCCTTCATCTACACACTCAAATTTGGAGAAAATGTAAAAGAGATGGATATTTTTTAAATTATCATGATCATTTCCTTTATTTGATTAATTACCTGGATATTTTTAAAACATCAGGAGACTGCTCTTTTGAAGCCTCATTAGTAGAGTGAATCTGAGAGACGATTGATAAAAAGTCTTGTCTCAGTCCCACTGCTGACTTTCTTCTGGGCCTTTATCCACTTCTACCAAAGTCATCTACAAAGGCTTTGAAGTTGCTTAATGTTTTTATTCCTTAAGCTAAAATAAAACACAACTTCAGGAAATAGTTTTAAAACCTAAACAAAACAACAACAAGAAAAAAATAAAGTTAAGTCTTAGAAATTGAAAAGTAATTGGCTGGATTTCCTAATGGGGAAAATTCTCTAGAAAAAAGAATAGTGCATATATGTGCATATGAAATATTTCGGTATCTTACAGATGCATGTGTTTTATTTCCAAATGCCTCTAATTTTACAAAAGGAAATTAAACTATATTCTATATTGACACACATTAGAGCCATTTCTAGCAGTTTCAAAAGAAATACAATTCATATAGTTCCATTGTTTATGCTCTTGACCAATATTTTTAGGTCAAGGAATGCAGAGTTTGTAGGGAAATCTACCCTTCAAACTTCCATCCTTAAATTTATGAAAAATAAGTTCACTGACTAACAAAGTCAAAGCAATTCTTCTGGCCTTCTGATTCATCAATATATAAGCTATCTCCAAATATTGAGGTATGGTGACCAAATGAAAAGATTCAGATGCTCTCAATACTGTTTTTAGCTACCTCATAACTTTAGATTATCTAAAATTCAACTGGTCAAGAGCCCATACTTGGCTTTGCCCAGAAGAAAGTGGCGGCTCTCTTTTTATATGGATAATAAAGATTTCTCTTTAAATGTACATAATTGTGAAGAGATTATAGCACACATGTTCTGTGTACATTGTTTCCTCTTCCATTCAGTCTTCTCGTGTTGCACTGTTCCAGAGGACAGGATTTAAGTAGTATGTATTTGCTTAGCTTCTCTCTAGAGCATAGTTACATGCTATGTCTGGATGATTAGCAACTCTCCATAAAAAGTAGACATTATAGGGCCTTATTTTTATTAGGTACTTAGTGTAGAAAAGTACAGTGTGGCCTAGAAATAGTTGATAAGGAGAAGGAGAGGGACTGGACTGATGGGATAGAATTACCCAGGCTAGAAGGTTTGGGAAATCATTTCATGCATGTAGGGAACATGATTAAAGGTGTGGATGACAGTGAGAATGACCATGATCTGTGTGAAAAGGCTATGACTTTAGCAAAGGGTATGTGCTGGCAAAGGAGAGATATAAATCCTAAGGACTAAGGGACACTAACACTAAAATAAAGGTCTCTCTGGGTCTCAGAATGATATACAGAACTAAGTTTAATCACTGAAGAGAAGCATTTTGTAGCAAAGCTAAAGATACAAAGATGATTATGAGTCTGCAAATGGCAAGCAACTGCATCTATATCTACTTTGATGGAGAGATCTCAATTAAGTTCTGTCTAGCCACTTTATAGCATGCCTAACAGAGACCTACAACATTCCTAAGCAAAATCATACCAAAACAAATGCTAAATATTTTATTTGTTAGTAACGATTGCCATTAATAGATCATTATTCTCATCATAAGTGATTATGTATTGAAAATGTGATGTGTGCGAAGCTTGTAGTACAAAAGTTGAATTATAGTCATGATTTCAAGGAAGGATACTAGGGACCCTGTTGTAACAAGTGAACCCTACTTTGAGCAACTCCAATATATGATAATCCAATTTTTTCAAGATCAATTAAAGCCTCTCTCTCTGTGTCTGTCTCTATCTCTGTCTCACACACACCACATCACAAATATACACACACATAAGTCAATATTATCACCTCCACCAAAACAACATTATTTTAAATAGTTAGCAACCACAGTGACTTTAAAGTTCGATTATGATGATTACTTAAGTTTATAACTTCCCTCTGAATTGCAATCGGCCTCTTTCCACACAAAAGTTACAGCAGGAATTTTTCTACTCCTCTGTTGTTTTACTTAAAACTTCAGCATCCCCCTTTCCTCTTTTTTCTTGGTCAAGTTGATATTCATTATTCAGAGTAGGAAGTATAAAGGGGAATGGTTATTTAATAAATTTCTTATGTATTACTCCCAGAAATATTGAGGATATCTTAATTATTGTTTGGGTTGAATAATAACAGCAATAGCTCACATCTATTGACTTTCACTATATTCTAGGAACTATGCTAAATCCTTACCGTATATTATCTCATTTAATTCTCATATTTTCTAGAAAGGTTAAATAACTCACCCAGAGCTACATAGCTAGTAAGTTTGAGGAGTCAACATTTGAATCCAGGTAGTCTCATTCAATAGTCCACTCTTTGAATAAACTACACTATATGGACTACTGGGCTCAGTCCATAAGTATCCACAAAATGTTAACATATTTTATTGATCCTCTTTGTGGCAAATGAAAATTAAGTATGGCTTAACATTAATCCTTGTATGTAGAATGTCTTTTCAACGCTATGTTATAAAGTGGTCTTTGTGAAAACCAAACCCAATCACAAGTGTGGCTTTCCCTGAACCATTTATTTGTTGTAACCTAAACCCATTTTAGATGAATAATAAAAACATGGAATTTGTTGTCTTGAGTTAGAACCATAGGACAGAGCAAAATCAATCAGTTTAATAACCAAATGCTTAGTTAGAAATTATTTTGTACTAGGTCCTATAGTGCTTGAGAAGATATCTTCTTCAGGAAAGCCTTCCATGAGCTCACTCTAAGCCTTATACCTCAATAGGCTAGGTTCACCCATCTTAATTCTCCTTCCTAGTAATTAATCTCAGTTTTGCTTATATCATTACTGTATTTAATATCTGTAGGTTTTCAACTAGTCTTTAAAGTCCCTAAGAGCAAGAGCCACATATGTTCTGCTTACTGTGGTATTTCCAGCACTTAGCACAGTGCCTGGTATATAGCTTATAATTAATAAATATTTACTGAGTAAATATGTCTCCAAGCAGTGATATACATGCAAATCATGCCTTCAGAGCCCTGTCATGTTAAAGTGATTATTCTGCTGGTTATTGAGTTTTATATTTCTCCATTTTCATTGGTGGTCAGATATGGAGAGAGAATTTATAAATGTTGGTATCTCTGACTTGTGATTTTATAGTTTGGGTCCAAATAAATCCTTGAATCTGGAGTTGGAATAGACCAAATACCGTCCAGTTTATTTCCTTTGTTATATATGAGAAAAGGGAGGCTAGAGAGATGACTTATCGAAAGTCAATAAAAGCAGCTATGAATTTCTAAGTATTTGGCTTTTTTAAAAAATGTGTTAAGTACAGAAAAAAACATGTTAAAAATAAATAGAAGAAAGCTAAACCAAAGTAAACCAATACCACAATAACAGCAAGTTATCATAAGATTAGTTACAGTGCCAGACAAAGTTTTCATGCAAAGTTCATGAGATTAATTAATGACTATATCTGTCTGAAGTTACTTTACAGGCTTGGAACTCTTAAATTTGTAAGCTTATATTTTAGGCAGATGCATGCCCAATCAGTCTCTCTCATCTTTGTTCTAAACTAGCTTCTTTCCCAGTCTCTCTCAATGAATGCCCAGGAATAGTTTCCCAAAATGGCTCCTCTCTGCTAAAACATCTGCTTGTTGTTTCTCCTTCTGCCAACAACACTGCACAATCTTTGGCAATCCTCTGAAAGCTTTGAATTTGATTTGTGGGAGTTTTCTGGAGCTCCTCAAATGGAAACTCATCCAAAATGTGGTACTGTTCAAATTGCTTTCTGTTTTTTTTTCCCCCCACAAGATCCCAAAATGGGAGCACACAGATGAATTCAAGGAATATGTTATTCAGGCTGACCCCATGTCCCACTGCAATTGCCCTTTGGCTTCATTGTAAATAAAAGGCTGAATAGTGACCATTAATAACATCTCTCTTAGTGTCATTTCCATGACATCACAACTATTAAAAGAACTGGAGTCACAAATAGCACAAAGCCTGGTCTATCAATAAGTCATTCATCATGTGAATAAAATGAACGTGGCATATGTCTGTAATCTGTAGAACACTCAATTTAGAATAGCACCCACACTGGTAAACAAACCTCAGAAAAATGTAAAATATCATTCACTTCTAAGGAGCATCAATTATTCCAAAATATTCTCAAAATGCACCTTCTATTGCCTTTTCCTATTCAGGCAGCCCTTTCACCTATCAGGTTAACACTCAGCTTTCCTGAACTAATTACAAATGAAACTGATTGCATTCCATAAAACTTCACCAACATGAAAACCTAGCCATCAAACATGAAACCATTTTTGCTCATAGTTATGCATTTATACACTGTCCATTTCTCAGTTGTATTAATGTAGTCTATTTATTCACCTGGTAAAATGAATAGGCTCATTAAAGTAGGATCTACTTGGTACCAGCCATGGTATAATTTATTATTTAATCCCCATTTTCAAGCATGATGATTTGATCAAAAAGCTCTTAAAGCAATGTATATTCCACTTTTTCAAACTAAGAATGGCTCTTCTCTTGACCTAGATTACCCTCAACTCTGACTTAAAATGCATCAACTCATTCTCACTTCATAAATAATTCATGGAAAAATTGACATTGCATGTAAATAGAGGGAAATTATATGCATGTATAAGTAAACTTCAAACTCTAGTCCCATATACGACAGGCACTTTTGAAATATATTAAATATATTCACATTCTTATTAATTTTTGAGCTCAAATACATGGACTAAAAGGGATATCACCAGTTTGTGAAACCTCAGTGGCCCATGGTGCTTGGAAAAGCATGTGTTAAGCCCATTTAGGGAAGCAGATGGGCTAAACATGCAGGGGCTAAACTGTGAGCCAGAGACAGGTTAAGGAAGATACATACTAGGTAGAGCCAGATATTCAAGGACTTCAGAAACTCACATTTCTGTTAGTGACCTGGTCTTTGGCCCCATCCCATTTTACCTATGTTCTTAAACAGGTCATTTGCCTTCTTATGAAGTTCTAACTTTACTCTCCTGGTATCTGAACATTGCTCTCTAGTTTTCTACATCTTCCACCCACTGTGCCTAAATCTAATCCTTATTGCTACATTTACATAAGACCCCATAATTTCTCCATCTGATTGATGTATTTGTTTTGGTGTTCTTTCAATTTACCAGGTTGTTCCTGGCTTCCCCAATATGCCTTTAACTTCTAAAATTAAAGAGGCTTTTATTAGTACTGAGAGCTTTCTAACTTGTCCAACTCTCAGCAGGTCTAAATGATCTCACCAAATGTATTGATTATCAATTACTAATACGCCACTCCAAAACTTACTTTTCTTCAAACAACAACAATCATTTACTTGGCTCATAAATTTGCAATTTTGGGCATGTCTTGGCAGAAACAGCCTATCTCTGCTCGATAGGTGTCAGCTGGGTGGCTCAACTGGGTGGTGTAGAATCTACTTTAAAAATGGTTTATTTACGTGGCTGGTAAGTGCTGGAAGCTCACCCAGGGCTGTGGGCCAAAAGCCTTGTTTCTTTTTCATGTGAGCTTTTCCATGAGCTGCTTGGCTTCTTCAGAGCATGATAGCTAGATTATAAGAAAGCTTCCTAAGAAAAAGGAAGTGGAAGCTGCCAGTTTCTTAAGGTGCAGGCCTAGAAACTGGCATAGTATTATTTCACTGTATTCTATTGATCAAGCCACCACAGAGCCCAGATTCAAGGGGAAAGGACATAGACCAATACTTATTAACGGTTAGAGTGTCAAATAATTTAGGACAATGTGTTAAAACTGTCAAACTAATGCAGCTCCAACCAAATTATTATTTATATTTTATCTTTGATCTCAAGATATTGGTTTGAAACAGGATTAAATCCAAAGGTTTCTGAATTTTGATCATTATAATGCCCTTCATCTCTCGTTTCACTCAGATTTTCCTCAAAGATTGTCTTTATTTTATGCATTCCAAAGCCTAGTTAGCATGATCCTTCACAAATGTAGATTTCCTTCCCTAGCATGTACTTCTTCTCCCTGAGTATAGATTATACTTTTCTCCTATAAAATTCTTCCATATAATACTACCTTCCTGCTGTCTCCCGCTCTATAGATGATACACAGTCACCACATGTAAATGAAAGCATTTCCTCAATCATTTCCCATAGTTAGAGGTTTATTCCATAGATACACTGTCAATTTACAAAGTTATAAAGAATCATATCAATGAAAGAACACTAGATGTGTGGAGGGCGTGTACAGGAGACCCATGTATCTCTATGTGTGACCTTTAGCAAACCAATAAACCTTTCAGGAACTATAGGGGCTTGAACCCAATGATCACTAAAGTTCTTTCAAAGAAATTAGGTGAAAATAAACACAAAAAAATCATCCTTATCCAAAAGTATCATATAATATGTTTAAGAAGAGAGTGAGAACAAAAAATAAAAATGAGTCGTATAAGTACATTCCAACCACAGTGGCCTTTTTTTTAAAAAAAAAAAAATTACCTTGAACTTGCCCCACTCCTCCTCTCATCAGAGGACCTTCCCATATGCAATTTCCATGCCTACCATGCTCTTCTCATGCTTTTACCCCACAACCTGGTTAATAACTAATCAAACTTTAGACTTCAGCTTAGTAATTACTTCGTCAGGAGGTACCCTTTGTGTCTCCCTCCAGTCAATGTTCTTAATCTGTTGGCCCTCTGCCATCTACTCACTTAGAGGCATGTTCTTTTACTTCAGAGCAGCCATCATTTATTTCTTCGATCAATGGTTTCTGATCTATTTAAGTGTGGCCTCCATAAGGGCAAGCCCTGTGTCTGCTTGAGACAACCATTGTGTTTTGCAAAAACAAATATGTACTGGTTTGTAGGCACTCAGCAAGTCATTGTTGAAGAAAGGAAAAAAGCAAGCAAGATAGAAATGGTGGAATTTGGATAGAGAGAGGCTAAAGAGAAAGAGAGAAAGAGAAAGGAAAAAGAGAGGAAAGAAGATAAGGGATGTGACAGGAAGGCATAGGTAATTAAAGAGACAATATTGCAGGAATATTAATGAAGGAAGATTATTCTCAGCTGAAGTTTCAAGTGAGTCTCTGTGGAGATAAGATCTGAGTCGGACCTTGAAAAGAAAGATTCATATCTGAGTGAGGTAAGAAATGGAAGAGTAGAGGGAGGACAATCCAGGAAATGGTAAAAAATGTGTGAGCAAAGAAGGAAAGTTGCAGGGGAGTATAAAGTAAGTAGTCAGTCTGTTCAGAGAGAGTTAGTTGGTGATGAAGATTAACCAAATCCTGAATTTATCATGAAGGGGTAAAGTGAAGCCAGATCATTTGAGCTTTGCATGCCTGGATAAAGAGTTAAGACTAGAAGTCTGTATTTTTGAGATAAAGAATGATATAAGTGTGTAAGAGGGAAATTTTTATCTTCCAAATTACCTGAATCACAGTGGTTTACAGAAAAACTTAATCCTGGCCCCTCACTTTCTTTCCACTTCAAAGGACTATTTCTATGAAGTCATGAAAGTCACATTCGA
The DNA here is from genome assembly GCA_003508835.1 of Eonycteris spelaea. Lineage (NCBI taxonomy): Eukaryota > Metazoa > Chordata > Mammalia > Chiroptera > Pteropodidae > Eonycteris > Eonycteris spelaea. The sequence goes on from PUFA01000460.1 coordinate 85,114, forward strand.
CATAAACCCAGAAATTAACCACTTGATCACTCTTCTTTTCCCCTGAAAACAGAAAATGATGGTGCTGGGGTGTGCTTGCTCACTACCTTTCATCAGCATGGAAAACTAGCAGTATTTAATTATATAACCTTTTAATTTTCAGACCTGCCATGAATGAGATGGTATCATGTTCAATTTTAAAGAACATATTTCAGAAAAATAAGGTTAGGGCTCATTCCACACAGCCATAAATTGTGAGAGACAGAGACTTATAAAAACACTTTTTAGCCCCTTTCTTAACCAATGACATTCAAATAATTGCCCTGAAGACCAGACAAAATAAATAAAAAAGTAAATATTAAGAGAAACACATTGGCAGATGCCAATCCTCCACCACAGTATATTCTTTACACTTGGAAGTTTATGATTTAGTGCCAAAGATTTCTGGTTCTGGTTTAGAATCAAGATTTCAGATATATCTGATACTAGTTGCCAAAAGTAACACACTTGGCCTCTAGAAGAATCCACACATTTTCCGAGTACTGAATGGAATAATATGAATATTATGATACAGAGGCAAGACTAGGATCTTGAAAAAACTTAGTTACATAAATTGTGGTATTTATTCAATTTATTTTAGGCTGTTTCTTTGTCTCTAAAAGTGGGTTATTACTTCTTGAGGTGTTAGGGTAATTAATAAAAATGTATGTAAAGCGTTCAGCACAGTTAGCAATCAATAAATATTGTTCTTTTTCCTTATCATTGTAATATATAAAACAGTTTTTCATTTACTTGGATGTTGATACATTATTTCTTTTATACTGTTTAAAATGATTTGGATGTTAATACATTATTTCTTTTATACTATTTAAGATGATTTGTGCAGTTAATCAGCATGAATTAAGGAATAATTTAAAAGATATTATTGAGCATCTATTATGGGTTAGGCCACCATCCTAGGTGTTAGTTAAATATTCACTCCAAGCCTAGAAATATTCTAATTGTCCCTTAAGAATGCAATAAAATTCTTAATGAAGACCTCCTTCTTAGTTTATATATTACAAACATTTCAGTCCCACCCTGATTATTAAAATAGCCGAGGCATTTTAGCTCAATCCTTGGTTTGTCTATATTTCCCTAGTACCACTAAAGAATTGTCTTGTTTGGAATTTCCTTTATTTGCTTTAATTTTTTAAACTAAATTATTGGGGTGACATTGGTTAATAAAATTATATAGGTTTCAAGTGTACAATTCAATAAATATGATATATATATATTACATTGTATATATAATGTAATATATATATAGATATATCTATATCTATGTCTATATATATATATCTATGTAGATAAAATCTATATATCTATTATATATATATAATATATATATTACATTATATATTTACCACTAAAATGTAAATTCCTTCTGTTACATATATTTGACCTCTTTTAGGAGTTTCCTTTACAAAAAAAGATTTTATTTAGTCTGGAAACACAAAAACTACCATTTATACAGTAAAAATTCTCTTTGCAGTATTTTACAAACCTCGAACAGCTGTGACTTTTGTTAAAAGCTTTATTCTTTCCATTAATATTTGTACATGATTAAACTTCAGTACAGGTGCGACAAGGCTTGGATTCACACTTTTATATTTTGCATGGCAGATTAGTGGGCATGGGAATTTGCATAAATTTGTTATGCACTGCTGCAAAATGAATGTTCAAGCAACTTTTATTTTTATCTAATCAAATCACTGCTAAATGAAAAATGAAGGTCTGCTTTCAGGGTTGCACTGAGCTACACTCTGGGGATCAGGGCATTTACAATACAGTGGAGGCTCCCCGCAAGCATTGACTTTAGTACCGCTCAAGTACTGTTGAAAACCCAGTCGTGCAAAAACTAATCTGATATATCCTATTCATGGAGAGAGAGCTGGATATGGATATTTTTTTAAAAAATCCCTTTACAGAATAAAACAAGTAAAAGAGTCAGAGGGGGTCTGTAGCAGCAGCATCAATAGTCACAGTTAGAAGTATACTTGTAACCCACAGGAGGCTTAACAATCCCACTCTGTCCCAAAGCAGATCAGCTTTTGTAAAATGAAATAAGAGACTAGAGAAACAAGAAACATTTTTGGGGGTAAATTTTCATTTTTCATATTCTTTCTGACCCATTCAACTAGCTGTTGCCATACCACATTCTGGAGGAGGGGAGAAGGGATCCAGTCACTCTATACTTCTGTATGAGCTGTTTATCATTGTGTCATTGAAGATGATAAGTAACCACAAATAATAGGTATACTGCTCTGAATATATACACTGCTTTATACTTTGTAAAGTGATTCCATGTTTTTGTCTCATTTATTTATTTACAATTGATAACTTGAAAATATCCAAAGAGGTTTGAAATTAATTATAATGATTAAATTTAGATTTAAAAGTATAAAGTTTTAAAAGGCAGAGAGAGATTAAGGATTTGAAAAAGAGAGAGCATCATATTATTTACTGGTTTTAACATTACAGAGTAGTGCTCAGTAAATGTTCTGAATGAATAAATTATACTGTGAAGTGCTTGGAAAACATATTAGGCTCTCAACAAATATTTTGTTGAGTGAAATAAGTGAGTAACTAAAGAAATTAGTAAACAAATAGCATATACTGTTTAGTCTCATAACTAGTCTGAGAATGGTAGATCTACAGTTGAAAACACACAAAAAGTTACTTGATGAAGGCCACACAAAGAGAATTATGCTACTATGCTTTGAGAAGACTGTCAGTGCTGTCTCTATGATCAAATCCTTTCAAGAGAAATTTTTCATGAACGACTAGTTATATAGATTAATACATAAAGTTTGAAGACCATTCCTTTGATTTCCTGAATGATATTGAAAAGATCTAAATAATAATATTTTCATAAATATGTAATGCATTCAAAAACCGGCAGTAGTTCATAATATTTTTACCTCCCAAAGTGCAGTCATTCTTTGCTATTTTTCTCCCTTATAACAATCAAGGACTGCTCAAAAATGTATTCAGCCCATATTTTTTCTATTCACATTTTCCAGTGTTTCAAAGTCAGTCCTGTCTCCTGAACCCATCTCCATCCCAGCCACCAATCCCTTTGCATAAGGTAAACAAACACATTCACTCATTCAACATTCTGAATTCTAGGTCTCACCATAGAGCTTTACCCCAATCCAGGACCCCTGTATTTGCTCTGTGATTAGGTTTAGTTTGTTATCTGCCTGCAAGTAGGTGTAAATGAGGCCAAAGCTGTTTGCGTGCTTTCTGCATAGGCTTGGATTCCTTTTCTCTGTATATCTGAATTCCTGGCATCAATCATCTTAAAAATATGTGCCGTGGTAAGCACGCTATAATGCATACAGATACTGAATTATATATGTTGCACAGCTAAAACTTATGTGATTATTCAATGTTACCTCAATACAAAATAAAAAATGGAAAAATAAACAAAAATAAAAACATGTGCCCTGGGTAATGAAGAGGCAGCAGACATGAGGGTGTCCCTTGCTTCAGCACAATTTATTTGACCAGTAGGAAAAAAAAAAACAAACTTTCTACTGAAAGGAAATCTGTAAAGATATCTGTATATGAAAAACTTTTGCATTACTGTGTTTGAAAAGAATTTCTTTTGCCCGCTATTTCAAAGCCAATGAAGCAGGTAGCAAGTATCCTTTTGCATCTCAGGCTAAAGAAAAGCTCAGAGGCTATTGTTCTCAGATGGAACAGGGAAGTACCAAATTACCATAAGAACTCTACTGCACTCCTAAAATGTTATACCTTGTGACCAGATAGCTCTTGATGTTACTTTGAATTAATGATAATTTAACATTTTCTTTTTGCATTTTTAAAAATTTTAAATTAATTCTTATTTTTTTGGTGGCATTGGTTTACAAAATCCAGTAAGTTTCAGGTGTATCTAACAGTAAGGTGTGTATATATATGGCCAGGACATGAAAGCAACTGAAGTGTCCTATGATAGATGATTGGCTATATTGAATTATGTGTTCCCCTTCCATAGTTAGATTTCTTTCTGTCACACATTTTTGACTCCTTTTACCCTATCTACCTCCCTGATCCCAGCCCTACCCCACCCTATGGTGACCGCTAGTCTATAGCCCATGTCCATGAGTTCTTGTGTCCTGTTCATTTGTTGCTTTAGGTTTATATCCATATATGTATATAAGTGATATAGTGTGGTTTTAAACTTTTTCTGGCTGGCTAATTTCACTTCATATATTATGTCAAGGTCCATTCCTTGTTGTCACAAATGGCAGTATTTCATCTCTTCTTATGACTGAGTAATAATCCATTATGTACATGTACCAAAGCTTTCTTTAGCCAATCATCTATTGTATGACACTTCGGTCACTTTCATTTTCTGGCCACTGTGATCATGCTGCTATGAACATCAGTGTGCAAATATCTTTTCAGATATGGGTTTTCAAGTCTTTAGGGTAAATACCCAGTAGAAGGATTGCTGGATCACATGGTAGATCAATTTCTTAGTTTTTGAGGAACCTCCATACTATTTTCCACAGTAGCTGCATCAATTTGCAGTCCCACCAGCAGTATATGAGGTTCCTTTTCCGCCTCATCCTCTCCAATTTGTTATTACTTGTCCTCTTGATTAAAGCTATTCTAACAGATGTGAGATGGTATCTCATTTGGTTTTGATTTGCATTTCCCTAATGGCTAGCGTGATGAGCATCTTTTCATATATTTGTTGGCCATTTGTATGTCTGATCAGGTGTCTGCACATTTTTGATTGCATTATTTTGTTGTTGTTCCTACATGAGTATAAGAAGCTCTCTCTATATTTTTGATATAAGGCCCTTAATGGAGGCGTTGCTTGCAAATATGTTTTCCATTTGAATTGTTGTCTCTTTACCTCACTGACATGTTTAGCTATGCAAAACCTTTTTAGTTTGATGTAGTTCTATTTATCTATCTATCTATCTATCTTTCTATCTATCTATCTATCTATCTATCTATTTATTTGTGCAAGTCAATGAATTTGTTTTCAGTTATAGTTGGCATACAATATATTGCAGTATCGGTTGTATAGCATACTGATCAGAGACCTGCACAACTCACATGATCACCTCACAAAATCTAGTACCCTCTTCCCCTTACATATTTATTACAATATTATTAACCATCTTCCCATATTAAACTATACATCTCCTATCTATTCTGAACTATCCATTTGTACCTTTTAATCCTTCGCATTTTTTTTTGTCCCAAACCCCATCTAATCTAGGATTCCTCAAAATATTCTGTATCTATGAGTTTATTTCCACTTTTGTTGTTGATGATTCTTTTGTTTAGATTCCACACGTACATGAAATCATGCAATTGTCTTTCTCTATCCTACCCATTTTATTCAGTGCAATACCCCCTGTCTATCAAAGAATATTTTTCCACCTTTCCTTTTTGTTTATGTGTGTGTTTTAATCTGAAGTGAATCTCTTGTAGGCGCACATGTAGGTTCTTATTTTCTGATCCATTAGACACTCTATCTTTTGGTTAGAGAACTTAATTTTTTTCCCATTTGAGGTACTTGTTGATAGGAATGTCGTTATTACCATTCTTTTTTTTTTTTATAGATAATTACTTTTGATTTAAGTTTATGGATAACATTGGTTAATACAATTATTAATTTTCAGTGTACATTATAATTTTTACATATGTGTATTTAATTGTGAGTTTACACCCAAAGTCCAGTTTTCTTCAGCTACCATATATTTGATCCCCTTACCATTTTACCCTCCTCCTACACCTTATATTTGACACCCTTTAACCATCAACCCCTGCCTCCTCACCCAACCCCTAACCTCTGGTAACCACTAGTCTATAGTCTATGTCCATTAGTCTCTGTTTGTTTGTCCTGTTCATTTGTTGCTTTTAGGTTTATATCCCACATGTAAGTGAATCATGTGTTTTTCAACTTTTTGTGTCTGGCTTATTTTGCTTAGCATGATTATCTCAAGATCCATCCATGTTGTTGCAAAAGCAGTATTTCATCTCTTCTATGATTGAGCAGTATCCATATATATATGGACCACAGCTTCTTTAGTCAGTCATCTATCATAGGACATTCAGTTGTTTCCATGCCCTGGCCACTGTGAATAATGCTGGTATTATTGGTGTACAAATATATTTTTGGATATGGATTTCCAAGACAATGGGGCAATATCAGTAGAGGGATCACTGGATCATATGGCAGATCAACTCATAGTTTTTGAAGAACTCCATGCTGTTTTCTATAGTGGCTATACCAATTTGCAGTTCCACCAGCAGTATATGAGGGTTCCTTTTCTCCATCCTATCCAAAATTTGTTATTACTTGTCCTGTTGATTATAGCTATTCTAACAGGTGTGAGATGATATCTCATTGTGGTTTGGATTTGCATTTCCCTAATAGCTAGTGATGTTGAGCATCTTTTCAAATATTTGTTGGCCATTTGTATGTCCTTAGGGAGAAGTGTCTGTTCAGATCCTCTTCCCATTTTTTGATTGGATCATTGTTTTTCTGTTGTTATTCAGTTGTATGAGTTCTTTGTATATTTTGGATATTAGGACCTTATCGTAGGAATAGCTGCAAATATCTTCTCTCCATTGGGATGGTTGTCTCTTTACCTTGTTGACAGTTTCTTTGGCTGTGTAGAAGCTTTTAGTTTGATGTAGTTCCACACATTTATTTGGCTGTGTAGAAGCTTTGTAGTTTGATGTAGTTCCACACATATACTTCCCTTGCCTTTGAGGTCAAATTCATGAAATCCTCTTTAAGTCCCAGGTCCTTGAGTGTAGTTCCTGTTTTCTTCTATGCATTTATTGTCTCGGGTCTATATTCAGGTCCTTAATCTATTTTCAGTTAATTTTGGTGTGCGGTGTTAGACAATAGTCTAGTTTCAATCTTCTGCAGGCGGCTTTCCAGTTTTCCCAGTACCATTTGCCCAGTACCATTTAGTGAAGAGGCTTTTCTTTCTTCACTGCATTTTTTTTTGTCAAAAATTATTTGCCCAAATAATATGGGTTTACTCCTGGACTCTCGATTCTGTTCCACTGGTCTGTGTGTCTGTTTTGCTGCCAATACCATGCCATTTTGAATCTTTTGCTTTGTAGTATAATTTGAAGTCAGGCAGAATGATGCCTCAAGTCTCATTCTTTTATCTCAGGATGGCTTGGCAATTCGGGATATTTTGTTTTCCATACAATCTTATGTGTTTTGTTCTATTTCCTTAATAAAGTCCAATGGGATTTTGATGGCATTAAATCTGTATAATTCTTTAGGCAATATGGTCATTTTAACTATGTTGATTCTTCCAAACCAAAAACACAGAATATCTTTCCATTTCTTTTTATCTTCTTCAATTTATTTTAATAGGATCTTGTAGTTTTCAATCTAGAGTCCTTCACATGTCCCACTAAATTTATTCTAGGTATTTTATTATTTCTGTTGCAATTTCAAAAGGAATTATTTTTTCTTCTTTTTCTGACATTTTATTATTACAGTAGAGGAACACTATGGATTTTTGAATGTTGATTTAGTATCTAGAAACTATATTTGCTTATTGTTTCTAGTAGTGTTTTATAGAGTCTTAGGGTTTTCTATATACAGAATCATGTATCCACAAAGAGTGACAGTTTAAATTTTTGTTTCCTATTAGGATGCCTTTTTATTTTCTCTTGTCTGATGACACTTGTAGGACCTCCAATGTTTATATTGAATACAGTGGCGATAGTGGAAGCCTTGCCTTATTTCCTGATCTTAGAGGGGAAGTTTTTAGTTTTCATCATTATATGTTGGCTGAGGGTTTGTCAATATATGGCCTTTTTATGTTAAGGTACTTGTTCCTTCTATACCAATTTGTTAAGTATTTTGATCAAAAATGGATGCTGTATCTTGTTGAAGGCTTTTCCTGAATTTATTGATATAATCATATGATTCTTTTTTTTTTTTTAATTTTGTTTATGTGGTGTATATAACATTAATTGATTTGTGTATGTTGAACCATTCATTTGTTCTTGGGATGAAGCCCACTTGATTTTGTGCATAATATTTTTAATATGTTGGTGTATTCGGTCGCTGGTATCTTATTTAGAATTTTGCATCTGTGTTCATGAAGATGTTGGTCTGTAGTTTTCTTTTCTGTGTGTTATCCTTACCAGGTTTTTGGTATCAGTGTAATATTGGTCTCAATAAAATGAGTTGGGAAGTATTGTCCTCCTCATTGATTTTAGGGAAGAGTTTTAGGAGAATAGGTATTAAATCCTCTTTGAATGTTTGGTAGAATTCACTAGTGAAGCCATATGGTCATGGACTTTTACTTTTTGATAGGTTTTTGATGATTGTTTCAATTTCCTTACTGCTGATCAGTCTATTTGGATTTTCTAGTTCTTCTTAATTCAGTCTAGGAAGGTTGATATTTCTAAGTACTGGTCCACTTCCTCTAGATTACTAAATTTGGTGTTATATACTTTGTCATAGTATTCTTGTATGATCTTTTGAATTTCTGTGATGTTTGTCATTTCTTTCATTTCTTCCCTGATTTGTTTATTTTGTTCCTTTCTCTTCTTTCTTTAGTGAATCTAGCCAGGAGTTTGTCAATTTTGTTAACCTTCTCAAAGAAGCAGCTCTTTGTTGCATTTATTTTTTTCTATTATTTTTTGTTTTCAATTAATTTATTTATGCTCTAATTTTTAATTATTTCTTTCCCTTCTGCTGACTTAAGGCTTATTTGTTATTCCTTTTCTAGTTTTTTTTTTTTTTTAAGATGAAGTATTAGGTTGTTTATGTGGGCTCATTCTCATTTTTGGAGATGGCTTGTAATGATATCAAACTTTCCTCATCTGATTGCTTTTGCTGTGTTCCCAAAATTTTTGGTATGCTGAAGTATCATTATTATTCATTTCTATGTATCTCTTGATCTCTCTTTTTTATTTCTTCTCACCCAGTCATTCTTGAGTAGCATGTTGTTTAATCTCCATATATTTGTGCTTATTCCTATTTTCTTCTTACAGTTGATCTCCACCTTCAAAAACTTTATCATCAGAGAAATATGGTTGATATGATTTAAGCCCTCTTATGTTTGTTGAGGCTTACTCTATGTTCCCAGGATGTAGTCAGTCCTTGAGAATGTTCTATGTACACTAGAGAAGAATGTATAAGCAGCTGTTTTCGGATGGAAGGCTCTGTAAATGTCAACTATGTCCAGCTGGTCTAATTTGTCATTTAAGAATGTTATTTTCTTATGCATTTTCCATGTGGATGATCTATCCATATCCAACAGTGGGGTATTTAGGTTCCTAGGACGATAGTATGTTGGTCTGTTTCTGCCTTCAGTTCCATTAGTAATTGCTTTATATTTTGGGGGCTCCTCGATTGGGAGCATAAATATTAATAAGTGGTATGTCTTCTTGGTGCATGATTCTTATTATCATTATGAGATGTCCCTCAGTATCTTTCTTTACCTTTTTTTTTTTTGAAGTCTATATCATCTAATATTAGTACTGTTGCTTCCACTTTTCTCTGAGTGCCATTAGCTGAAATACCTTTTCCCCCCTTTCTCTTTGATTCTACATTTGTCTTTGGAATTGAGATGTGTCTCCTGGAGGCAGCACATGGTTGGGTTTTGTTTGTGATCCATTCTGCAACTCTGTGCTTTTTTATTGGTGTAGTTAAGTCCATTTATATTTTAGGGTGATGATTGAAATATGAGGTCTTCTTATAGCCATTTTATCTTTTGCTTTTGGTTAGCTCAGTTTTTTCATTGTTTTCCTTGTCCTTGTGTTTCTGTTTTCTTTATTTTGGTTGGCTTTTGTGGGTTTTCCCTCTAGTTCTTCTTTGTTTTTATGTTTATATACTTCAGTTCTGAATCTTTGGTGTGTAGTTACCATTATGAATATGTAAAGGATAGTTACACACACACACACACACACACACACACACAAACTTGTCCATTTTCTTCTGTGTGTGCCTTATTTCCATTCCCTTTTATGAAATTGAGTCTTTGGAATCCTTTCTTTTTCTGTCATTGATGTCTCAGTTTCTCCCTATGTATGCTGAATGTTCATCATTATCTTGCTTATAGCAATTCTCTTCTTACTGTTTAAGCTTATAATGCCCTGTTCAAATAACAGCACTCTTCTGCTGTTATTTGCCTGCTAGTCGCCTTACTCCTAGTTACGTATTTTGTTTTGTCATTTTGTTTTAGGTGAGCTGACCCCTTTCAGTATTTCCTGTAATGCAGGTTTTTGTAGTGGAGAATTCCCTCAAATTTTGTACATCTGTAAAGTTCTTTCATATCTCCTTCATATCGAAGAGAGATCTTTGCTCTAATATTAATCTTGCTGGTAGTTCCTTTCATTTAATAGATTGACTATTTGATTCCACTCCTCTCTGGCTCTTAAAGTTTGTGCTTAGAAGTCCGACAATAATCTAATGGGTTTTTCCTTTAGAGCTTACCATCTTCTTTTCCCTGACTCCCCTGATAATTCCTTCTTGTCATTGATTTTTTGATAATTTTAATACAATGTGTCTTTGGAGAAGGCCTTGTAGGGATGAGATAATTGGATATTCTGTTGACCTCTTGAATTCCATGCTCCACCTTATTTGTTAGTTTGGCTAATTCTCGTCCACTATTTTTTTTGAAATGTTTTCTAATCCCTGATCCTTTTCCTCCCCTTCGAGAATGCCCATTATTCATATGTGTCCTCTCCTGTTGATTTATGCTAGTTCTTCTATTTCTTTCATTATTATTTATATTCTTCAGTTTATCTCTTGTTCCTTCTGATTTATTTCTAGATTTCTGTTTTTGATATCACTGATCCTTTCTTCCATTTTGGTCGACTCTATTTCCCAAGCTTGTTATTTTATTTTTTATCTTTTTCAGTATGTTCTTCATATCCAGAATTCCTATTTGTTTGTTTGTTTGTTTGTTTGTTTGTTTGTTTTGAGGGATTCAATCTTCTTGCTAAAGAATTCATTCTGCTCATCTAGTTGTTTTTTTCAGTCCCTGGAATTGTTGATATGAATTGTTTTGGATCTCATTGATTTTTTTTCAGCACTGCCATCCTGATTCTCTGTCATTTAAGTCATATATTTCTATGCCTTTTAGCTTATTTTCTGGAGATTTTTTTCCTTTCTTTCAGAGCCACCTTGTCACCTTGGTTGTTCATGATGTTTAATAGACTATTTCTCTACCTAGGCTTTAATTGAAGTGTATTCTGCTTTTTTTCCAGAAATATATATATGTACATATACATATATATATTTTGCAGCTCAGCCTGGCATTTTATTTATATTATATAGTGATCTCTCTTTACCATGTTGCAAAGAAGGTGGTTTTCTTTTGGTTTTCAGAAGATGGCATCTAAGCCTCTTGAATCCCTGCTTTATATAAAGTCTTAATAATGCCTTTTTTTTTCTTATAGCTATTTAGTTATACTTGCTACACTCAGTCTTAGTCTCTGTCAGTGTTAGGGACAGTTTCAGTAGTGTTTGCTCAGATTTCCTCGGGCTCCCCGGTGTTTGGTCTCGAAGGATATGGGGAGAGGGGCCTTGTGGGTTGAAGGATGGAAGCTGCAGCTCAGCCTGGCATTTTGCAACCACAACTAGTAATAATCAACTGTCGCTTTGCTGTCATTCTCACTTCTCTACCATCCCCAGTTCTCTGCTTTCTGCCCTGGTCCCTAGGCACTGCCGCCAGCCAAGTGAAGCTCACAGCTCTTGCCGCACTTTCTCCCAGCCCCCTCCTCCTGCAGGGAGCACCGGCTGAGAGAAGCAGCTTCTTTGTTTCTCCCAGTCAACCACAAGACTTTCTGGGTTCTGACCTGTGGTAGCTCTTATGCATAAATCCCACACTCAGAGGTGTTAGTGTGCAGTTTGAGTGTTTTTTGTTGTTGTTGTTGTTGAGTTTTAAATGTTCATCTTATTGTTGTTCCAAGGAGATCTGGGTACATCTCTTACTCCACAATGTTTCTGATGTCTGGGGCTTAGAAATTTGTTAAGTGATAATTACTCCTATATAAGCCAAAATGTTTACTTTTCCTCCATTGTTCTACTGTGGTTTTCAATCAGAGGGAGCTAAACTCTGAGCTAGAAAAGTGTTCTTTACAAGGCTCTCTAAACCAATTTCAATTACCTTTGCATGAAGTAAAAATGTAAAAAAAGAATAAAAGTAAATATTTCAAAAATCAAAATCAGAAGGTGCAGAAAAAGTCTGAAGCAAACAAGTGGTCTCAAGGAGGGAATATAAAAACAATAATAAACTTTGACAAATGTATTACTGTATATTTAAGAACATTAAAAAGAGGCAACCGAAGTAAAAAGAGCCCCTCAAATTGAGAGTAAATACATACACACATAAGTCATTGAATTTCAAGGTAAATTAAATCCTCTAATGAAACATGACAGCTACTGCTCAATATTTTAAACTGGTCTCAAGCAGAATTCTAAACAGAAAGTAGTTTGTATTCTGCACTTGTAAGCAGAATAATTGGCCTCATTTAAACTGTTATATTCCAAGCAGTTCAGGTGGATTCAGAATAGAAACTTAGAATTAGGGTTAAAATGTATTAAACCGAAGTCACATTTTGGGGGGGGGGGGGGTCCAACTGTTATTTCCACATTCCCTACTTGCCTTTGAAATCTAAAAGCAAATTTTCCTACCAGATTCTGCCGCAATATCAAAAGGAGTTTTCCCTTGCTCCAGGGATGCTCCATCACCATGGGTCAAAAGTCTTCCTTAGGAGTTAAAAACAGTTAAGCATCAAAATTATAATATGGAGTTATAAGGTCAGATGAACCTTCTGAAGTGGTGAGCAGTTAACCTGAATATGTGCCTTTGGAATGTCAACCAAAATTTCAAAGCACTGAATGCCTTGACTAACTATTTTAAAAAATCAGCTATGAGTGCTTTCTGACATTTCCTCAGTGTTTTTAAATGGACATGTACTGAGTGCCTATTGTGAGCTAGCTTAGTATGACTGTGAAATCCCAAATGAATTTAAAACTGAGATCTTCACCCTTGAGGCACTTACAGCTGAAACAATTAAGTCGCATGTGTACAAACACACTCAACATTTAGTGAAGTGAAAAGATTGTCTAAGAGGGCTCTCACACTTTTTTTCCTTTATGTGATTTTTTTCCATTAGAAGATTTTCATTCAAATACATTCAAATGTAAGATCAGTTAAAGCCCTGAGGAAATAGCAGCAAAGTACTTCCAAATGCTTATAAAGCAAGAAAAAATGTTTGGCAAAAAATATTTGACCTTTCTTTTCTCTCATCAAATAAAATGAACATAACTCACCATGTCAAAATTATTCTGGCAATAAACAGATTTTGCACTTATTAGGCTCGGGAATATTGCTTAGTTTTTAATTGAACAAAATTATCATTAAATTGTTTGGTCTCCTCATTCACCCAGAATATTACCTTGTGCCTATAATTCAGTTCAGAGATCTGTGTTTAATGATACATAAAATGGTAAAACTCAGGACATATGGAAAAATCACCTCTTACTGTTTCTTACCAATCAATTCAGTAGATCAAAATAACTGGCCAGTGTCATGAATTACAGGTTTGAAGGAATCCACTATTTATCTTCCATAATATTTCATTATATGAAAGTGATTTTTCCTACACTGCATTTCAAAATTGATACTCCCAACTATGGTACTTGAAGACTACTCTCATAACTGAATAATTCAGTTTTCAGTCTGTGAATGTTAAGTTATTCTGCTGATCCTCAATCCTGAAAAAATAAAATACATATAAACATCCCCTCGATGTGTTTTCTTACCTCTTGGTTGCCATTTCATTTAAGTCAATTGCCATCACATTGTAAAACATTTATAAATATTAGAGGAAAATGTATAGATATTACTGCAAAATGGATGTGGAGGCTAGGGACAGTAGATTAAACTCCTTCATCAACTACATATTCTTCAACTATGTAAGTGAAATCATTAAATAGCTAAAGGAGATAGTTTTTCATTTAAAAAATGAAAGAGACCATTAATCCCAAAACAAATATTCATTACCCTATGCAATAAATGTGTTCCAGAAAATTTGATTCTAACTATTTTTTTTATAAATTGACTCATTTTCCCATAAGTTTATTAGAAAATTATTTGTTTCCATTTCTGGACTTTGATTGGGAGTAGTTTTATAGCACTTTGGTTTATTTTTCTCACCCCCTCCATTTTCTGTCAATTATAGACTTATAAACAGATATTTAAATGTACTAAGGGAACTTCAATTTAAAGAAAATCCATGGAAAATTACTTCCAACAAAGTGGAGATGACTAGTAATGTGATCACTTGAAGCACAACTAATCTATATGATAAGTTTGGGTCTTATTACAATGCCTTCTTATAAAGGGAGCTACCGTACTTGAGGGATAGCTACATATGAGATATGTATAAAGCACCCTTCCTCAGTGAAATCCAACCTTTGAGCACACATTTAGTTTTCAAAGCAGGAAAAATGATCTTTTCCTGGCTGGCCTGCTTTCTAAAGAGTTATGCAGGAAGGGCACTCAACTGGACACTGCAGTTTAAATAACCCGAACTGCTGCTGACATCTGCATTAACACAGGGTTTGAAAGAGAAACAGATGGCTAGAAAAAACCCTTACTGAGATCCCTAACACTTTCCAAAGGTAAAACAGCAAGTAGTTTTTTATGTATAAATTGATGTTCACCATATGGTAAAAGCCTGATTGAATATTGTATTATAAAAATCAAATTATTATAGATAGGTCGAATAACACCAAGGCCAATTAGAGTAGAGTTGAGTATCCCTGATAAATAATAGATTAGGTTTGAAGCCAGTAACTGTAAAACCAAGATGTGAAAAGTAAAAGAAAAATAAAGGAAAAGTAGATAGAATAACTGGGTGTTCATAATATCAAAGCCTTTTAATTTTCTCAAATAGAAATCCCAATTCAACTAACACTCAGGTTATTGCTTTGAAAAATATACTCAGAAGAGATAGATCTGACACATTTCTAAGCAGATGAAAAATAATGTAAAATGGACACTAATCACAGGACAACAATTTTCTGGGTCTAATGTTTGAAGGTCTCATAGAAGTTAAAAATCATAATGATACAACTCCAGTGGTTATTTCACAATGAAGTAATGACTTTTTAAACCACAATCCCCAGATTCCTAGCCAAGCAAATCAAAATACATTGTATACCCAATTGATATATCTACTTGACAAGTAACCAAACCACTCAAGTAACAGGTAACCTGCAAGCCATATACCAGGACCTGCAAAGAAGGATGTTTATGTCACTTTTTGCAAGCAATAATAGATAAGTAATAGAAAAATGTAAATAGTACTGTCTTACTGACCAAGAGAAGAAAAAAAATATAGGTGCCAAGAACAGACTGTTTACATTCTGCTTCCTACTATTAGTTTCTAGTAAAATGCTACTTTTATCTATATCCTCAGACATTTCTATCAAGCAGGTGAAACAGGAAAATGCAATCTTCCTTACCATCTCATTTAGCTATATTATATGTCACTATTAAGTGACAGGATAAAGGTGAATTGTAATCACTTGAACCTAATCAGATATATTATAATGTTCTAATAAAACAAACAGGTGGGCTTCAAACCTAAAAAGAAAAAAAAAACAATAAATATCCAAATATAACAATGATGGAAAAAAATCAGGAGTATATTATCATGATAGGATGACTATACACTTACTCAGTTTTTATTATTTATATTGCCAAGGAGTTAGAATGAAAAGACATGTTAAAATAGTTAGAAGCTGTGCTGTAGTTTAAATTCTGGTCCATGGGGAAAAAATTCACACAATTTGCTTTCTCCTAGGCCTAGCTTTTTCTCCAGAGACAGGAAACATTCTCATTATTTATCCAACTCTCTCTCCCTCATAAAAATTCCAACTTCATTGGGAAGCTATGTATATGTTTAAACTCCTTTGAACTTGATGATCTATTCAACATCTCTAAGAGTAAGATTGGTGGTTCTCAAAACTTTAGATTCATATGGAGAAAATTTTTTTTAAAATCTTGATGTCCAACCACACACCCCATACCCAATTAAATCAGAATGTCTGGGGTGGTCTCTAGTCACCAGTATTTTTAAGAAAACTGCCCAGATGACTACAGAGTGGAAGTTTCATTTCAGAGGCATTGGGTTAAATCTTAGGAAAATAGAGACTGGTTTTAAAAATAATTAAAAACCTACATTTTCTTTTTCATAAATGCATCTCTATGTTAAAGCAAAGAAACAAAGAAGAGAGCCAGAATTTCCTGGGATATTTTCAATGAGGATATTCAGTCCTCCATGCCAAAGGTAATGTCTTAAGCTATGATGATTTTTGGTTTTACAGCAGAGTTTGCCTCCCGCCCTTTATTCCTGATTTATTAGATGCTAATCAATTGGGCTGTGAATTGTACCAGACAGAACCTGTATGCAAGAATAATTTTCTCTTTATATTTCAGCAGTATCAAAATCGATAGTCATTGGATTTGCTACAAAGAAAATCTCTGCATTCCAATTTTGCCTGCAAAAGGGTCAAATCAGAAAGTTTACTAAGCAGCTAACATATTTCTAAAAGGAGAAGAAAAGAAGTATGAGACATGAGCAACTGCACTGCCAAGAGGCTATATAATCTATTGAGAGAATGTTAATACATGTGAAAACAACAGCCAACAATGGAAAATATCATGTACTATATATCTGTTAATCACAATTATAAGAGCTATAGTTCAGAGAGAGATCTAGTGAAGGCTAGTCAGATCAAAGATGGCTGCCTTACACTACTGAGCAATGGATTGGGTATTGCAGGTTTAAGATCAGTGTGTAGAGGATAGGATTAGGCATTCCATCTAAGGAAAACGAGTTAAGAAAAGTTTATTGTGCTTCTGAGAACCAATCAGGAAGCTGGTCTACCTATAGCAAATGGTACACAATGGGAAACAATGGTAAATGAGCTTGTATAGGATGGGGTGGGCCACAAATATGGAGGGTCTTTGGACACCAAGCTAAGGAAGATTGACTTATTGCAGGGGAAACAAATCACTGAGAATGTGAAAAAATGAGAACTTGACATGAATTAACGCCACTGTTTAAGAGAGATGCCACAGTTAGCAGTTACACAAAGAACTTACTCTGCACCAACACACTTACAATTCCTTGACTCCAATTTAATCATGTCTAAAAATCAAGGGACATGTAAAATTGGTAGTCTTTGCTCTTTGAGAAATTGTTCTTTCAGGCATGAGAGGTCAGTATATGCAAAAAAGTCGTCTATAAACTGTGCTAGGGTGCAGGATTGCATACTGTATATGTACGCCAAAATACATAAAAGAAACAATACGAATCAGTTAAGGGTAATGAAAGCACAACTGCATGACATTAAATGGAAAAAAAGGAGTGGTGTTAAAAGGTGAGGAGTTAACTTATGTTAAATCTGATTGGGAAGACAGAAGAAGTAGGTTATAGACTTGGGTCCTCACTTTAACTCATTCTACTTGAACCTAGTTGCCATTTTACTGTAATTGTCAATAATTCTGTTATAGTACCAAAATATAAACTATTTATAGCTAGTTCACTCTTAAAATTAAAGATGAAAATATAATGAAAGTTAATTTGTGGGAAAAAACAAATAATAGCAATTCAACTCACAAAACAAAATTTAAAAATCAAAATTTAAAATAGATATTGCTTTAAAAAAAATAAATTCATAGTTACAGAGGACAGATTGGTGATTGCCAGAGGTGGAAGGGGGGGCAGCAAATGGGTAAAGGTGGTCAAAGATGCAAACTTCCAGTTATAAAAATAAATAACCCCTCAGGAACGTAATGTAACAGCTTGGTGAGTATAGTTAATAACACTATATTCTATATTTGAATTTGCTAAGAAAGTTCTTCATCACACACAAAAAAATTGTAAACTATGTGAAGTGATGGATATTAACTAGACTTATTGTGGTGATCATTTTGCAGCATTATACAAATATGGAATCATTATGTTGTATAACCTGAAATTAATATGTCATATGTCAATTATATCTCAATAAAATAAAAAATTATAATAAAAATAGAGAGTTTTTTCCTAGCTTATATTTTAAAAATTAGCATTGCATTTTGTTTGATAACAAATGGAATATGACCAATGAAACAGATGTTATAAGCATGGATTGTTTTCTTTATCTAGTTGGTCCAAATTGAGCATTCCATTCCCATTACGCCAACATTAATAAGGAGAAAAAAATTTTTTTTAAATGCTATGCTGTATATTAACAATGTTTCCCTAGAGCATGAAAGAGTAGAATTGATTAAAAGAATTCAAATAACTTCAACAAAAAAATGCTAGCAACCTGAATCTAGTAACATATAAAAAAGAATGATGTGTCATGACCCATGGGATTTAATAACTCAGGGATGTAAGGTTGATTTAACATCTAAAATTCAATTATTTTAGTGCATTATTCAATATAGTAAAAGACAAAAATCACATGAGAATCTCAATGGACTAAGAAAAACATATCTGACAAAAGTCTAACATGCTTTGTATAATAAAAAATAATACTAACAAACAAGAAATAGAAGGGAACTTTATAAATCTGATCAACAGCATATATGCAAAATCCACATAATATCATACTTAATGTGAAAGACTGGATACGTTCCCACTTATGATGCAAGAAAAAGGCAAGTACAGTATTCCACCCTCATCTGTGGTTTTATTTTCTTGCAGTTTCAGTTAATCATAATCAACTATGTCCTAAAAATATTAACTGGAAAATTCCAGAATTAAACGACTCATAAGTTTTAAATTGCATGCCATTCTGAGCAGATATGATAAAATTTCACACCATCCCATTCTATCCCACTTGGAATGTGAATCACCCCTTGTCCAGTATCTCCACTGCTACCTCCCTCCCCGTAGTAGCTTTGTAGCTTTCTTGGTTATCAGATCAACTGCAGCAGTATCGGCAGTGCTTATGTTCAAGTAACCCAAAGGGCAAGAGCAGTGATACTGGAAATTCAGGTATGCCCCATGAGGAGCCATTAAGTGCTTTCTTTAAATGAAAATATATGTATGTATAAGAAAAAAACACATAGCATATATAAATTCAGTACTAGCTGTGGTTTCAAGCATCCCACTGGGGTCTTTTGGATATTATTCCTCATGGATAAGAGGGGAACTACTGTATTTCTGTTCTTACCACTGATTATTGTACTGAAGATTCTAGTCAAAAGGGCAATTAGACAAAAAAAATAATAATAATAAGTAAAAGTTATCCAGATTGGACAAAAAGAAAAAAACTATCTCTAATTCAGAGATGACATTGTATATAGAAAATACTAAGGAGTCTACTTAAAAACTATTCAGTACTAATAAGTAAGTTCATCAAGGGTGCAGGATACAAGATTAATATATGAAAATTAATTGTATTTTTATGCATTCAAAATGAACAACCTGAAAAATGAAATTAATAAAATTCCATTCACAGTATCAAAAGAATAAAATACTTTAGACTAAATTTAATAGAAGTGTAAAACTATACACTGTTACAAAACTATAAAAATACTGTTGAAATAAAATTAAAGATAGATCTTATTTAAATCAAAAAACATTCCATATTTATGAATTGGGATACAACATTGTTAAGATGGCAATACTCCTAAACTAATCTACAGATTAAGTACAAGCCCTATGAGAATCCCTGTCTGGTTTCTTTGTAGAAATTTACAAGCTTTTCTAAAATTTATCTGGAATTGCAGAGGACCTGGAGAAGCCAAAACTATCCTGGAAAAAAAGAATAAATTATGAGAATTTACACTTTCCAATTTCAAAAACTTACTAATAAAAAAGTAATCAAGATAGTGTGGTACTGGCACAAATGTAAGACATGTAGATCAAGGAATAGAATGTAGAATCCAGAAATTAACCCATACAGACATGGGAGAGGCTGAGTTTTTGGGCAAGGGTCCCAATAGCATTCACACATAAAGAATAGTCTTTTTTAAATAAATGGTGCTGGGACATACTGTAATGCCACATGGAAAAGAATGAAGTTGGGTCTATTAACCTCACACCATATACAAAAATTTAACTCGAGAATGAATCAAAAAACCTAAATGTAACTGCAAACAACTATAAAATTTTTGCTAGAAAACATAGGAGGACAATTTTCACAATCTTGTATTTGCAAAAATTCTCAGCTATGACACCAAAATGTAAGCAACAGAAAAATAAAATAAATTGTACTTCCTCAAAATTTAAAACTTTTGGAAAAAATAAACAAATGGACTACATCAAACTAAAAAAGTTTTGCACAGCAAAGGAAACCATCAAGGAAACAAAAGTCAGCCAACTGATTGAGAGAGGATATTCACTTATGACACATCTGATAAGGGGTTAGTATCCAAAATATATAAAGAACTCATACAACTCAATAACAACAACAACCTCAACAACAACAACAACAACAACAACAACAAAACAACAACAACAACAACAAAAATCCAATTTAAAAATGGGCAGACCTGAATAGATATTTCTCCAAAGAGGAAATACAGATGGCCAATAGACATATTGAAAAGATGGTCAAGGTCACTAATCGTCAGAGAAATGCAAATTAAAAACACAGTGAGATATAATCTCACACCTGTCAGAATAGCTATCATCAATAAATCAAAGAACAACAAGTGATGACAAGGATGTGGAGGAAAGGGAACCCTCATACACAGTTGATGGAATTGCAAACTGGCACAGTCAAAGTGAAGACAGTCTGGAGGTTTCTCAAAAAATTAGAAATGTGTCTACCTTTTGACCCAGCAATTATACTTCTGGGAATTTATCCAAAGAAAACCAAAACAATAGTTCATAAAGATCTATACACCCCTATATTCATGGCAGCACAATTTACAATAGCCAAGATATGGAAGCAATCTGAATGCCCATCAATAGATGATTGGATAAAGAAGTTACAGTTCATACATACAATGGAGTATTACTCAACCATTAAAAAATTAAAATCCTAACATTTGCAATGACATGGATGGACCCAGAGGTTATTATGCTGAGTGAAATAAGTCAGACAAAGATAAATATCATATGATTTCACTTATATGCAGAATCTACGGAACTAAAAAAACAAATTAATCAAAAAACAGATTCACAAATACAGTGGACAATTTGGTGATGGATGGGGAGGTGGGTGGTTGGAGGACTGGGAGAATGGTGTGAAGGGTTAAAGAAGTACAAATTAGTAGTTGATAGATGGTTATGGGGATGGTGAGCACAGCATAGGAAATGCAGTTAGCATTAATATGTTGGCTAAATGGAGGGTCAGGGGAGGGAGTGGGCAACTGGAGCATTGTTTTATGAACTGTATGGATGTCTAACCAATATATTGTATATTTGAAACTAATTAAAATAAATAAAGTTTTTAAAAAGTATAAATTTGTAGTTGATAGATGGTCATGGGGTTGGAGAGCACAGCATAGGGAATGCAGTCAGCAGTAATGTAATGGCTATGTGTATAGCCAGAGGAAGATAGAGTAATTGGGGAGATCGTTTCACAAATTATATGAAAGTCTGACCAATGTATTGTATACTTAAAACTAATAATAAAATAAAATAAAATAAAATGCTAAAAAAAATATTATTTACTCAAAAATATTTTTAACATTTGTGATTCAAAGGCCAGCATCAATAAAGTGAAAAGACAGCTCATAAAATGAGAAAATATTTTTGCAAACCATATATCTGATAAGGAACTTATGTCTAGAATACTTAAAGAACTCTTATTAGTGAAAAATAAAAAGATAATTAATTCAACTAACATATACAAAGGATTTAAATAAATATTTCTCCAATGAAGATATACAAATGATCGATAGCACATGAAAAAAATACTCAAATCATTAGTCATCAGGGAAATGCAAATCAAAACACAATAAGATGCTACTTCAAATCCGCTCTGATAGCCAGAAACCAAAAATTCAAATAACAGATATTTATGAGGGTGTGGAAGAATTGGAACCCTCATACACTACTGATGGGAAAATAAAATGATGCAGCTGCTTTAGAAAATAATCTGGCAATTTCTCAAACAATTAAACATAGATTTACCATATGACCCAATAATTCCATTCCTAGGTATATACACAAGTAATTTGAGTACATATTTATGCACAGAAACTTGTACATAAACTTTTATAACAGGGTTATTCACAATTGCCAAACAGTGGAAACAACCTAAATGTTTATCAAGACAGAAATAATAAACTAAATATGTTATATTTGTATAATGGAATGTTATTCAGCCAGAGAAAGGAATAAAGTACTGATACATGGATGAACATTGAAAACATTATGCTAAGTGAAAGATCATTCACAAAAGCCCCCATACTGTATGATCTCATTCATATGAAAGTGCGGAATAAGGAAATCTATAGAGACAGGAAGGAAACTAATGGTTGCTTAGGGCTGTGGTGGGGGATGAGGAGATGAGGAGTGATAGCTAAAGGGTACAAGGTTTCTTGTAGGGCGACGGAAATACTCTAAAAGTGACTGTGGTTGCATATATATAATGCATATGCATACACACACACACACAACACAACATACATACATATATGTGTATAAATACTTAAAACCCACTGAATTGTAAACTTTAAATTAGTGTATTATATAGTATATTAATTATAGCTCAACAAGTTATTAGAAAAAGAGGACCGAATTAAAGAAAGCAACAGTGAGCTACCATTATAATTCCCAAATGAGAGCCATGTCTCCTTTTTCAGAGGGAGCATGGTTGGGGGAAGAGATGCTGATGGTCTGTGATGGCATTTTTTACCTATGAGGAAAAGCCTCCCTTTCATTACTCTGACTGAAGTGGAAACTTTAAAGCAAAATTAGTTCTGTGAAAAAAATCTGCCCTTAAAGGAATGTTGAAAATTGTTTTTAAACCGATTGTATGCCTGAAGTCATCAAATAAGAATTGCATTTAATCAAACCTTTTTGTCTTCTTGCAGTCAAAGGCAGAGAGCAAATCATTATGCACAAGTTACACTTCCTAAGAGAACCCTCTCTAGAATGCACTGGATACTGGTGACATGCTTTCCCCGCCCCCCCCCCAACCTGTTAAAACAGTGGGTAACAACAGTAATGTATTCTAATTTGGGGTAGCTACTGTGTCTGGTATTTTCTCCCTTTTTATTATGGTAATAGCAGTTCCCTTCCTCAGGATGGCTATCATTCATATAATTGCCAACCCCAGACCTCCTTAACGAATACCATTCATGGGTATCAGAGAATGGGGAAGTTTTGGTCAGAATAGTCAGAGGACAGGTGACATCAACACCATTTCACTTTTCAAGAACCTGAGAGGACCACCAACATTTCTAATCACATACTTGCCATAAAATTCTCAGATTCATTTACAGTTTTTTTAAGGTATTGTTAGAGTTTTAAACTTGACTGTATCTATGATAGTGTCTTTTTCATTCCTAATATTCATCTTTGTCAAATCTCTTTGTAAAACCAATATTAGAGTAAGTTTACCTATTTTGTTAGTCTATCTACTAACCTTTTCAAAGGCTAAATTTCGCTTTTGATGATCCTCTCTACTGTTTTATTTTTTTGGTATGTTCATTGTTCCACTGATTTATAACAATTTTAGTTCTTTTTTAAAGTGTATTTATTTATTTATGTCAACCCTTGTTTATTTATTTATTTATTAAATTTATTGGGGTGACATTGAATGCAAATATCTTCCTGTTCAGATGGTTGCCTCTTTCTTTGCCTTGTTAATGGTTCCTTTTGCTGTGCAGAAGCTTTCTTAGTTTGATATACTCCCATTCATTTATTTTTGCTTTTACTTCACTTTCCTTTGAGGTTAAATTCATAAAATCCTCTCTAAATCCAAACACCTTAAATGGATTTAGTCATTAATATAGGTCTTCCTTCTCTTCTTACACATTTATCAGAAGCTCAAAATTTCTCTTTAAATGTCGCTTTAGGAGCGTTCCACAAGTTTTGGTGTGTAGTGTCATCATTGATGTTCAGTTCTCAACGATTTATAATTTCCTATTTGATATTTTCTTAACAAGTGGATTATACGAAAGAGTATTTATTAACTTCATAATTCATAGGACCTTTATGTCATTTTAAATTGATTTACACCTTTATTGCAGTGTGGTCATAAAAGGTAGTTTTTCTGTAAACTTTTGAAAATTTTTTTTTCAGATTTTCTTCATAATCTTGTACACAGACAACTTTTAGAAATATTTTTAGCAACGTTTGGAAAGAAAAAGAAATCATCTAATTTATGGTCCCAGAGTTCTATTTATGTCCATTAGATCAAGTTTCTTCTATAATTGCACTTTTCTCCTGCTTACTCTGTGAATTACTGAGAAATGTGTGTTAAAAGTTTCAAACATGAGTGTGAATACATCAATGTTTCTTTATATTACCGTCAAATCTTGCTTTATATATTTCAGATTAGGTTGTTTGAAAAATATGTTTCCCTACTGAGTTTGGCATTTTATCATTAAAAACTGACCCTTCTTATTACTAAAAATGTGTTGTATTCTGCCTAAATATTTTTCCTTATATAACCATTGAAGTACCAGCTTTCTTTAAGTTACTGTTTGCCTAATCTATCTATTTATCCAATTATTTTAAACATTTATGTGTTACATTTTACATTTATTCTCTGTATTTAGCATATAGCTAATTATTTTTTAAACATAAACTTATATGCCCTTAACATATAAGTTTAGGTCATTTACATTTATTGTACTTAATCACATACTTGCAATTATTTGTACCATTTTATTTTGTTCTATTTACCATGCCTTTTCTTTGTTTCTTTTTCACCCCTTCCTCCTCTATACTGAATTTGTTAAATTTCTTCTCTTCTACTAGTTTGGCTATAAACAGTTTATTTAAATTATTTTGTTGATTACCCTCAAATGTTTAACATGCATGCTTGACTTAAAGTCTAAACTTAATCAGTTTTTCTACCCTTATCCTAGGTCTATAATACAAAAGACTTAGAAAAATGCAACTCTGATTATAATTAATAATCTTTATAATATACTTATCCATTATTAATTCATGTCTTTCTGTCTATTTTATAATTTATATTAGTTTGCTAAGGTTGCCATAACAAAGTACCACAAAACTAGTGGCTTAGAGTTTTTTGGAGAAACATGGCAGAGTGAGAGGTATCCTCAGATTTCTCCCCTTGAAACAATAATAAGCGGAATAATTAAAACTCAACCAAAAATACCCAAACTACACACCAGCATGTCTGAGCATGGGATATGCACATAAGAGGTACCACAGGTCAGAAATACAGGTGTCAGAAGGTGGACTGGGAGATAAAAAGAAGCTGCCTCCCACAGCCACAGGAGCTCCCCGTAGGAAATGGGGAGGAGAGAAGGTGCAGTGGGTTCCCTGAACAGCCCTGCCTGGGAGAGCTGTGAGCTCCATGCAGCTGGCAGCAGAGCCAAGTCATCAGGGCAGAAAGCAGATAAGCTGATGGCATAGAAACAACAGTTGATTTCTACTGGCTGCAGCGCAAAACCGAGGCTGAGCTACAGCCCACAACTCACAACCCAGAGGGTCTCACCAACCATATCCTCTGAAGCCAAACACGCAGAGCCCCAGGAGAATCTGAACAAATGATACGGAAACTGTCACTAACACTGACAGAGACTGAGACTGTAGCGAGCATGAAAAAACATCTAAAAGGGAAAAAAAAGCATTATTAAGGCTTTATAAAAGCAGGGATCCAAGAGGCTTAGACACCACCTACTGGAAACCAAAAGAAAAGAGCATTTTTTGTAACAGGCTAAAGAGAGACCTTTATATAATAAATCTTTTTGAAAAAAACAGCAGAACACATTTCCATTAATGCCCAGTTGGATACATAGCCCATTAAACACCATGAACAACCAAGGTGACAAGGCATCTCAGAAATAAAGAGAAAAATCTCCAGAAAATAAGCTTACAGACATAGAAATATGCAACTTAAATGACAGAGAATTGAGGATGGTACTTCTCAGAAATCTCAGTGAGTTCTGAAACAAGTCATAACAACTATTTCAGGAACTGAAAAAAAACAACTAGATGAGCAGAATGAGTTCTTTAGCAGGGAGATTGAAATTCTCAAATAGAACAGAATAGATCTGGAAATAAACACACATGCACACACACACTAACACACACACCACACACACTGCAAGAGTTGAAAAATGAAATTGAAAGCTTGGGAAATAGCATTGATCTAATGGAGGAAATGGCCTGCGATATCAAAAGACAGAAATCTAGAAATAAATCAGAAGGAAAAAGAGAGAAACTGAAGGATAAAAAATAATGACAGAGAAATAGAAGAACTAGCTGACACCATCAGGAGAGGAAATATAATAATGGGTATTCTCGAAGGCAAGGAAAAAGAAGCAGAGACTAGAAAGCATTTTCAGACAAATAGTTGATGAGAATTTCCCAAATCAAAGGAATGAGTTGGGGCTTGGAATTCAAGAATTCAACAAAACATCCAATTATCTCAACCAAGAAAGGCCTTCAACAAGACAAAATTATCAAAAATCAATGACAAAAACAGAATTCTCAGGGCAGCCAGGGAGAAGAAAATGGAAAACATAAAGGAAAATCCAATAGATTATTGTTGGACTTCTCAGCACAAAACCTATAAGCCAGAAATGAGTGGAATCACATATTCAAAATATTAAGTGAAAGGAACTACCAGCCTAGAATAGTGTATCCAGCTAAATACTCTTTAGATATGAAGAAGAAATAAAGACCTTTCCAGACATACAAAAATTGAGGGAGTTGTCCACTACGAGGCCTGCGCTACAGAAACTATTGAAAAAGGGTCAGCTCACCTAAAACAAAATGACAAAAAAAAAAATACATGCTTAGGAGTAAAGTGAGCATCAGGCAAATAGAAGCAGAGGAAAACGACTCTTACTAAGAATAGGGCATTATAAGCTAAAATAATAAAAAAGAAAAATTGCTATAGTAAGATAGTAATGAACATTCAGCATACATAGGGAGAAATTGAGATAACAATGACTTAAAAAGGGAGGATTCAAAGATCCACATTTGGAAAGAGGAATGGAGATAAGACACATGCAGAAGAAAAAAAAAAAAAAAAATATATATATATATATATATATATATATAATATATATACACACTATTCTTTACATATTCTTAATGGTAACCACACACCAAAATTCAGAACTAAAGTATGTAGCATTAAACAAGAAGAACCAGAGGGAAAACCCACAAAGGTCAAACAAAATAAAGAAAACAGAAACACAAGGGACAAGGAAGCAATGGAAACACTGAGGTACAAGAAAACAAAAGATAAAATGGCGATAAGAAGACCTCATATTTCAATAATAATCCTAAATGTAAATGGATTGAACTCACCAAAAAAATGCACAGAGTTGCAGAATGGATCACAAAACAAAACCCGACCATACGCTGATGCCAGGAGACACATCTCAGCTCCAAAGACAAACATAGACTCAAAGTGAAAGGGTGGAAAATTATATTTCTAGAAAATGGCATTTGAAGAAAAGTGGGAGTAGGTGTACTATCAGATGAAATAAACTTCAAAATAAAAAAGTTAAAATAAGATACTGAGGGACACCTCATAATGATAACAGAAATCATGTACCAAAAAGACATACCACTTATTAATATCTTTGATTCCAATTGCGGTGTCCCAAAATATGTAAAGCAATTACTAACAGAACTAAAGAGAGAAAACATACCAAAACACTATCATAGTAGGGGACCTAAATACACCACTGTCAGATATGGACAGATCATCCAAACAGAAAATCAATAAGGAAATAAAGTCCTTAAATGACACATTAGACCAACTGGACACAATTGACATTTAAAGATCAATTAATCCCAAGAGAGCTGCTTATACATTCTTTTCTAGTGCACATGGAATATTCTCAAGGATTGAGCACATACTAGGACACAGAGATAGTATCAACAAACATAAGGAGGTTGAAATCATAGCAACCATATTCTTTGATCATAATGATTTGATAACAGAGATCAGCTACAAAAAGAAATCAGGAAGAACCACAAATAGATGGAGATTAAACAACATGCTACTTGAAAAATTACTGGATCAGAGAAGAACTACAAAGAGATCAAAAAGATACATAGAAATTAATGAAAATGATATTACAATATATTAAAACTTCTGGGACACACAAATGCAGTCATAGAGGAAAGTTCATATCATTACGGGCCTATCTCCAAAAACAAGAATGAGCTCAAATAAACAATCTTAATGTTTCATCTTTAAAAATTAGAAAAAAGAAGAACAATGAAGCCTAAAGTCAGAGGAAGGAAAGAAATAATCCAAATTAGGGCAGGAATTTAAAAAAAAAAATTTTTGAAAACAAAAAACATAGAAAAAATAAATACACAAAGAGCTGATTCTTTGAGAGGATTAATAAAATTGGACAAACCCTGGCTAGACTCACTAAAGAAAGAAGAGAAAGGAGAGAAATAAACAAAATCAGGGTTGATACAAGGGAAATTATGACAGACACTGCAGAGATACAAAGGATCATGCAAGAATAAATGAAAAATTACATAACACCAAATTTAATAACCTAGAAGAAATGTACAAGTATTTATGAAGATACAACTTTCCTCACTGAATCAAGAACTGGAAAATCTAAATGGATCGAATAACAGTATGAAAATTGAAGCAATCATCAAAAACCTATGAAAAAGTAAAAGTCCAGGACCAGATGACTTCACCAGTGAATTCTACCAAATATTCAAAGAAGATTTAATACTTATTCTCCTCAAACTCTTCCAAAAAATTGAAGAGGAGGAAATATTTCCCCACTCATTTTATGAGGCCAATATTACCCTGATACCAAAACCTGGTAATAACAAACAAAAGAAAGAAAACTACAGACCAATATCTCTCAGAACACCGATACAAAAACCCATATAAGATACTAGTAATTAAATACAGCAACATAATAAAAAGATTATATGCCACAATCCAAGTAGACTTTATCCCAGAGGCACAGGTTATGGTTCGACATACACAAATCAATTAATTTGATATACCGCATAAACAAATTTTAAAATTAAGAATCATATAATCATTATCAATAGATGCTGAAAAAGTCTTGACAAGATACAGCATCCATTTATGATCAAAACACTTAACAAAATTGGTATAGAAGGAAAGTATCTTAACATAATAAAGGTAATATATGACAAACCCTCAGCCAACATTACACTGAATGGTGAAAAACTAAAAACTTTTCCTGTATGATCAATAACAGAAAAGCTGTCCACTGTTACAACTGTTATTCAGTATAACATTGGAGGTCCTACCAAGTGTGATCAGGTAAAAGAAAGGCATAAAAGGCATTCAAATAAGGAACAAAGAATTCAAACTGTCACTCTTGGTGGATGGCATGATTCTCTATATAGAAAACCCTGAAGACTCCACAAGAAACACTACTGGAAACAATAAGCAAATACAGTAATATTTCTAGATACGAAAATCAATGTTTAAAAATTAATCAGGTTCCTATACTCTAATAATGAAGTGCCAGAAAAAGGTAGAAAAAATAATTCCTTTTGCAATTGCAACAAAAAATAAAAATAACTAAGAATAAAAATAATGAAACATGTGAAGGACCTATATGATGAAATATAAACCCTATTAAAAGAAATTGAAGAAGATACAAAGAAATAAAAAGATATCCCATTTCTTGGATTGGAAGAATCAACATAGTTAAATAACCATATTACCTAAAGTATTATCAGATTTAATGCAATCCTTATCAAAATCTCATCAATATTTTTAAAGAAATAAAACAAAAAATCATCAGATTTGTTTGCTACTTTCAATGTTCAACATTGCTTCACGCATCACACTTTTCAGAATTCAGTTTTTTTTTTTTATTTTTTTTCCAGGATATATATTTTAGTTCTTTTACCAAGTATCTAGTGTAGTAAATTTTCTTAGTCTTCAGCTAAATTTGCATTTATTTTGCCTATACCCTTTTTATGATATTTACTGGATATAGAAGATCTAGATAAATAGTTATTTTCCTCAGCACTTTAAAAATATTCCTTTCTCTTTTGGCCTCAATTATGTTCATTGTGATGTCTGCAGTGGTCTATTTGTGCTCCTTTATAAGTAACTTGTACTCTCTTTTTGGTGGATTTTAACATTTTCTCTCATTTTGAGAGGATTTTCCAGTTTCATTATGAGGTAGCTATATGTAGAGTTCTTTTTTACTCATCCTGTTCAATGTTTGCTGAATTTCTTATATCTGCATCACATCTTTCATCAGTTTTGAAAAATTATCAGTCATTATCTTTTTGAATATCATGTCTCCACCATGTTCTCTAATTATTCTTTTTATTAGATTAATGTTTAATTTCCTCATCCTCATATCTCTTAACCTCTCATATTGTCATCACTTTGTCCTTCTCTGTTGCATCACGGGTAATTGTCTCAGTCATTTTACAATTTACTAATTCCCTGTAGCTTAATATTTTTAACGATTAGTCCATGAATGATTATTTTCATTTATAAAAAATATATATATTTTTTTCTTTTTTAAACCCATCAGTTATGTTTTCATGGTCTTGTATTCAATTCTTAGAGTTTTGAATTTTGAATCCTCTCTTGTATCTTTATTCTACTACCTCTCTTTTGGGGGATATAATCCCATTTGTTGTGCCTACTGACTTTCATTATAGTGGACCATTTCTTCATGAGCTTGGTAATATTTTATTGTGAATTCATGTTTTATAGGGCTTATTTTTTTTTCTGTAAAAATACCTTATAGCTTGTATAGCATGTTAAGAGATGTTTTGACTTTGCTTCTGGCTAGAATGCCATGGAACCACCAGCTCAGACCTAATTTTTATGCTACTTTCTAGGTTTGGGAAGATTTTTAAGCCTATGGTTACAATACATTTTTTGTGGGAGATTTTTTCCCATCCAAATCTCAGGCAAGATTTTTGTTTCTTTGTGGATAGGATATTTTTGTTATTCTATTAAGAAGGCCAAAAATTCAAAGGTGCAAGGTATCCTCAGAGGTCTATAATACCAAAATTTCATTTAACAAAGACCCAAGGCCTTATATTATTTGTTACATAGTTATTAAAACTCACATTCTTCGTTTATACAGTCTGGCTATGTCAAATCCTATCCTTGGAGTTACAGGTTTTCTTTCTTTCTTTTCTTTTTTTTTCTTTTTTTGGATAAGCTTCTTGCTTTAGTATGAGATCTTATATTTTATCAGAATTGCTAGGTATTAGTAACATAATTTTATATTTATTTTCAATAATTCTGAAATTTACCATAATTCATTTTCCATAGTTCCAGAAATTAACAATATTGATTTTTCATTGCTTCTACAATTGGTGATGACACTTCATATTTACCTTTGTTTTTATGCTCTTTCCCAAGACTCAGTCTAGTAGATTAACTAACACACATTTAAATCCAAGAACAGATCATGGGCACCAACCAATCAGAATGGGCACTGGCTCAAATGAAATGGATGTCAGCTATAAGCAACTGCTGTGCTTGCACCTGTTCATATTGTCTGAATACCAACCTGAGGAGAAAGGAATGATCATTCTACCATTACATGGTAAAGAAAGAAACCACATTCTCAGAGGCTTCCCTATTATTTACTTTCTCTTCATTATTATTACCATTAATGTTAAACAATTATATTTTTGTAATTGACAGTAATAAATTTTTGCCAACAAAATATGTCATTAGATTACATCCTGTGTATTGCATTACTATATGCTTCTTCTTGCTATACAAACTATACTATCTATCAGATTCTGCTGGTGTTTATGCATGTCCTGGGCATGTACACATAGGGTTTACTGTTTGCTGATACTCACATATCATGTGATGTTACACGTAGGCTTTTACCATAAATACTTCATGGAGAAAATATTTGTTCTCCTTTACTACACAGTTTCCAACACACACCATGCAAAAGTAATATAATGAGAGACAAAACAGGAGCTTCCTCCTCTGGATCTTTTAAGTTGAAGCTC
Organism: Eonycteris spelaea; assembly: GCA_003508835.1. Classification (NCBI taxonomy): domain Eukaryota; kingdom Metazoa; phylum Chordata; class Mammalia; order Chiroptera; family Pteropodidae; genus Eonycteris; species Eonycteris spelaea. Next base: position 117,256 of record PUFA01000460.1, read on the forward strand.
AATATTTTGAACATATGGACACAGTTATCTCATTAAGTGAGGAAACATACTACCCCAAACAAGGCTGATATTCATGAAAAAGGAACACGAGTAAAGAATATTGAGCAAAATCAAAACATTTACCCTTCCTCCCTCTTGATACTTTCACCATAATTTAGGGATCTGCAAACTATACTCACAGGCCAAACACAGCCAACTCTATGGTTTTGTATGGCCCATGAACTACAAATGTCTTTTACATTTTAAATGACCTAGAAAAATAAATAAATAAATAAGAACATTTCATGACACATGAAAATGACATGAAATTCAAGTTTTGTACTTATAAACAAAGTTATACTGGAACATAGCAATGCTCATTTGTTACATATTGACCCTGGATGCTTTTGTGCTACAATGGCAGACTTGAGTAGTTATAATAGAGACTCTATGACTCACAAATTCTAAAATATTTACTATTTGGCTCTTTACAGAAAATGTCTTCTGACTCCTGCTATGAACAATCACCCCCCTTTTACCAGGATCAAGAGTAGGTAGAGCTGATTCTGGCAGGGCACTGAGCAAGGCACCTATAAGCAAGGCAAGCAAATGCTACTGCTAGAACCCTTTCAAAATAGCTATTAGAGCAAGATATTGCACTTTGTATACTGTCCAGAGAAAACAAAAGAGTAACCAGGAATGAGAGTGCACCTTAATTCTTACATAACAATGCTTATCAAAATACATAGCTAAATTTCAAAACCCATCTTTGGGAAAATCCAGATTTTTATAACTGCAACATTATGGTAAACTTCTATTGTGAATGAGTTTCTGAGTCTTAAAGAAGGGTGTTGTAAAATTACACAGTTCTGTGGTCATGTCTTTGTGTAGGTAACTTCACTCAAGTTATATTTCTATGTATACTTTTAAGCTTTTCCCGGTTCATCAGACTATTGAGGTGAGAGTATTCTAAATTGACCTGCTTGGAGCTGTTCACAAAAGTGCAGCAGACTGAAAAAGTAGATTTCTAGGAAAAAAAAAAACCACAAGCCTTGCTACATGAGCCATAGAGAGACATGGTATAAGGTACAGCGAAGCTGTTCTCTCTGTCATGAATACCAAAGTTTAAGGATGTCTAGAAAACATCTTCACTTTCCATCATCATTAATTAAGATAGATCAGTCTGATACTAATATAAACTGCTTTTTTGAGGGTATATTTTCAGCTTGTTGAAATTCTGAGTGTATTCATAATTTCTATAAATTGACTTCTCATTTTATTAAGGGATATGCCTTTTCATTTGCCTTAAAGTTGTTGAGATAAAATATGTGCCTTTTAGTTCTAATTTACTAGGATTTAGGAAACACATTTATGTATGTGTTTTCCCTTATTATTTTACAGCCTTTAATGATATTCCTTCAGCCTTCATTTGTTAATATTTAAAAGTCCCAATATTTCAGTCCAACTTGGACCTCTCTAAATTACACTGGAAATTCTGAGATGCTGTTACATCACTGACACTAATAAAATCTAATGATGTGGGTTTGTCTCTAATTCTGGATTTCATTTTAAAAAGGTGTGCCTATTGTAATTTTCTCTGGACATTCTTCATCTCAGGTGCATTTTTGAGATATGATCACCAAAAGTGAGCATGCATTTTGGAGTATAAAAAAAATAAAATATAAGAATGGGTTTAGATTGAGATATTTTAATACAGCACTGGATATCAGCTTACCCTTATCTGTTTAGTCCCTTAAGAACAAATTTATTTCTTTGCACTTCTTGTACACCTCAAGTATACTCATTTTAGCTATCTCTGCAGAATCACATGGAAATAGCAAATGATTTTTGTGGCCACCATTCCTATCCAGCAAGAAATCTAATCTTCCCTGAGACAACTCTGGCACCTCTTGCAGGTCTAATGTCTTTCAGCAGAAGTTGCAACATAGTACTCACATTTAACAGTCACTGTTTGAGGGTCTCACTAACAATAAAAATTATTCTATGGTGCCCTACCTCTCTCTACACATATACTACAATAAGTTATAACAAAGATGAAACAGTGAGTGAGAAGGGTACAGTGTAGAGGGTAATGGGTTGCTTCTTCAACATTCATTCAGTCTTTGTGTAGGGTGGCTTGATAATATCTCTAGCTTCATCAATGCATACTAATTGATTGGAGTCAGTATAATTATATTTCCTTGCCATATTAATTTGTTTAAGAATAGATAACATAGAGGAAGCCAGTGTTTTGTCCAATGGCTAAGCGAAAGGTATCTATTCTCTCTCCAAAATGTGAATATGAAAGCAGGTAGCCCCAACTAATGCTGGCAACCAATATGTGATGAGTGTCCAACCAGGAGACAAAGCTGATACTTTCTTACAAATTCAGAGTCAAAAGAGCAAAAATAGAAATAGGGCTGGTACTCTATGAAACTTGAAACTAAACATAAAAAAAAGTTTCTGAATTTTTTAGTCACGTGGGCTGATAAGTCTATAAATTACACATAAGCTAGTTTGAGTTTTTCTATTTCTTGTGACCAAAAACATCCTAACTGACATGGTTAGGCATAATTTGATATTAAAATATCATTTGCAAAAAGTGATAAATTAAGCAAACCCTATTTTCCTTTGAACTTAACAATTCAGAGAAGTTTTGTCTTGTTTCTGATGAACCATTAATGACTTAGTTTCTTTGCCTTTGCTCAAATCATGATAAAAAGGTGTCTTTGAACTTTCTTATTCACTATGGAGTATCATTTTTAAAGCTCACAGTTCATTTTTGTAAATGAAGTTTTATTGGAACATAGCTATCTAGTGATTGATTGATTGATTGATTGTTGATGGCTAATTTTACACTGCAATTACACAGTTGAGTAGTTGTGACAGCGATTGTATGGGCTGTGAAGCTAAAATATGCACTATCTGGCCCTTTACAGAAATAGTTTGCTACCTCTTGACTTAAAAGAATCTTGCAGTAAATAATTTTTTTGCAAAAATTGAGACTGCAGATACCTTGAGCACTCAGTATATGTTCATTGATTGAGTGTCTACTCAAATATACCCCTCCATTTATTTATTTTCCAAGTTTGAATTTTGTGTATTGATTTTGCTTAAAATATACTTTATAGGTAACTAATCTAAGCTCCTTTTGCTAAGTTGTGCATACTTAGTTACTTCTCTCTAGGACTCTCAGCTAACTTGGCTTTACTTTGTTTTAAAAAAATCACAAACAAATAGGTCTGCCTTCCTTTTTTTGTACAAACATTTTGATCAATACCATAAAGGAAGGAGTCAAAATTTTCTTATGCAGACCCACTTAATACAGCTTGTCATATACATTTTTAGTATTCACCTATATCTAATTTTCTTCTGGAAACATGAAAGAAATTTCACAGGTCCTCTCCATCCACCTTAAAGTTGGAAAGAGCCAGATAACTAATTCTGGTCAATGGCCTATTAGGGGAAGTGAAATTATGTCACCTTGGGAATGAGGCAGAGACTACCAGGCCAAAGGAGTATGGGTCATTGAGTTACAATTGGAACTCAGGTGCCCTGAAAAGTCACCTGGACTCATAAACTTTGCAAGAATGAGAAATAAACTTCTATTAGGTTAAAACACTAAAATTTAAGTATAGCCTAGCCTAGTTTGATTGACACACAACTCAATTGAAATAACTTATTACACATCTACTTCTATATACCCATAGATATCAAAAGATACAATGTTATACAAAATAATAGACTTTTTATTTTCTAAACTTTGTATTTTTAATTATAATGACATTTAATATTATATTAGTCTCACCTGTATAGCATAATGGTTAGACATTTATATAACTTATGAAGTGACTCCCCTGATAAGTCTAGTACCACCTGGCACCATATATAGTTATATAAATATTATTGACTTATTCCATATGCTTAAGTGTCTGTTGATAAATGAATAGCTAAAGAAGAAGTGGTACATATATACAATGGAATATTAGTTGACCATAAAAAAGAATGAAATCCTACATTTGCAATGAGAATATTTTTTAACTTGAATTAAACCAAATCTCATCTTGCCTGTGGTTGCATGTCTATGAGTATTGAATTAAAAGAGTCTCTGGATTCAGAAATAAATTCACTATCCCCACTACTGAGGGATAAGTGACAACCAAGAATAAGATGGGAGAGATCACACTTTAAAGCTTTTAAAGTAATGTACTTTGAGATTATATGCTTGTATGTAAAGGTGGCTTATTAGTGAATTTGACCACAAGTTGCTTAAATTGGTTTTATTTTTCTCATTTTCAGTGGAGAGGAGAATGTGGAGAAGTATCAGGAGAATTAGGTGATGAAACACTAAAAATGAAAATGACCTTGGAGGGTCACTCAGTCCATTATGCTTTACCCAGTCCAGGTGAGAGCCATCCTTAAACAGAAGAGTAGAAGAAAATTGTTGAAAAATTCTCCAGCCTTCTTTAGTAGCTGATTAAGGTCTTAAAATGTTCTGGGACCTATTCAGTCACAATTTGCTCTCCAATCGTGATAACAGAAGCAATTCTGCAGGCAAGTATGACATCTGTGTTCTATAACACCAATATTGAAAGCTTAGGGAACTGGCCCAAACATACCTAATTTGCATTAACAAACTGTTATGAAGCTTTTGTCCATGAATCTCTTTTTATCATTGTTCTGTAAAAATAAAAGTTCTCCCAATAAAATTCTCAAAATAACTATTACCATACCAAAAAGCCTTCAGTTTCAACCAATGTCTACCCTTTTTTGTCTATTCTCAGTGGAAGATAGAATTAGCTGTCAAAGGGGAGTCATAGAAATGCCATAGATCAGGGCTGCTACAAAGACTAATAGACTTTAGAGTCTTGCCAATAAATTTACAGTTTGTTATGGGTAGTACAAACCTAGGATGTTGAGGTATTATGCTCTCAGTGATACAGCAAAATCATGGTATTTGAAATGTTCATGCAGTGAGAATTGAAGGGGGAAAAATTACTGGCCTACTCCCACCCCCCTATTATGTTGAATGTATATTATGGCATTTTCTCTCCTTACTTGGTTGCATATTTAAGGGCTATGGATTTGCAAAGACCATAGGAGGAAAATAAATATCTCAGAGAGACAGGGAGTAATTTTCCCATTTTTGTCCCTATATACATATAGGTCTAAAGGAGATTCAGCAGAAATGAATCACCTGCAGAGGCCAAAAGCTTTCTTTTAAACCCAATCTTAATTCCTCATGTTACTCTTTTCTCTAATTATTTCTCTTTTCTAGCCTTAGAGGCAAAAAATACATTAGTCATCAACTTATTCACTGTGGCAAACCTTTGCCCTCAACCCTATCAATCCATTAAATAAACCCCAATTAAATTAGTCTCACATCACAAAAATGGCAGGCTGTCCCGGGACATGGTTGACTTATACACTTCCAGGGTCAATTGAACAGCAATGACAATTCAGGGGAAAGCGGGGGCGGGGAAACTTTCAGGGTTACCCTCCTTCACTTGTGACCACTCTACCTGGTCTGGTGAGCCCGTCCTTCAGCAATCAATCATTTATAACTTTCAACACAATATTTCTCAAAACTCAAGTTCTTTTTGTAATAGTCCTTGGTCCAAGCAGGGGTAGCCTGTAAAGAAATAACTCAGACATTGAAAGCTGACAGGATTCCCTCACTCATCTACCAATCCCATAGGTCCCTTTAATAGTCAGACCTGGCATTCTCCTTCTGCTTTTCAGAAAATATTTTTCATAGTGAAGCATTGACATAGAAATTTGAATTCCAGAGATTTTATGACTATGTTTACTCCGAGATAAATTTGAATACAAACATGCCCACATTTATTCTTTCTCCCTCTCCTAGCGTCTCTCCTCCCACCTCATAAATCTCTATTAGACATGATTGGAATGCAGAATGTTCATCAAAATATATATATTTGTTTTGTTTTGTTTCTACAGGCCAGGACAGTGTCCTTAGTTCTGCTTATTCATTTTCCTCTTATTTCCATTTTTGCTTTTCTGAAGACAGAATTTATCTCAGGTCACTATGTTCTATCTTTCATCACACATTAAATCTTTTTACTGAACTTATTTCACCAAATTTGTCTTTCATTATTTTTCTATACATGCATACATTAATGATTTTGGCTTTTCTTATATTGGTGAAAGGAGTAGGTGGGTACTACTTTGGATTCCTTAGATTTTATGAAGTATCTTGGGTTTGGGTTTTCTTCTTATTAAATGCTACTGAACTGCTTTTTCTCAAACCCTCATACATATGTATACAAAGAGAACTTTATTTAGGATCACATGAAGATAAAATGCAACTTAATGTCACTAGTTTTAAGGGATATGTGTGTGTTTGAGAAATATCAGAGTTTAGATATCTGATTTTTAAATTAAGAGTCTGAAACATAAATTTAGAAATCATATCATAGACAGATAGATATAGATATAATTTGTTAAAGCAAAATTCACATAACATAAAATTAACCATTTTAAAGTGAATGATTAAGTGGGCATTTAAGTACATTCACAATATTGTGCAGCCACCACTCTATCTAGTACCAAAAACATTTCCATTATTCCCCAACAAAACCTCGTAGTAATTAAGAATTTTCTCCCAATTTCTCCTTTCTTTAGGCCCTGACAACTACTAATATGATTTTTGTCTCTATGGATTTGCTTATTCTGAATTTTTTTCATACAAATGGATTATACGACATGAGGTCTTCTATGTCTGGTTTCTTTTACTTAGCATAATGTTTTCAGGTTCATTTACAATGAACAGATCATCACTTCATTTCTTTTTATGGCTAAATAATATTCCATTATATGGACATACATACTTTGTCCATTTATCCATTTATAGACATTTGAGCTGTTTCCACCTTTGGCTATTATGAATAATGGTGTCATGAACATATGTGCACGTTTTGTTGGAATTACTGTTTTTGATTCTTTGCAGTATATATCTAGGAGTAGATTATCGAGTCATATGATAATTCTATGTTTAATTTTTGAGGAACTGCCAACATATTTTCATAATACTGAACCAATTTTCATTCCAACAGTACTATACAACAATTCCATTTTTGTCTTTGAACACTTGTTATTTTTGTATTTTTATTTTTTTTATTATAGTCATTGCATTGGGTATGAAATGACACCTCATTGTGGTTTTTGATCTGAATTTCCCTAACAACTAATAATGTTGAGCATCTTTTCATGTGGTTGTTGGCAAGTTGTATATCTTTGGAGAAATGACTATCTGAGTCCTTTGTCCAGTTTTAAAAATTGGGCTGTTTGACTCACAAATAAAGAGTACAGTCTGGTGACAGACAGAGGGGAAGTGGTTGGGGGGCTCGCAGAATGGGATAAAGGGTTAAAGAAGTACAAATTACTAGTTGATAGATGGGGAGCACAGCATAGAGCATGCAGTTACTATTAATATATTGGCTAGGTAGAGAGCCAGAGAGAGAAAGACCAATTAGGGGGATTGTTTTATAAACTATATAAATATCTAACCAATGTACTGTATACTTGCAACTAGTAAAATATAATTTTTAAAATTGGGTTGTTTATATTTTTGTTTTTAAGTCATAAGAATTACTTATTTCTTCCAAATACTAGACTCTTATCAGATTTAAATTTGAAAATATTTTCTCCCATTCTGTAGGTTCTTTTTACTTTCTTCATATGTCCTTTGACACATAATTTAAAAAAGTGATGAAGTTGACAAATATTTTAATTATACTCTGATTTAATCCTACATATGCCAAATTGACAAGGATGAGGAGGTGTAAAAGAGACACAGTGAGATAGGAGAATGGTGGGAAAGGAAAAAGCTGTACATAAAGAAAAGGAATGGTTAAGAGGAAAATGGAAAGGGATACACAGACTAAGGACAAGCAATAGGAAAGGCAGAGGAGAAAAATTAAGACACAGAAAGTGTCCATGCATATGATGATTGGATTAAGGCAAGAGGAAGAGAGATAATTTAGTTTGTTCCAAAGTATTAGATAAACTGCTGTTTTCCATGCTCTGCTTTTTACTTGGTAATCAGTTTTGGAGACTCAGCAACCTCTTAGCGCTGTTTTCTGATACACCATTTAGTAAACTTGCCATTATCAGAACTGTTTCATTCTTAAATTTTCAGAGTACCTTCTCTGACTGGGAGAGCTCCAGCAGCCTAACAATGAAAAAAAACCATTTTCTGAGCTTCCACAGCAGTATCTAAAGCAATAAGTAACTTGCTCATGGTCACACAGCCAGAATGTAGCTGGGGTTTAAATTCAGTCTATCTGACTTCAGGGCTATACTCTTAAGCATTGTGCTATAGGTCTTCTCTATAACATGTAATTAATTGCATATATTTAACCTGAAAGAGCAGATAATCCAAATGTATCATGTATTTTGTGATTTTTAAAATAATTCGATAGTGGATATTCTATCTCTATTCAATTTGTTAGGCAAGTATTAAAATTAGTGTGTGTTTCTCAAGCACATTCCAACTAGGAAGGCAGCCCAGGAGTGTGCTAGAAACTAAAGAGACAATAACTTGAGTTTGAAAATCTGCTGTGGATCATCTAAAGAGTAGATAATGAAGTTGATAGAAACTTGAAGGTCAATGCTCTCCAATTCCTTGCTCAAATGCTAGCAATCCTTTAATATCTATGTTCTTCAGCATTTTTTCTTGCTTCCTACATCACCCCACCTTTCAGTCACTCCACAATCTAATGGGTATGCTGTGCAGGGAGCAATGATGCAGTAATCTAGCAAAAAACTGTATTTACATCTCACAGATCAAACTTTGATATTACAGTTTTAACTAAAAATCAAATAAGTACAATTAAGTTAACTTGCTTATTTACATGTTGTTTCTCAATTCATTTTCTACTCTGTGGGTCAGTGACCTTTGACCTAATAAAAAGTCTTCCCATTTCAGTGACATAGGCTGGAAAGTAGTGACATCAAACAAATGGCCCTTGCACAAACATTGGACAAAGGCAGGTGATTTGTCTGTCCCGTATAAATTAAGTCATGAGGAGAAACGAATAAGGTGAGTCAGTCCAAGGGTAAAAGAACACAAGACCTAAGGCTAACCAGGACAGCCAGATAAAAAGAAAAAGACCAAAGAAAAGTATAATTAACACGAGTGCCAACAGTTAAAAAAAATTGAAATGTTAAGCTGAATTAGATAAGAAGTTTATGGATGAGAAGCCAGAGTTGAAAGAAGCTATAACTGCCAAAATCACAGCAAGCAAAGATATTTGCAGAGCTAAGAGTAAAATAAAAACACTAATCCAGATCATACCCCACCAGTTCATTCATTGACTTTTGTCTTACAATGATGAACCTGTTGTACTCCTTTTCTTTCATGGACAAATGAATAAAGCTCCCCAGTAAACATTTGTCCAAATAGGGGGAGGATGAGATGTGATTATAAAAAAGCAAAACCGCTAATATTTGCACTACTGTGAATGACATCAATAAAACAAAATACAGCTTTGAAATAGTTCAAATATAGCAAGCATATGACAAATCTAGTTAAAGTCAAGTTATGAGTCAAAGAAAGAACATATTTAATCTGAAGAACATCTCCATGCAATATTTACATTTCTTGGTTTATTCACTCCACATTATAATAATTCTTCTAGATATCATTCAAAAGTTTAAGAAATATTATTAGCACACTATAAATCCAATTTGGAATGAACAGCATTATAATTAATTAATACCTATAAATACCTTTATTCATGCTAAATAAGATTAAGAAAGTATTAATAGTGAAGCAGTATTTACTGCACAATAAGATTATCTAATCAAAAATACCTAAACTGGTTACTTAAAAAATTTAGAACCAGGCTCTTTCAATCACTGAAAAGAAGGGGGTGAGGAACATCTTCTGCCTATACCTCAATTAGTCATTTAGTTATTTATGTAATGCTACCACTGGAACTCTTTCATACCAGGTTTCTGGCCTATAGATTTTAGGGGTGGTAAATATTAAAACCACCCCATAAGAACCTAATGTATTTAATAGTTAATTGTAGGTATTAAGTTACCCTTCCCCTTTTGATAGGTCAACCAAGATGAGCTAACAACCCCAATTTGCTAACTAATTGAATTTTGATATATTTACAAAGTTGTTTTCCCCCTATCTGAGAGAACTTACAACCTGTAAAATCTGACAAGTTCAGTATTATCTGCCGAAGCCCCTTCATACATTGTTAAATTATGAAAACTTGACTAGTGTGTCATGCCCTGGAAAAATACAATACATTTGAAGAGTCATTCCCAAGGCAGGGGTGTAGGTGAGAAATGATAAGGGAACTTAATTTATCAATATATGTTAAACGTCCAGTAATAAAGTTGATATTTTGTCATTGAATGTATCAAATAATTTGAATATTCTAATTTGTATATGGGCAAGTTTCTTTTTCCATAATGTCATATCTGCACTAATATGTACGAATCTACATTAAAGCAAATTTGAGTGTACTTTCTATTGTTAGCTATAATAGAGATAGCGCTCAGTTAGCACATTAAATTTCATTTCTAGCTCAGCTAAAATGTACAACACTTCATAATGTGCAGAAGCTTCCAGCAGGACAAATGTATTTTCTTCACCAAAAAAGCCAAGGCCCATTGCAGAAGAAATAAATGAAAGCCTCATTAAATAAGACCTCAAGAATATGAAATTCTTAATAAGTCAGCTTTTCTAGCTTGAGATTTGGAACAAAGTTGGCTGAGTAAATTAATGATCAAATATAATTGTAGGAGAGACATTTGAGGACTTAAGGGAATAAATGATTTTTCAACTGATTTTGGAAGCATTATTTACATACAGTTAAATACTGTGTGGAAAAATTTGTGCTACCTGGAAAGAGGACTGGATTTGAATCAAAGGTGTACTCAGTAGTAGTACAGATTAATTCCTTAATCTGAGCCTTGGTTTCTTCATCTATAAAACTGAGATAATATTTGTATCACAAAATTGTAGGAGACCTGAATGAGATAATGTACATGAGTTTTTGTAACTCTCAGGAGCTAAATAAATATTGGATATTTTTTATTATGTGTATAAAAATAATAAACATATGAATAAAAACAATTTTAAGAACATTCTACCTCCTTTTTTAGAGATAAGGCAACTGATAAACAGAATAGTTGAGTTAATTATCCATGGTACATAAATTGTTAATGCAGAGTTGGAACTATTACTAACATCCTGTTAATCATAGCAGTTCCCCCAAAGGCCACCACGATTCTGACTTTGTTCTCATAGTTTGAATTGCTTATAAAAAATACCTATTAATTAAAAAAGCTGTTTCAAGTATTTAAGAATTTTACACTTGAATGTTTAGTTAACATTTATTGAGTACCCGATATATGCAAGTCACTGGTTAGGTGCTGAAAATATATAAGATACAATCTCTGCCTTTAAGAATTCTTCTTCTTAGTGGAATTTCCTCTCCTGTCTCCAAAGTACCCTTGCTTTTATTCTGGCTTTAGGCTTCCAAAGGTATCCCTTAACTGTTGCCCTTTGCATAGGCTTGAAACTGCCCCTAAGCATCTATATCCCTAAAGACTTCCTTATCCCTTCCAATCTATCTGGAGCTTAGGTATCAAGAAACCCGATTCAAGCATTTCATTTTGGGTTCATGGTGCACCTTATTCTGAACTCAGCCACAGGAATTATTCCTGTGGGTCAATTTCCTGCAACTGGGAGAGAAATAATGAGAACAGATTATTATAAGGGTATAAGCAGAAGCAGTGGGAGGGTGGAGGAGTGTGGAGAAATAATCTTAAGGCCTTTCAACTGGTGAAATGTTCATATTCTAAAACCAGAAATGCTAACTGGTCACCAATCATACATCTCAGCATCTTCCTCCCAATTAGGCCTTGATTTCCAAATTGCAGAGCCACTTTCTGGTAAAAACCTGAGAGGACAAGAGTAGCCAGCTATTAGGAAAACTGAGAATCAGGCAAAGGGGTACTATAAGGGGGCAACTTTACAAGTGGAAAGGATTGCAGAGCATTTTATTTAAGCTCCATAACTTAACTAGCTGTGTGATCTGGGCAAATTACTTAACCTATCGAAGTCTCAGTCTCCTCATCTCTAAAGTGTCATTAATAACACCTACCTCAAGGGTGTGTGCCAATTAAATGAGTTAATTAATGTAAGATGCCTGACTCATGGGAGGCAATCAGTAAATGTTAGTTCCCTTCCCTTTGTTGCCAGGTCACCTCCCAGCACCTTTCTCCTCAAATTCACTGCTTCTGTGGAGAAAACTAAAAATGTGGGGACCTTCCCACCAGCCCACCAGAACAGTTAGGAGGCCCAGCTGTCCTGGTACCCCTGGGTTTCATGAATTCTGTAGTATTTCAAGAATCATTATTCTTCAAGCCTCAGACTATTCATTCAGAGTCTAACAAGGAAGTCAGATGATTAACCATTAGATGAATAATTTATGTAAATTGTAGATCCAAAAGGAAGGGGTAGTTGGAATTAAGTTGTTATTTCATTAAGTCATAATTAGTGACCTAAGGTTCCAACTTACTTATTACTATCTATTAGAGTATGTTGAGTTTAATCTCATTTAATTTAATTAATCTGTATTTATATCTATATCCATAGCTATCTATATATCTATTATATAATCTGGCCCAAAGTCCCTACTTTCTGAATTTTTCATAGATCTGTACTCTTTGGAACATATTCTGTATATAATTGAGTGCCTGATGGATCCTAAAATTTTCCTGGAACACCAAACCATTATAGCAGGGAATTCAACAAAGGGGCCATCATCAATAATATTCAAGGCATTTACTTCACTTAAAGTACGGAGGAGAAAATCTCCATTTATTATCATTTCTTCATTAATAATGCAATTACACCAACACACACCCCGAGTTCAGAAGAAGTTCTGATTATTAACCCCCGCCCAGGCTCATCTATATATTTGCCACTCATTCCCTCTGCTTCAGCCACTCTTGGCAACCTCTACTCTCTTTGAATATGCCAATCTCCTTCCCATGTCAAGACCTTCTTAAATGATACTCCCTCTGCCAGGAACACTTGTGACCATTCTTAGTGATCCATAATCCCAAATCAGGAAAATAGAATATAGGAGATATACATACACACCATGAGTCCAGTGAGGGAGATTTATAAAAGGAATTGTTTGAACTGAATACCACAAAGCTACAGAAGTCTCTTCCAGATCTAGCATCCTCATCTCCAAATTAATAGTCTCTGTCCCTTCTAGTAAATCCCCAGATTCTGGAATAATTTTGATTAAGTTCTGATGTTATAATGTGAAGTTAGATGGCAGAAAACTGAAGTCACCCTGAACTCCCACCAGGCAGACCAAGTTTATTCAGTTCTCAACAAAGTTGACATTATAATAGGCAATGTAGTGATGAAAGTGAGAGAATGATGTCCTAGATTTGAATCCTTACTTCAACAATTACTAGTTGTGTGACTTTGGACAAATAATTTAACCCCTCTGGGCCTCAGTGTTTTCATTTATAAATGTGTGATAATAATAACTCTCCATGAAGTAGTTCTCAAGTTAAATGAAATAATTTATTTTGGTGCTCAAAACAGTGCTGGTACATCTCTAAGTGCTCAATAGAAGTTAACTATATATATTTTGATTAGTGTAATTATCTTCCCTTGGTCCTTAGACTTAAGCCACAACTAAGACTTCATTCATCATAAAACATTTATGAATCACTTGCTTTTGCTAGATGGGTGATAAAGAGCGGATAAGACATGATCTGTTCTTAGTTAAGAGTCTGGTAAGGGAAATAGCCATATAATCAGCTAACTATTTATTTACTAGTTTTATAAAAACTACTTTACCAAGTAAAAATGAAACACATTCTGTGTAGAGGGAACACACAAGAGCTGTGAACAAAGGACCGACTTAGAGTCGTACTGGTCATAAAGGAGACCAGGTAAGTAAGAGTAAAAGATTAAACACAACAAACAACAACAACAACAACAACAAAAACTGCTGTCAATACAGCTAAAGTATATAAACCCCTGTTGTGTAGTGCATTAATTGGTATACCTACATTCTCAAAGGACAGCACTAGATACCCTGATATTTAACTAGTCCTGAGAAAGGAGGAATGAGCCACAGCAAAATGACTCCAGAGAATATTCCTAGCTAGACCAGTTTCCTTAGAAGCCAGAAAACAGTTGGGTCACATTCTTTGATGCAGCTGGGACCAGGGATGGGCATAGGAAAACTATGATCACCAGGACATTCCCTGTAAAGCTTCCAGATTTAGAGAATACTTGCCACATGTTTTCTATTAAATACTTATAAATTTTATTAATGTCTTCCAAAATACTTCTCATCATATCAAACCCAGGCCTGTCACCTTCCTTCATTATTTATGAGTTTAAGCACATACTGAGCTGTAATTCATTTGCTTCAATTACAAGATTTACTTATTTTTTATACACAGATAATTTTTATGAATTTTCGCTGGTAAATAGAGGTCACAACAAATCACAGCACAAAGGGGACAGCATTATAAGAAACACCCACCCACCCCCACACACACCATTTCTTTGGATATTCCTTCACCTCACTTCAGAATTAAGTGGATGGAGCACTAGCGCTTTCTCCAAAACATTATGGCAACTTTAAGTAGGAATCAAACACATCTAAATCTTTATATATTCTTTTAAAGAAACAAGTAGTAGTGCCTTTATCCTCTATTTACAAAATGCTCTTGGACAACCTTAATCAGTCAGTCTGAAGCTATACAGAGATGAGCCTGAAGAAATATCAAACAGTGAAGATTTTGTTGTTTTATTTTTATTTTTGTTGTTGTAGTATTGCTTTTGTTGTAAAAGCTATAAGTGTTCTCCTCTCCTGCCATGACTTTGTGATGAAGGAAAATCTGTATCATTTGGGACTTCTAAGAGTCTTGACCTGCAGCAAGCAAGTTTTGTGTTCTTTAAAGGCAGTTCAGTCAACATCATTTATTGTCTATTCTTCTGTTGCAAAGGTCTTTTTCTGACATGATGAAGGCAATTCCATCTATATAATGTGACAAAACAAACATACATGATATGAAATAATACCAATTCTAGAAAACACATCAAAAAAGTAAATGTCTCCATGAATTATGTCTAGAAGTATTAAGGAGGAAGATATAGGTTAGATGTAGCTAATTGGAACTAGATTCCTAGAGGTGCATTTTGAACCAGGTGTTAAAGAAGGGTTTGAGCATAATTTAATATAAAGAAGTAGAATAAAGGGAGGGTAAATAGGAAGGAGGAGTGCATGCAAATTTTATATACCAACTGTTACACTTTCAGCCTAAATATTTTTTTGAAACATTGTGTCAGCATTCCTATCCCAGGAAAGACCATTCTGACACAGTTGTATATTGATAAAACATTGCATACCACTGTAAAATGTTATATATCTTAAAGACTCAAAATCTACATTATACACACAAAAGATATTAACTGAGACTATTTATGGCTGTACAATTAAACCAAATTTTAAAAAAAGTAACCCTCTGCATTTTCCCAAATAACATAGACTGTTTATGATAGACAGTAAATACATATTTGACAACTCTAGAAGCACATTTATTTATCCAACAGACCTTCAGTACTCCACAGGAAAATTTGTAATCCATCATGAAAATGTATGACTAAACATTCTTTAAAATATATAGTTCACTTGATGGACTATCAGCTTTTACAGAGACAACAGTAGCTGGTGAATACAGAGCTCTTGGAACATTCTTGAAAATAGTTCATGAGGAGAAATGGCATAGAAAACAGAATTACAACCTCTGTCATTGGAGAAATTTGTGTATGGAATATTCAGGTATTTTTATGAACAGTGGGGGTGAAGTAACTTATTCTAGAATCAGACCACCTGAGCTTGAATCCTGGCTTTGCCACTTACTAGCTTTGTGACTTGGGGGAAGTCACTTGACTTCTGTGTCTCAGTTCCTTCAACTGCCAAATAGAGCTAATATTAGTACCTACATTTGCAACATTGGTGAGAGAATTAAATAAATATATGTAGAGCACTCAGCACAGTGCTTACCACACAGTAAGCATTCATTCCTACAATGAAGGAGCACTTTGAGGTAAAAATTGCTGCTATGGGAAGAGATAAGATGAACACAATGAATACAGTTAGCATTAATATGTTGGTTAAGTGGAGGACCAGGGGATGGAGGAAACAATTGGGGGGATCATTTTATGGACATTATAGATGTCTAACCAATGTACTGTATACTTGAAACTAATTTAAATAAATACCTTTATTTAAAAAAATAAAAATAAAATATAAGACTTTTTAAAGTCAACCTCCTTGAAGTTCTAAGAAAGGCATAGTTTGTTTTTGTTTTTGTTTTTAATACTTAGTCCCTCTGTTACAACTAAATCCATCTACAGGTTAATGTTCACCAACAAATTGTAACTGCCAACTGCAATCTAAACTAAGGGAATCATCATACTTCAAGGATTGTTTTTAAGAAATAATGCGAATAATTGATGATACTTGCCTCATTCACAGAAAAGACCAGAAATACATGCTTTAGTTATGTCAGACAAATAGATTCACATTGAAACCTGGGGCAGTATTAGGTATAAAAAAAGTGCTATGTCTTTTATGACTACAGTGTTATGGTGAACCTATCAACTGTCTACTCCTAATCCTTTGTTCAAGAGAAAGCTCTAGAAGGCCATCTGTTACACCAAGTGACTGCATTCTACACAATCACTGATGCCACAAACAAGGGTAAGTACTGACTCCAGGCCATCCTTTGCAAGAATGGCCAGAAACTCTAAGGACAAATAATTTGGACTGCTCTAATTTTCCCTTTTTAAAATGTGAACAGGATAATACTATGAAAACAGACGATAAACAAATATAACCTTGAAAAATAAGACTGAAAAGATAGTCAAGAAATGTCATGAGGCAAAACCAGAGTCACGAGGAAATTAGGGCTAAGAGAAAATTGTGATGAAGAAAAAAACATGAGTGAGCAGAAAATGAGATAGAGAGAAAAAATACCAAGTAAATGATTAGAAATCCAGTTTACAGGGAGAGAGAAAGAAAGAAGATCCTCTGAAAATCACCTACCCTTAAGTACAGTTGCTTTGGATTCTAAATTTTCTTCTAGTTCTAATCTTTACATAGCCCAATGTGACTACTAATTTTTTTAAAAAGATTTTAGCACAATGTTTAAAATTAATTAATATTTATTTATTTATTATCATTGTTTTATCACCGTTCTTTTAGCAGCTCAGCTCCCTTATCAATGTCAGAATAGTTCTTACTAACTCTATGGATTTAAGGAAGTATATTCACTTCTCTGTGCCTTAGGTTATTTAATTGAAAAATGAAGATAATAATGGAACCCATTATTCTCTTTCCATAAGTATCACCACAGCACAAAGCTACCCAATTGGAGACCATATGTCCTAGTCATGCTTATTGCCAAGTATGGCTGCATGACTAACTTCTCACCAATAGATTCTGAACCAAAGTGATGTATACAACTTTCTCATCACTTTGTTAAAACAAAAATTATTTCCTCTGAACTCTTGCTCTTTTCTCTTCCCATAATCTATAATTAAAACATGGCAGAAAACGTGCACACAAGGATAATGCCCTAGAGTAGGGAATGGTAAACTTGTGTGAAAGGCCCCATGGCAAAAAGTTTAGGCTTTGTGGTCTACAACATCTCTGTCAAAACTATTCAATTCTGCTATGCTAAAGCACCTACAGATAATATATAAACAAATGGCAGTGGCTGTGTTCAAAGAAAACTATTTATAAAAGGAGGCAGCAGGATAGATTCAGGCATGATTTATCAATCTCTGCTCAGAGGATGTGGGAACAACAATAAAGGTATTTGGATACTTGAACTAACTCATGAAGCACAACTGTACAACTACCAGCCTAAACCAGCTATACCATAATGAGAGAGAAAGGGAGGGATAGAGGAAGGAAAAGGAAAGAGGAGAGAGGGAGGAAGAAGGAAAGAGAGTGACAGAGAAAGAAATAATTCAAGAGGTCAATCCCCATCTTACATAGCTCATTCTATTTTGGGGTCTCTTACAGTGGTATATCCCTTATCCTAACTAATAAATCTCTTCTTGAGACATGGTTTCAAGCATTTTCTGAATCTCAATGGACAAATACACTTATTATAAAGTACCAATTTCTTAAGGTGTCTTGAATGAGCTGTTTACAACCAAAAGAATCTTATTAGGACAGGTGCCTCAGAGAACAGGCCTATCAGGGATTTTAGACAGATACTATGAAAAACTGGTACTAAATTTGAACTTTCTCAAATATTATTTCTTTCTGAAAATTTCTTACTATCTCTCATAAACATTATGATTAAGATGATGGAAGAGAGCGGGAACTTAACAACTAGAGTAGTTTTCTCATCAATCCAGATAATCCTATGACAATATACCATAAACTGGAGGCAGGAGTCTTTGTGACAAATTTTTAGTTTGAGTAAGAATGAGACCAAGAATAGTGCAACAGAGCCCCTGAGCAGCTGCAACTCACATCTCTCTACAGGAGAACATTTCTGTGGTAGGCAGCCTCTAAAATGGCTCCCAATGATCCTTGCCTCTTGGTATTCCCATCCTTATGTAATTTCCTCCTTTCTCTTTGGATGTGGGCTTCTCCCTTTGAGAGCAACTGGACTGAGTGATTTGTCACTAAGGAGCAGTATTTGGAAAAATTGATGAGATGTCATTTCCAAGATTAGTTTACAAAAGATTATAATTCTGTCCTACTGTCATTCTCTTTCTCCCTTGCTCACTCACTTTGATGAAGCCAGCTGCTATGTTGTAAGCTGTCCTATGGAAGGACCCATGTGTAAGTAATTGAAGGTAACCTCTGGCCAATAATCAGCAAGGAAATGACTCCCACAGTACAAAAACCATGAGAAACTGAATTCTATGAATAATTATAGGAGTGAGGTTAGAACATGATCATTCCCCAGTTCAGCTTTGAGATGACTATTTCCCTGGCCAACACCTGTATTGCAGCCAATGAGAAACCTGAATCAGAGTACCCGACTAATCATAACACAGTGCCTGGCCCACAGAATCATGGAATGATAAATATGTATAGTTTAAAAACACCATTTGTGGAGCAATTTCTTATTTACCAATAGATAGCTTATATAATTTCTATCTATGAATTGCAGTCAGTTTGGATCACAAGCACCTTTTTATGCTACCATGACATCCTACAGTTCAAATGTTCTGGCTGATAATGACATTCTACTGGAAACTGCCTGGTTAACTTGGCTGCATCTCACCCTAGACTATAAGCTCTAAAAGGACAAGAATACATCTGCCTGGTCCAGCATTCCCAATTCTAACAAAGTGATAACTGACAATATTGGCTTAACAAATGAATGAGTGAGTAGGTGAGTGGGTAGGTGGGTGGATGGATGGATGAATGAAGCCACAGAGGTAATTAACATCATGTGGTTTGTGAATTGTTGCTTAGGAGATTTGTATAAAAATAACGAAACTGATTTTTTGTTTCACAGATTCCTTCCTTAAATTCCAATAAATCTCAGTTCAGTTAACCATTTAAAGTCACAAGTTCAGTGCAATGAACCATGAAGAATAAAAACTGCGAAACAGCAAAACTAAAGGAGGCCTAAAGTCAAAAGTAGTGTGTTCTTCGGAAAGCATCTCTCTTTTTCTTTAAAGGACAGAAATACCATATCTTATTTACCCCTACTTCAGAAAATATTCATATCACTTTATACAGTTGTTTAGGTAAATGATCTTGGCTCAATGGCAGGACACTTCACTTGTATTGTGTTCTTCTACCAGGTTGCATTATAACAGTGCTGAAAAATAAAATTCTGTCTAAATGTGTTAAGGGAGCTCAATATTGAAAGGAAACATATAAAGTGCTCTAATACAATAAATAATTTAGTTACATGGTCCATAAACCTAAATTTCCATACTTATTACTGTTGTTGTTTTGTAAATCCAGATATTCATATATTGGGTTTACTTAAAGCAGTGAAATGTGTGATTTTCACAAGACAGAAAAGCTGAAAGATCAACTAGAGGGCATGCCAAATCCATTCTTTAACCCTCCCTGCTGGAATTACTGCAAAATCAGAGTCAATTCAGAACCAAATTTGTCCCTGACAAATAAATAAAAGAAGCTCTAGGAGTTCTAGATGCTGTTCCTGCCTTGACTACCTACATATCTCACTACCTCTTCTGTGAAGAAGTTAACTGCATAGAACTTCAGTTTCTGTACAGTTCCATTTCCTTACCTCTGAACTCCAATATTTCCGATGCTGGTCAACTATTCGAACCCCTGTGTTTCCTGCTATTTAAAACCCCCAAGTGTCTAACTTCACCCTTTCTTAGGTAATAGGATGTTGATTCTGCCTTTGGCTAACAGAGCTTGAACCTATCTAGTGTCAGTGAACTACATTGTTTCTTAAACTTTGATGTTTATATAAATGCAGATTAAGATTCAACAGATCTGGGAAGGGTCCTGAGAGCCCGCATTTCTAATAAGTTCCCAAATGATATCAGTGTTGCTGATACTTTGAGTACCAAGGGTAAAGTAACAAGACAATATCTTACAGACAGAACATCTGGGTTCTTTAACAAGTTAATTTCACTAGCTGTTTAACCTTGGGCAATTCACTAAACCTCTCTACATTTTAAAAACAGAGGTGATAATCCCATTGTTGTCATTACAATTAACTGCTCCTGTTTAAATTCTAGCTCACCCAATAATTGTCTCTGTAATCCCTGATCCTCAGTGGAGAAAAGTAATACCTATTTCATAGGGCTATTGTGAGGATTAAATGAGTTAATACAGATAAAGCACTAGGAATAGTGCCTGAAACATAGCAATCCCTAATTATTGTTATCCCTGCATGCTGTCATTCATATATTTCAGCTCAATATTATTCCCTTATTCTGAAAAGGTATTTGTTTTCATCTTACCTGATGGGTCCACCTGGCTGGTACCCACACTATGGTTCTGATGCTAGGCTGCACATTAGATCAATCACAAATCCCCTGGTCCCAAAGTCCACCACTTTTTAACCTCAAAGTCTTTCCTTAGTCTTATGTACATTCATTTCATATAGACCATTAGTCACACATAAGCACATTCCTGCTATGATTGAAGATTCAAGTTCCTCAGATGACAGAATTCATAGGAAAACTCTCTCTCTCCCCCCCCCTCTCTCTCTCTCTCTCTCTCTCTCACACACACACACACACACACACACACACACACACACAAATAGAGAGAGAGAGAAGAGAGAGAGAGAGAGAGAGAGAGAGAGAGCACAAGATAATCCAGACTTTAGAGAGAAATTATTTCCGAACTTCTGCTTTTCATCTTAATTTAATTCAAGAGAACAGAATGTTTTCTTCACATGAGACTCAAGATGATCTTCCCTCAGAAGCTCCAGAAAGTCCAGAATGACTTGTGCCTTTTTGCCAATTAGCACAAAGAGTTGATGGTCACATAAACTAGGTCCCTGCCATGGCTTCAAAGCAAAAGAATCATCTCAGTCAGAACCTTAAGCCCAAATATTACCACCTAATATACTTCTTGGGGGTGAAGGTAGCTAATGGCAAAAGTAGCAGGGTCAATGGATTGCTGGGTGACATTGAGAGCTCAGCTAAGGTTGAACACTTATCAGTTTGTAATGACATCAACTCATGTTGTGGTATCAGGGCTATAGAGAACTGCTCATTAAAGTAGTTTACTATTGAAGTTTTCAAGTTTTTTTTTTTTTTAATATTGTCATTTCAGTGTAACTGGTCTAGCCCCTGCTAATAGTTGTGGAAAGAGACTATGTAAATTGTGTCTTCCAAATTTTAACTACTTTTTAAGCTCTATTCTTCCATTTCCCCTTTTCTCTCAGCTGACTCATCTTACCTCAACTTAATTTACAAAATGGAAGCTACCTTGGATCCCAGTCACCAAAACTAACCTAAATTATGTCTGGCCTCAACTTTTTCTCCTTCCCTACTATTATATTGAGAGATGTCTCTACTCTTTTTAGCCCTTACTCCTGGACTCTGGATCCCATTTCCTTCTGCCATCTCAGGATATTTACTGCATTCATTATCCATCTCAATCCTGGATATTAAAAATATCCGTCCCATCCTCAAAAATTGTCTTTAGGGTATGAGCAGAAGTGAAACTTGGCTGGCTAGAAGGAAACTAGACTGAGTGTTTTGCAGGCCAAGAAAGTTTCAGGAGGTACCTAAGGTCTAGAAAGGTAAGTGGGGACATCAACTAGAACAGATGGCACAGAACAGTCCAGAATGGCAAAACACTTAAATTCCAGGTCACTGCATTTAATCAATATTAGCATCATTAGCAAACAGAACTAGTGAATAGTCAGGCTCTTGGCCCTGTACCCTTTTTATATTACCAGCTGGAGAGGGGGGGGAGCGGTGTTGGCTCTAAGTCCATAAGTGTTATCACAGTCTGAAGAGATCAATTACTTGGAAAGTAATTCTGCTTTTGAGTAAGTGGGAGGGGAGGCAAAAGTTTTCACCAATTGTTGACAGATTCTGAGGATCTAAGGGAAGGCTTGTAAGATTCAAAGGTCCTGGCAAGTGTGTATGAAGATATGCCTTTCGTATATGTGGTATGGCTACATATAGAATTTATAAAATCATAGAGAATAGTGTTATATTTTCCAAAAAGTTACAGTTGAGGTTCCTACCAAGTGCAAATACATTTAATATCCCAAACAGGGTGATAACAGTGGAGATATAAAAAAAAAAAATGAAAGGCAATTTTGGCTTTGGCAAGATTGGTTAGCCAGTTCTTTCAGAGTCATTGTGAACCATGAGTACCTGCACTATAGAAATGATCCACAGAAGCTAAGCTTTGGTCACTTAATTAGTATATATGGAGACTGCTATACTACTGAGGGAGCTATACTATCAAAGCAAAGCTAAATCAGAAAAAAAAGGTGCCCGCATTTCAATACTAAAAACTAAATGATTGAATGTTCTATGGTTTAGTTCACATTTTCAAAAATAAATACATAAAATTTTCCCCTGCAAAAGGATGACCTGGATTCATTTTTGCCACAAGGTGGTTCTCATAACCAAAGTGAATCCTCTAAATATATGGAATTTAAGTATATGATTAAAGAACAGCTCACACATCTGTGTGCTTTATTTTAGTCAAGATATCACCATGTGTCAGTCCCCTTCTGCAAATGCTCCTCCATGAAGGTGACCCATCACAGGAAACCCCTGAGTAATACCCAGTACTTGGCAAGTGGCTTTGGAATGAGGATAAGTTACTTGAGTATCTAATGTCCTGTGTGCATTAAGATCCTCCACAGACAGCCTAAATGCAAACCTATTGGCCCTTCACCTGGGATCTTTAAAAATAAATCTGATATGTATAGAAGAGAGAGAGGGTTCTAAGTAGAAGTGACAGAATGAGGAAAGGCACAGAGTAACGAGATATTAAATAGTGTCTAGCCAGCCTTGTCAATTTTTCACATGATTCAGTTGTTTCTAATCACATATATAATGGCAGGGACACATTCATGCTCAGCATTGGATGATGATGAAATAGAAATGGAAAAACTGTTTATTTATATGTAATTTTCAAAAATTTTATGGTATATAGATGCATAAGTGCCCTACATATTCCTTGAAAGGGCTTAAAAGAGTCTGCCCTCACTTTTATGATCCTCCCACAGCATTTTGTTTTAAACTTTATTATAGATACAACTGACTTGGGGGGATAAGTTTTTGTGTGTACCTTTCCTATAGCAAAAGACAGTGCATATATTCAGATATGGACTACATCTTATTTATCTTCATCTTTTTAAATGCCTAGCCTATTTTTGCTGAATGAATTAGTAAATAAACAATGACATGTGTCCCATCTTTATAAAGGGGAACCTGAAGCATCACTCATTTAAGAGACTTCCTCTAAGGCAAGGAATGAGATAATGTTAATAGACCTTTAGAATAGTAATGTTTTAACTAGTAAAACACAAGAAAGAGAGAAAAATTCCACTGACAATTTGTGGAGTGGCCCCGGCCCAGCTGCTTTGCCTAACTAGACATTGATCCTTTTCTGCAAAATAGGACCTGATACTTGAGAGGAACTTGCTTTTCAGTTCCTTGTTCTGTCTGGATGAATGTGTCTGGCTCCTCAGTACATCATTACCATTCAGACATAGGTGACTCACACAGAGCACCACTGAAAAAACAAAAACAAAAACACAAAGAGGGAGGCTGAGACCCAATTTTGGAATAGAATTCAGGGTCTCAGAGCATAACAGTGGTATTCTTGTTTTAACTCTCACTGACAAAACAATCCATTTTGGTTTTGAGAGAAAATATTCACTTAGTGGCGTTCCTCTGTTTATAAAACTGAAATAAATTGCATAGATTAATTTATTGTACAAAGGTCCCGGTTGTTTTATGAAGGTTAAAACTTAATGGAGAGAAATGCCACTAAAATTTGTAAATTTACCCAGAGATTATATTCATTTGTCTTTTCTGTCATCTAACAATAAGCTAGCAAAATTCCAAAAATATAAGTAGACTAAGGCCCTAGGAGTTTAACCAAAATGACCATATGTCTGAGGTATAAATGCGCTTATTTTTGCCATTGAGGTGACATTGAGCATCCCACATGGTACAGCTCTAAAGTATGGTTCTTTCATACTGATTAGGCATTGGTAGGGGATGATAGATAAGAAAAACCAACAGGTAGAAGATGAGAGGGGAAAGGCTTCATGGAGAAGCCAGGCCCTTAGGTGACAAGAGGCAGCATCTCCTTTTATAAATATGATGCATGTGGAGACCGTTGTAGAGCTCTGTTAAAATGGCTGATTTCATTCTTCAGCCTTATTAAGTAAAAAGCTGGTGAATATCCATGGCCACTACTCATGGCAGATCTTATAACTTATTAATCTTGGTGGGGGGAATATGCAAAAGAGCCAACTTCCATTCTTGCACTTTGCTTTCCAACCTTTTAAATCCCTCTACCTCTGGATCTTAACAAATTACAAATGACCGAAGGCCATTGTACTTTCACAGTACAATTCTCCTAAGCAAAAGGCACGGAAAGCAGGCTATCTAGATGTCTTCATGTCAGTGTTTGGCTCTATTCCAAGACACATTTCCTAATTCTATATATTGGGGGAAGAGAGCTGTGAGTAAATGTTGCACTTCACCAAACAAGAAGTAAAGGTCTTCCCCTTAGGGGGTTTCTTATCTAAATAAACTAAAAGGAGCCCTAGGAATTGATAAACATTTCATCTGGCTGTTTTCACTGAAGATACCAGAGATATCTGAGGGGAAATGAACAAGAAAAGGAAATCTTAAAGAATGGACAAGATGAAGAAAAGACATGAGAGTATGATGTCATTCAAACTCATTGCAGTCTTCAAGTTGCTTCTTAAGAGAGACAGATTAAGTGAAAGAAAGGAGATAGGAGATTTAAACATGACCTGTGCATTATCACTTGGAATTTTTGTGGTAGTTTGACAAGTATGGGATAAGAATAGAGCTAGTGAATTGGCCATCATATGCATTGTCCTTTTTAAAGTATAGTCATGCCATCTTGGATGTCACTGCTGGCTTGCTGTTAGAGAAACTCAAGCATTTTTGTGGAACACTTAAGTATGAACATCTTTAGCAGGCCCTTGGAGATATGGAAATAATTTATTAACAGGTCACATTTGCGAAAGCATTTGACAAGAAATAAAAAGAAGAAATATTCAAATAAAATTCCAAATAAACATTAATTACATTAAGCTTGGAATTCATTTTTCCTTCAAGGCAATTATCGTTGGATAAATGAGTTACTGAATAAACAAAGCTATTATTATAAGTCATTTCTTCCTAAAGACCTTTTTCATGAAAGCAAATTATTGTGAAAGTTGACCATAATCTGCTATCTACATAGAAATTTGAAAACTGTAGATATTATCAGGCAAATTCATTCTCATCAATAAAGGCACCATATTACCACAAATTATATAATATGCAAACACATATTACAGATAGCATAACAAGAGGAAAGTCATGGACAGTTGATGTAGTTGTTTTCACATATATTTTAAATACCTTTGAGCACATTACCATCTGTGTGTATTCTACTAATGAGCTGCACCCTCCACAAAGGTCAGTAACTTAGTATGATTCGGTAGATGAAGACTGCTTAATTTCTAAGCCATTGAGGCACAGTCTGTCATTAGGTTGACTCTTCCTCTTGTTAGTGTGAGTAATCTATTAATGAGCTTTTAGCACACATCCTGGTGAAGCCCGCTTGCCAATGAAACCAAATCATGGCGCAGAAACAACACAAGCTGTATTGGCAGAGCTACGGCATTTGGATGTAACTGATAATAAGTTACAAACACCAAAACCTCCTGGGAAGTTTCCTATGTCTGTACCTTTCCATCATTTTCTGGTTTATTTATTTACTTTTGTTTTATTTTGGAGTGGGGGAGGAAAGGAGTATTCTTTGAGGAAAGGTCCTTCTTAAAGAATTAACACTGGGCAGCTTGTCCCATCCAATTACCAGAAAGTGACCTTGGGGCTATACACTGTGCTCTGTCCTCCTGCTACCTCTACCTGCACCAGGCCTCTCCAAGAGGCCCAGAAGACTCAGAGAATCTGAGCAAGTGCTTCGTTCTGTTTAATAGCTCAGTTAATATACCAGAGTCATAATTTCCTTTGTCACAGGGTTCAGTCAGTTGTTTTGTTCCACAGATCACAATTAAACTCGTAACCCTGCTAGATAGCAATGAAAAGGTGCTTTACGTGTCACAAGGACAATCAGATGAAAGAATGTGTATAATGAAATTACTGTCTTATATAAAAACCTGCCAACACATATTTGTTGTGTACTCATGCTGTGTTTTTTTGGATTTGTAGGCTCAGCATTCATAAAGGTATTTCCTTCTTTTAGGGTCCTTAGGCTTACTCTGAAGGCCAGATGCTACCAGGCTCACACGGGGCTTGGGCTACATGGCCTAAAGTCTTTCCACAGGTGTAGCTAATTGGAAAACAAATGCAGTGCATTATTTTGCTTTGTTATTTTACTTTGAACTAGAACTTTAAAAATGTTTAAAGGTAATAATGTTTTAAATAATTATTTTAATTATAAAAATTAAATATTATATAATATATGAATGTTAAAAATAGGAAATAAAATAATAATTTTAAAAGATTATTTATTTAAAAATATTGCTATCACTAACCCTCTATTGTTACCAATTAGTGATGAATCTAATTCTAGCTACTCTTCAAAAGAGATTTCTCTTAAGAGAAAAATCTTGCGTAGGAAGAGATTATAACAAGTATATTAAATTACTCAACAGCAGTGCCACTATAAAACAGCAGACTAGTATTGATAAGAATTATATTTATTTCTTCACTGATTCAGCAAATGTTTACTGAACCCCCATCATGTGCCAGGCACTGCATTAAGCACTGGGGGTATAGCACTAGTGGACAGACATGTTCTCTGATCTCATAGAACAGAGTCTAATAGGGAGATAGCTATTAGACAAACATTGTGATAAGTGATCTCATGGAAGAGAACATGGTGTTTCATGGCTTTTTTTCTTTATTATTATTTTATACTGGTTTCAGGTATACAGTAAAATGATTAGACATTTATGTAATTTTCGAAATGATACCCCCGATGACTCTAGCACCCATCTGGTACTACACACAGCCATTATTATAATACTAACTGTATTTCCTATCCTGTACTCTACATCCCATAGCTATTTCATAACTTCTAATTTGTACTTCTTCATCCCTTCACATTTTACACCCAGTGCCCCAAGCCCCCTCCACTAGGGCAATCACCAGTTTGTTCTCTGTATCTGTGATTCTATTTTCATTTAGTTTCTTTATTTCTTTTGTTCCTTAAATTCCATATATAAGTGACATCATATGCTATTTGTCTTTCTCTGTCCAACTTATTTAACTCAGCATAAAACCCTCTAAGTCTACCCATATTGTTGCAAATGTTAAGTTTTCATTTTTTATGGCTGAATATATTCCATTGTGTATATACACCATAACTTCTTTATCTGATCAGCTATTGATGGGCATTTAGGTTGGTTCCATATCTTGGCTACTGTGAATAGTGCTGCCCTCCAAACCGCTTTCCATAGTGACTGTACCAATTTGCAATACTACCAGCCATGTATGAGAGCTCCCTTTTCTCCACATCCTCGTCAGTACTTGCTCTTTTTTGATTTACTAATGACAGCCAATTTGACAGGTGTGAGGTGATGTCTCATTGTGGTTTTAACTTGCATTTCTCTGATGATTAGTGACTTGAACATCTTTTCATATGTCTATTCATATGTTTATTGGCCATGTTTATTTCCTCTTTAGAGAAAGATATATTCAGGTCTTCTGCCCATGTTTTAATTGGATTGCTTATTTGTTTTTGTTGTTGTCATTGAGTTGTATGAGTTCTTTATAAATTCTGGCTATTAACCCATTGTCAGATGTCAGATATATCTTAGGATACATTTTCTTCCATTCAGTAGATTGTCTTTTCATTTTGTTGATGGTTTCCTTTATGGTGCAAAAACTTTTCAGTTTAATATAGTCCCATTTTTGTCATTGTTGTTGTTGTACCCCTTGCCTAAGTAGATATATCCAAAAATTACTAATAGCAATGTCAGAGTGCTTACTGCCTATGTTTTCTTCTAGAAGTTTTGTTGTTTTCATGTCTTTCTTAAAGTTCATAATGCATGTTAATATATCAAAGACTCTGAGAAGTCCTACAGTAAAGAAATTATTTTATCTAAACCAGAAAAACCAGGTATCCCTAATTTTTAGAATGATTATTGTTAATATCTCTGAGAAAGCAGCATTTAAACAAAAAAGGTGAAAGATGAGTAGTAGTAAAACAGGTGAAAAACTTCCCAGACAGGAGGAAATAGAATGTGCCCAGAGGAGGAATTAGCCTGGAACACCAGAAGAATTGACTGTGTGGCTGGAGCAGAGGGAGCCTAGGGGGAGAATGGTAAGCAGTGAGGCTGCAGAAACTGGCCGGGTGCAGGCCATGCAGAGTTTTGCAGTCTACAGTAAGGTGTGAGAATTTTATTCAGAATACAATGAAGTAGTAAAGAATTTTTGGTAAAATAGTGGTGTGGTGCTATTTTATAAAAGATAACTAGCTGCAGCATAAATAGTGATTTAGAAGAAAATAGAAAGGAAAAATGGAAGGCCAGTTAAGAGGAGACTACAATAGTCCCAGTGAGGAAGATGTTAGCTTGGACTTGGGTAGATTACAGTCACAGTATTCCAGGGGATAGATATCCTAATTTACAAGTTGTTTTAAGATCAGCTATCATGGATTACTGAGAGACAGAACAAGGCCAGGGCAAAGACAGAACACAGTCAAATTTCCAAGGATAATAAGCATGGATTCCACAGGAAACCCATAGGACAATATGTTCCAAAGGGTTTTTCATCTCTCCAGATGCCCTCTGAGGAAGAACACTTGGGAAAGCAGCACTCTAATTCCTCCTTGAAGTTCATAACACAAATTAGCACATTGAAGGCTCTGATAATCCTGCAGTAAAGAAACCTCTTTTACTCTTTCTTAACCAGTATATTTTAACCTTTTCTGCCCATAGAATCTTTTTCTTTATGTAACATCTTTATAAGTTTGTTGTGAGCATTAAAGGAGGTCCTGTGTGTCAAGTGCTCAGCAAATGACCTTGCACATAGTAAACACTGTTTATTTGCTGTAGTAGTTATTGGAATTATTTTCATTGCTTCCAGGAACAAGTTATAACATCTAGGAACAGATTTAAGAAGCATGAATTGCTCCAACTCCTTGAGAACTTTGAATTTTGCATTGGGATTGTTCAGGCCCAACTGTTCAGTTCTGCCTTGCCTGATCAGTAACTTTGGGGGTGTGTTTCATGTCAGCCAGCAGGGCTCCATTCTCAGTATGAACAGAACAACTCTTAGAGATAAAGGGTTAGGTAGAGCCTTGAAGACCAGGCCTTACCTCCCTTCTCAGGAAACTCCAGGCCATGAGTGTTTGAAGCTCAGAGTAAGCAACACATTCTAAAATGTTGAGCCAAAGTTCTAGTTCCTCTTAGATAAATAAGTTTTTAAATGGGATGCACTTCTTGGTGAATTTATTAGTGCCAAAACAAAAAGTACCTTCTCTTACCTCTTTTTAAAACATAGAAAGGGGACAAAAGGTACAAACTTCCAATTATAAAATGAATGGGTCATGGGCATATAGTATACAGCATGATGACTATAGTTAATAATTCTGAATTGCACATCTGAAAGTTGCTAAGAGGGGAGATTTGAAAAGTTCTCATCAAAAGAAAAATGATTGTGTAACTATGTGTGGTGATGGATGTTAACTGGACTTAGTGTGGTGATAATTTTGCAATACATACAATATCAAATTATTATGCTGTATGCCTGAAACTAATACAGGTTGATTATAGCTCAGTAAAAATTAGCAAAACTAAATTTTATTTAAAAAATCATTTCTTAATATCCTACACAAATTTAACAAGCTTTCAAGTTATGTTTTAAAGACCTCTACCTGCCAAGAGTGAAAAATAAGGTCAGTATTTGCATGTATGCTCAGTTACATCTTAGTCCTCTGGGAAAATAATCATTCATGAAATGACATAATTATTTCATGACATCTTAAACATTAAAGAAAACTACAGGTTACCACAAGTTGTGGAAAAGGAGAGAAGTAAAATGAGAGAAATAATAAAACCTACTGCCTAGTGCTACCCTTTAGACTTAAGTACACAAAATGTTTTCTCAGTTCGGAAGAGCAGAACCAAAGGTACCTCCCTGTGACTGCTATCACTTTCATTTTGTCTACAATAACTAAGAAAATTTTTATCTAAGAAATATAGCAACAGCAATAACAACAAAACAACTGTAATATCTGAGTGGGCTTCCAAGGTTACTCCATTTCTGTCAGTTAAAGGAATCAGAAGGGAATATCCTTTTCCTTCTCGCATGTGTCTGGCAAACAAGTGAGTGTTTAAGTTATACTTATTAAACAAATAAACCTAAAAGCTTAATTCCATATAGCCATTATTAACCCTATATGTAATTTCTTTCTGTGTTTGCCTTTCTTCTTCTCCCTTCTTCTGCTTACTTTTCAATGGTTTTAAATGTTTTTGAGCCAAAGAATGCTGATCTTTGAGACTAAGGGGAAAATAAAAGCTATTTTGACTGCCAACGAAGAATCCATAACTCCAAACATAATACTACTCTAGCTTTTTAAGCAAATCAGAGTGTAGAAGCTGCACTGTCAGGTGAATTCTGAATGTAGTCCAGTCTTATAGGAAGTCCAAGATGCACTTCATTAAACCAAACAAAATAAAGCAATTTTTGGTGAGTCTCTCTTTTATGACTGTCCGGACACCCAACTTTTGATACTTTCTAAATGAACAATGTCACAATAGCTGCCCTGCCAACCATCCCGCTCAGCAAGTTTTCAACAAGAAGCATGAAGCATAAGGCCAAGCCACGGAAGGAGCTTTTCAGATAACCCTAACAATTAGGGCAAAGCATCAGCTATACTTTGGCATTTTCTAGTTAAGGCCTCTAACAGCTTAATGATTGGCTTTATTAGCATTGTACAGTGTCCCTGTAGGAGAAGATTGAAACTAGTGACAGGATATATGTAAGGGCTTGTGGAAACTTGATGCTAGTAACCTTCACCTCTGCCATGAGTTTACCATGTGAAGCTGGGCTAACTCACTAGTTTCTCCTTGAATCTATGGCTCCTCATCTGTGAAGCTGGAATGAAAGCAGTGACATCCACAAGACCCCTAACCACTGGTCAAATGGAAAATGCTACACACGGTCAGTACTAAATACTAATAACAAAATCTAAAGGAAAAAAAAAAGTCATTTCCACTGAGAACCCATCACACTTTGATCCACAGATCAGTGAGTTCCTGAAAATAAAATACATATTTCAGACCACTGGGTATTTTCCCCCTTCCTGGTACATTTCTAGAGTATAATATGTCTTTCTGTCAGTCTACTAGGAGCACTAATCATGCTTCTTATAGTGAATCATCGATTGAGTTTGAAGGGATGAGAGGAAATAAAATGATAAAATGTACACTCTCGGGGTGACTCTGTTACTTGGATCAATTTTACTTTCAGTATCTAGGCAGGAAATCATTTATAAGAAGTTCAGCTCTAGGCCCTTAGAGGGAGGTATTAGAGAAGAAGAGGGTGTGTTAACAAAATTCCATATAGTCTGGCCCAGAACTGCTTAACTCCTGCCACAATCAAACAGGAAGAAAAATTAGCCTCTTCTTCTACTAGTTGGCTCATAATTTTTCACTTCTTTAACCTAAAGCTACTGCTGAGTTGATCTGAGAGGAGGTGGCCAACAAGATAGTCCCTTACAGCCATTGATCAGATTGTCGCATGGTCAATTCAATTCAATCAGTAACACCAAAAGCCAACAATATTGAGCCATGAAACAGTGGGTAGAGTTATTTTAACCTCCTTAATAACTAAGTTACATCTACTATGCACTCTCAGTATGTCAGTAATTGTCAAACGAAATCTTTCAGGGAAGCAGAGCATGTCAAACAAATAAAAGTGGAGTGCTATGGTTGAAGTTAGGTGAGTGAGCCCAGATTGCCCCTCATTCTGCCCCTCTCTGATCTCTGCATTAGTCCCTAAAGTTCTTTAAATGAACCGCTAAGAATACACAAAACACAATTTGAAAACAATTTTGACCTAGCCCAAATCCCTCATTATGTTTTCGATGAGAACACTAAGGCCCAGAGAGGGAAAGTGACTTGACTGTGGTCCCATTGACTGTGAGTAGTACTGTCAGGACTAGACACCAGGTGTTCAGATTCCTCGTCTAGCACTTGACCCTATATGGAGTTTTCATGTGTGGCCAAGGTAGTTCAGGTCTCTATCTCATGGGTACAGCAATTTTTGGAAGGGAGGAAAGTGGACAGGATTGTGCACTGACTGAGGCAGCACATGGGAAATACAGATTATCAAGGAGTGAAGTGCACATCAAGCAAAAGCTAGATACGCAACAGAGTATTTATTTTCCACAGATCCGATCTCTCCTTACCAGTGCACAGCTAGCTCCTTACAGAAGCCATACAAGGCCAAACAATTCCACATGATGCTTGGCAATTAGCAGTTACAAGAGCAAGAAGCAGTCACATTTGAATTTGGTCCAAAATGCAAAGACGGCCTTAGAAAAATGAACCCTTTTTAATATCTAAGAAGACAGGACACTCTTTACATATTTATTTATAGAAAACTCTCACTTAACTGGAATCCCAACAATCAGAATACTCAAATACCTAGGTTATTTCTCCACCCCTCCACAGTTTTTAATAATTATTAGTATTTATGATAATAACTTTGAGACACTGTAATTTCTGGCAGGGTCTTCTAAACCTCTAAATGTATTCACATACTCATTAATTCAAAGAAACTTTATTGAGTGTCTACTATTTATTAGGCTCTGACCTGGTATTAGGGAAACTAAATTATTCTTGGGATCCCAGTGACAGTCTTCCTGGAATGATATTTCAGCTGAAATATGACTATGAGAATAACAAAGGTGGAAGTGAGAGCCATAGACAAAAATGTCTCTAAGGGATTTCAGGAGCTAATTCCATGATTCTATGAATCTAGTTTGTTAATTGGTTGTATACATATGATAAAATAATGAGGCTATTTTGAATTTTAAATATTAAATGAGTATTTTTCTTTAGTCACTAGCCATCAATTCTATCCACTAGCACTGTTTTAGGCTCTAATATATATATATATTTTAATTTCTCTCTTAATTTAACTTCCTTATCCAATGTGGTTGCAAACCAAAGGAACATCCTATTGATTTACAGTTATGATTTTCACTGAAAATGCACTACCACACTGATCTAGTTAGTAAGATAACTAGATGTGGATGCAAATGTGTGTTGACTATTTTAAAGGCACATATCACTGTTAAAGGTTAGGTCAAAACTGTAGTTATTTATATCATGCTATGGGTTCTGAAGGAAATTCTCAAATAGCATATGCAAAAATGTTTTGAATAGTGACAACAAAATTGAAAAAACTATACAGCCTCACAGATGATAAAATTGAAAATGACAATGCCCCTTAGATATTTAAAGATGGCCATTCTGGCCACTAGACAAGGGACTTTTTTTCCTTCCAGCCTCATTCTTCCCCAAGAGGGACATAAGCCCAACATATAATTAAGAATGATGACAAAAAGTCCAAGATGAAAAGCAAATCAACAAAAAAGCTTCTACTAGCCTTTGGTTAACATAGAAGCAGGATTTAAGTCCATGGGTAGAAACAGAATTTAAACAAAACTCAGGACATCAACTGGTCAAGGTCATTGCCTTAGATAAGTGAATCTCTAACCTACACTAAACATGATTTTCTTAATTTAAAAGGACATTTCTTCATATGTCAACTTATATCTTAAATCATCTATCTCTCTTTGACTACAGAAGATATTTCTTCATTAAAAATACCTCATTTCTTTCAACTCATCCTTTAGACTTCTTTTTTTTCCAAGGTAAAACAATTACCTTTCACCTTAGAGCATTTTTTTTTCTCTTTTATCATCTTGGAAGACTAGACTTACCCTCAGCTGACTAATATGAATTTGTCTCACAGTCAATGTTCCAGTGTGGCTGTGATTTCTTTCTTCACAGCTGAAGCCAAGGTCACCAAGGAGCAACAGCACATTTGTCTAGCAAGCTTCAGGAGAACCTGTGCTTAGTGCATTTCTTGAATAAAATTATTAATATGTTATTAGCTTTATTTTCATAATATGCTGAAATAAAGCATGCAATTAAAATTTTAAATTATTGTTTGATGTTGTGAATTAAACATATAATTTGGCATAAAAATACATAATAGAGCATATTAAATGTATTAAGAGAGTATTACATGTGAAATGAAAAAAAAATCCTAATCTATCAAAAAAGAGATGTTTAAAAGCTTTCATATAGAGAAAGATAAGATAAAACTTATTACTAAATTGGATACATCTGAACTGTCTATTTTAAGGATATACATATGTTTTCCTTTGACATAACTCACTATACACAAATCCCACATACCTATGGAAAGAAGTATAAGAACTCTCCTACTGTTAATGAAAGTTGTTAATTTTCTTTAGTTAGACTCAATCTGCTTTTGTGCTTAAGTTGGTTTCAAGGTTTGAAATATTATATAGATGAGTTAGCTAAGTTCTAAAATGACAATGAATTCTAGGTTATAATCCTTGGTATAGAGCAGGCAAGAAACTGGAGAGGATTTAAAGAGGAAGCAGAGATTACTCACATTTCATTCTAAGTTAAGAAAATAAGCTGTTTGGAAACACAAATTCAGAACTGTTTGGGAGCACAGGGTCAGAAACAAAACTAGGATGATATATGGCCCCTAGAAGTATAAGTACCAAAACTCATTTTCTAAGGATTTTAGTGATTTACTCAAGCTTCATGTCATTGCGTAATTTGAGAGGCCAAGTATAATTTGAAAATTCAAGGTCACTTACTACAAAATTATTAAGAATTTCAGTATATTGATGTTAAGCAAATAGTCAGATATTTCTCCAGCAAAATGGGCTTATTTGAGAACAGCAAATAATTTTATTTCAGGATATGCAGTCTAATGGAGAGCCATACACAAGTCCATAGAAACAAAGGAATGCTCTTTTGTGAATTTGGAAGGAACTGTTGTAAACAAAGAGTTCATTGGAGGAAACTGAAACTTTAAAGTATAGTGACTTTTCATTGGTTGAGTTATGGCAATCTCCCATTGGCTGAGTTGTTACTAGGCAAAGAGGACTCTTCTTCTTTCTGGTGAGGTGGTAAAGTAGTATCACTTCCTGTTAGAGTTGCATTAGGGTCAGCAGTGTGTGTTGAGTAACATATTCATGAGAGTTCTGTCTTCTAGCCTCCCAACTCATCTTAAATGAGGTTGCTGTTCATTAATTTTCACAACGCTAACAGAAAAGCATTAAATCAAGTACAGTTCCCTTCTAAAGTGTGAGGTCCTGTGCAACTGCACAAGTTGTATACTTACGAAGCCATTCCTGGTTGTTATATTTTTAGGATTATATACCCTCTTTGAAACTGTAATGGAAGCCTAAGATGCAAGCATATGTTCATAACACACCTGCACACACAATTTTGAATACAGTTTCATGGAGTTTGCAAGCTTATTTAAGCCCTGTATATGGACTCTAAATTAAGATTCACTAGATTTGATTGATTCTTTGAGACTCCAGGAGGCAAAGCTAGGATCCATAGGTGGAATTTTACAAAAGGGCAGATTTTTGGCTTCCTAACAAAGGCTTTTCATAATTAAAGAGACTGCTTTACTAGGCATTTGGTTCTGAAAGTATAACTTGCCAACTGGAGCATCACCTGTGTGGTGAGCTCTAGAAGGGAATCCTACACTGATGAGAGGCTGGATCATTTAACCTCTCTATTTCCTTTTGTGAGTATAACTATAAGAACTTTCTACCCCAGCTCCTCTTTGCCCATCCCCATTTTCTGATGGCTTGAATATACCCAATTTCAGCTGTCTTGATTTATTTCATTTTCACTGACATGATCTTCACCTTTCGAATGCCAGGTTTATGTAATTAACCTATAACCTATGAGTTTATAAAATAAAGATGCTAATTATATGCAAAGTGATGCAAGAGATCCATCCTCCAGTTTCCTCAGGGGAAAAAAATCTGATCATCTACCCAAATGGACATTCAAAAGCATAAATAATCAAGGATTATTTAAGAAAATAGCAGACAAAACTCTTAATAAAGAACAACAAAAAATAGCACACAAGTAAATGTGAGGGGAGCATACAAGAAAACTGATGATACATCACCCTTGAAAGGTCAGAGGGTATGGCAGCCCTATCTTAATATTCAGGCAATAAAATACAGAATTAAAATTTCTAGACCATATTAGAAAAAAGGAAGGTTAATT
The DNA here is from genome assembly GCA_003508835.1 of Eonycteris spelaea. Classification (NCBI taxonomy): domain Eukaryota; kingdom Metazoa; phylum Chordata; class Mammalia; order Chiroptera; family Pteropodidae; genus Eonycteris; species Eonycteris spelaea. Next base: position 154,318 of record PUFA01000460.1, read on the forward strand.
ACTCGTATATGAAGCTGATGATTTCTTTCTTGTTCTTGTATATACAAAAGGTAAAACTTAACATCCTGGACCTCAAAACACTGGGGTCAGAGTTCAGACCCTCTAAGAAGTAATGAAAAGGCCTCTTTGAACCGAAAAACAACTACAAAATCAAATGTCCTTCTGGCAACAAATTTTCAATGCCTCTAAGGATGTTTTTTACTCTAACTTCCTGATTATGAGATTCACCATAAATGATTTTCCTTTTCATTTTCTAATCAGCAGGATGTGTCAGCAAACCATATTTTAGCACCATTCAGGGGCTCTACTCCAGAATTTAAAGGGACAGCTAGAAAAGGAAGGGTCAAAGGTACATGGCTGGGTAGTGGGTTTTAAAAATATATGTACCAAGGGCCCCTTCACTATAGTTTTCATTTTTATGACATTCGAGTTCTCTTCAGAATCTAAGGTAGATTTCTTAAACTCAAAAAAAGATTTTAGATTTCTGCTCACTAATTAGCAAGCTCTTTTAGGAAAATGGAATTAATTCTAAGAAAAAAGCAAGCCTAAATGAATAGTAATAGCTTTGGCCAAATTCAGCAGTTCAGGTAAAACACAAAGAATTTGAGAATGACACCTAGGGATTGACAAAAACTAAAGAGGTACAGCAGGTCAGGGTCTGATATCAAAGGAGAAATTAGTGATTGAGGAAGAGCTCAAATGCTGAAAAATTTGCTTTGAAACAAAAGTAAAAAGAAAGGATGAGATGCACAGGCTTTTATAGAAGGCTAACTTGGCCCTAGATGTTACAGCAGCAATGCTGGTAAAACAAGGCTCTCCTCTACTCCATGGTAATTTTGGGTCTAGTTCCTTTATATTCTCATTCCTCTGGGTAAACTGTGTTGATGGGAAAAATTAAAAAAAAAAAACAGTCAAAACTGTACCACAAGAGTTTAAAACATGCTTGTCACAGTTCTATCATTGATGTTGTTTTGTCTACTATTTTGCATCAAAGCATAAGTTTAATACAGGATCTCATGGCCTATATGGCATAAAAGGGACTTTGGCTATTCATTTGCACAGAATTTTACTGACGCTCTTTGTAAGTGCAGCCTACATGAATGGTATTTTCTCTTAAGAAAAAGTAAATTTTTAAAAAAGCAATTGGTCTATCCCCTCAAGTCAACAAGTTTTACTTGCTCTCTCATGCTGTTCTTTAGCTAGTTCACACTATGTGACTCATAAACATATCAAGTCACTGAGCATTGAGGAGATTAAGATAAAATAGGTGAAGTTTACATATTGAAAACTCTTTTAAACTACAAAGTCTATATTAATATGGGCTCTGCAGATGAAAATGGAGCTATAGAAGGCTCTGTAGCACTCGATAAATCCTTCTCATCAAAACAGCAGAACCTGAGGGTAGGTGGGCTTGTTCTCCTAAACTGTGAGAAGTAAAATACTTGGTATATTCAATGTTGCTCAATGACTTCCTATCTCAATCATTTTCCTCAAGTCTGTTAGGGTGCCAGGAATTCATAAGCATTTCTTTACTCATCTAACGAATTTGTAGATTGACTACTATGTGCAAGGCAGTCAGCGAGGTACAGAGAATTTAAAGAAATAATTTATCGTCGCCTTTGAAGTGTTCATAGGTGTGGTAGAAAAGGCAGACACATAAATAACTAAATCACAATATGACCAGTTCCAGTATAGAAATATAAACAAAATGCTACAGGAGGGTGAAAAATCACATAGATAATAGAGGCTCTATTCATGCTTCTGGCAAACGAAATCAAAGTTGTGACAGAAACAAGGAGCAAACAGCAAGGAAAATCGCCTGGGATCTAGATAAACAAGGCCTAAAACTAAGGGAGAATCTAATAAATCACCCTGCAACGACAGAATGTAGGACAGGGCGAGGACACAAGGCTGCCTGGTACCGAACAACTGAGTAGGGACAGGTTGTAGCAGTGGCAGCAGCAGACACTTCTTAAAGGGGCCACATCCACGAGTAGACTTTCTTGGTAACAGACCTGCTAGATCTGAGCACCAGCACCAGATCGGCTGCACAGGAGACACCAGGGACTTAACAGGGGGACTTTAAGTTGTCAGAGTCAGGGTATGGGTGAGACTCGCTCTGTACTGAAGTGCTGGCAGTATCCATTGTTTCCTCTTTTGAGCCCTACCCACCTCCCAGTGTGCAGACTTAGCAACCGCCATGGAGGAGACATCATCAAACTGGATAACAAGGTCGCTCTGTCCAGAGGATTCCCTGAAACACCGCTTCCCCCAACTCATGGCCCCTCCAAGCCACATCCAGGTATTCTTCACTTAGGGGCCCTTTGCCGAGCGCACCAAGACTCACACTGGTAGTAGCTGGCCTCAATTTCTGGTATGGACTTTTGAGGCAACTGTAAGTACAGCAGCTGTGGATTGTTTGCTGAATCTTAACAGGTGGCTCGAAGGGTACAGGCTGGAGCCAATTTGGCCTGCAACTAAACTTCTCTCATGACTGTGCCACTGGACACTTACTACACAAAGCCACACTAATAAGATAGGGAGATTTAGGACATTTCCTTAGTACATAGAAACAGACACAGAAAGGCAGCCAAAATGGAAGACAAAGAAGCAGAAACCATATGAGAGAACAGAACAGAGATCCAGAAAATGGAGTCAAGCAATCTAACAGATGCAGAGTTCAAAACACTGGTTATAAAGATGCTCAAGAACTTAGGGAAGTGTAGATGAATTCAGTGAGAACTTAACAAAGAGATAAAAAACATAAAAATGGAAATGGAAATTATAAAAGGGAACCAGTCAGAAATGAAGAACACATTATCTGAGATGAGAAGTATATTAAATGGAATCAACAGAGTGAATAAAGAAAGGATCAAATACTATATAGAGGATGGGAAAGCCAAGGACACAATCAGAATGGCAAGAAAAAAGAAGCCAAGACTATAATAATAATTTAAGGAGCCTATGGGACACTATTAAGTAAAAATCCATGTCATAGGGGCACTGAAGAAAACAAGATGTTGAAGAGCTATTTGAAGAAATAATGATGGAAAACTTCCCTCACCTGGTGAAGAAAAGACATAAAACCCCAGGAAGCTCAGAGAATCCCAAAAAGAGAACCCAAAGAGGCCCACACCAAGACACATCATATTAAAATGCCAAAGGTTAAATACAAAGAGAGAATCTTAAAAGCAGCAAGAGAAAAAAGTTACCTACAAGGAGCACCCATAAGACTGGCAGCTGATTTCTCAAAAGAAACTGCAGGACAGAAGGGCTTGGCACAAAATATTCATGTGATGAAAACCCAGGATCTACAACCAAGAATACTTTATCCAGCAAAGCTATCATTTAGAGTGAAGGACAGATAAAGAGCTTCCAGACAAAAATAAGCTAAAGGAATTTATCATCACCAAGCCAGTATTACAGGAAATGTTGGAGGGACTTCTTTAAGAAGAAAAAACATGTATCAAAAATAGGAATAAAGAATGGTAATAACTACATTCCTATCAACAAGTACCTCAAATGGAAAAGAATTAAGTGCTCCAACCAAAAGATATAGTGGCCAATGGATAGAAAACAAGACCCCTACATATGCTGCCTACGAGAGACCCACTTCAGATTAAAAGATACAGAGAATAACAGGAAAGGGATGGAAAATGATATTGCCTTGATGGACCTAGAGTGTATTGTGCTGAATGGAATGGGTCAGAAAGAGAAAGACAGATATCACATGTTTTCATATACATGTGGAATCTAAAGAACAACATCAACAACAACAAAAGAAGTGGATATGAACTCATAGACACAGAATATTTTAGAAGGATACTAGATGGGAAGGAGTGTTAGGAGACAAAAAAAGGCAAAAGTATTAACAAGTACAAATGGATAGTTGCAGAATAGACATAGAGATGTAGAGTGTAGCATATGGAATATGGTTAATAATGTTGCAATAAATATGTAAGGGGGAAGAAGAGTACTAGATTTAGCGGTGTGATCACTTTGTGAGTAATGTGGATATCTGACCACTATGTTATACAACTGAAACTGGTATATTATTGTATGACAACTATAATTGAAAAAAAAATCTCATTGAATTATACAACGTAAATCAAGCAACTATTATATTTCAATAAAGGTGGAAAATGGTACAGGAACACTTCAGAATAACATTAATTCTGTCTGGAATAAGTGGGTAAGTGGGGCAATCCAAGGAAAGCTTCACAGAGAAAATGATATTTGAAATGGATTTTCAAAAGATGAGTAGGATTATCAAAAGGCAGAGAAGTTGGGAAGTGGTTCACAAGTGAAGAAAGGCACAAGAGCAAATGCTCAGAGATGGGAAAGTGAACAGTTTTATTTTTGGAATGATGAATAACCCATTATGGCTTGTATGGGAAGGGGTATGTATGGCCTATTTAATTACTGAATGACTAAATGAATTAATGAATTAGTAAGAAGGATCATGTACACACAGAATGTTTTATATACCACAAGATATTTATATACCACAAGACATTTAAATACCACAAGGCATTTAAACTTTATCTTGACTGCAGTAGGGAGCCAAAGGAATTTTATTTCATAGAAAAATATGATTACATCTAAAATTAAAAGCAAACAAACTAGTAAAAATACCATGTGCAAGTATTATGGAACATGGGTGAGAGTGTAGAAGGACTGGAAGCTGAAAGCAGGAAGCCTGGGTAGGAACTTTGAGCAATCAGTCATTAGGAGAGAAATTATAAAAAGGCTAAACTAGGTCAGCTACAGGTCTACTGGAAAGGAGTGGGGTGGATTTGGAAGATATTTTAGAATTAGAATTAGTACAACTTGGTGATTACTGGATATGGAAAATTATGAAAGATTTGGCTATCACACCATATATCTTGGTTCAAAAAGAATGATAGTGCTATTTTAACTAAGATGGGGTATGCAAGAGGAAGAGTGGGATTTGAAAGGAAGAGATTAAAAGTTCAATTTTGAACAAGTTGATTCAAAGTACATGTGGGACAGTCAAGTGAAGATGTCTTCAGGTAAATAGTAGATGTAACTCATAAAAGATATAAAGACTGGATTGCTAGGTCTAGAAGCCTCAAAAGGACACAGGTTCTTATCCTTGGGTGCAGATTAGAATCACCTCAAAGTTAAAATAAACAAACAAACAAAAATCCCTAATGATGCCTGAGCCTCACTCCATCTTAAAGAAATCAGTACCTCTTGGGGTAAGACTTATACAACAGTATTTTTTTTAAATAACTCCACCTTTGATTCTAATAGGCAATCAGTGTTGAGAAGCACTAACAGTGGATAGTTAATACCAAGAGCATGGAAACTCAAGAATATAGAGTGATTTATAAAAGGCATGTTAAGGAGAAATAGCTAGCAAAAAAAAAATCTTTTTAGAGAGAGTCAGAAGAAATGAGGTAAAGACAGACTGAAAAGAGTGATCAGAAAAATATGGATAGATCCAGGATAAAGTGGTGTCACTTGAGCAAAGGAGAAGAGAATGTTAAAAGGAAGGCATGCTCAATAACATCAAATGTTCAGTAACGTCCCAACATACCAGCCCGGATGAAATAGCTTATCTGTTAAAGAATAAGATCTTTCCAAGTAAAGGGGAGTGGGAGAGATAGTCAAGAAAATTGAATTGTTTGTATACTGCTCAGCCTTGGTGATGGCTAGATGCCCTAGAAACTGCAGGCCGTGCCAAAAGAAAAATTTTTACAGCCTCATAATTTTTCCTGCCTTTAGCCTCTGAAACACCTAACTGAGACTGCTTGACAAGTAACTAGAGCTCTGCCTCATAGTCACCTTCTTTGGGAAAATGGAATAAGCCAGAGGTAGTTCTGTGATCATCTAAGCAGAGTAGCCCTCACAAACTAGAAATCGTGGGGGTGAGTGGGGAGGGTACCTACTGCATGTTTGCAAAAGATTAGCTCAATCACAGTACGGTGATTAGAAAAGCTTTTGTTCTTTCTCATGTGGAACTCCAAAGACAGCCATAAGGATTGTAAAATGCTACTTCAGAGCTATAGAAGAAATGTATTACAGTGGCCACCTGCTGGGAATGTTAAGACAGGAGCGACTTCCTTTATTTTTTTTAAATCATTAATTCCCTGAGGCTAAGAATACAGATAAACTTCATTCAGATTTAGAAAGTGGTGCTATCTTACTCAGTAATTTTTTTTTATTCAAAATAAATCTCCGATTGAACCTTCTTATTATAACAAATGGAAAACGTGAACAGAAACATTAAAAGCTCAAGACATAATGTCCCACCAACATTGTCCCTTGCCTTTCAATCTGAGGCACCTCAACTCATATTTCCTTTCTAGATTTCCAATATATTTTCCTATAATTTTAAAAGTAGATATATACTCAAGACACCATCTGTCTAGCTACTTGTTTCTGTGCAAATATGTCTCTTCAGCTAGATGAATAGCATACTATCCTCCAGCCAATCTGGGCTACTTAGTACTCAAAATAGCCTGCACTTTAGGCATTCATATGTTTGCTCTGCTGTTCCCTCTAAGTATATTGCCCCATTACTATTCTCAACCAGTCTTCATAGTCAATGTCAAATGACACCTGTCCCCTGATCACCTCACACCAGGTGGAAATAATTTCTCTTTCATCTGAACTGTATTGTACCTCTTTTTTTGCCTTTTATAAGAGTTGTACATAAGTCATATCTGTGGTGTAGTGAAAAGAATATGCACCTTGGAATCAGATCATGGCCCCAAACCTTGATTTGCAATTTAATAGTTCTAGGCCTTTGATAAACTTACCTTCCCTGAGCTTCAGCTTTTCTCATCTATAAAATGAGCATAATGGTGCCACACAAAGAGGCAAATGTGGCAGAGAATTTAAGAGGACTGCAGAGTCAGACATACCAGGGTTTAAATCCTGGTTTTGCCCCTTACTAGCTATATAAAAGTGGTCAAATTATTTATCCACTTGAAGCCCTAATTCCCTCATCTGTAAAATGAGACAATACTGGGACCTACCTACCCCAGTGTCTTTGTATGAAGAAACAGTGTACATAAAGTGCCTGGTACATAGCAGCAGTCAATGCCTGTTAGTTTCTCCCTTCTCCTGTGATTTACTGAATCCTTGGGGGCAAAGAGCATTATCTGTCTATTTCTAATCACCTAAAGGTGCCAAGCACAGGACTTTTTACATACCGTGCTTGTATATTTGGTAAATTAATAAATGTCATGTTTCTATGACATTCCTTAGCAGAATTTAGTTCCAGGCAACCACTCAACCTCTGTCTTATTTCTCCACAAAGCAGTGATGTCAAATATGTGTCATTCATCTCAAGGCTTTCATGGATGCCTCTTAAAACCTGTGTTTCTTGTCTGCAGAACACACTTAAATACAGCTCTCCTAAATCACATTCGCAGATTGAAACAGGACCTGACTCTTAATAATCCACACATTTTTGAGGGCTAGTGTCATAAAGAACTTCAATATTTCAATCATATTAGGTGTTTAATATGTACATCAGCTGAAATATTTCCTCATATGGATAGCTTTGCTGTTTTGCTAATTTCTCACCCCCCTCTCAATCTCTCTCTCTCTCCTCTCCCTCTCTCCCTCTCTCCCTCTCTCCCTCCCTCTCTCTCTCTCTCTCTCTCTCTCTCTCTCTCTCTCCCTCTCTCTCTCTCTCTCTCTCTCTCTCTCTCTCCTCTCTCTCTCTCTCTCACACACACACACACACACACACACACTTCCAAAGTTTTTGAATCCAAAGAACAAACTCATCATAGTCAAGATGAGGATTTTAGTAAACAATGAGATGTTTTTCATTTGGATATAGATTGGCAATTTTTTTTTAAATTGACAATATACAGTTAGCAAATGTGTAATGAGAGAGGATTCTAGTATTCTGTTGGTGGAAATACAGGTTTGGTACCATGACATTAGTGGGCAATTTGTTAGCATCTTTCAAAAATTTAAATCAATATTTTATCCAATATTTTCACTTCTAGGGATCTATTCTACAAAAGCATGTGCTCGTCTAGTTCACTAACATCTATGTAATAGGGTGCTCCTTGCAGCTCTCTTTTTGGATAGCAAAACCTAAGGATAAAGCCCTAACCTCCATAAATAGAGCATAGGTTTAAATTTATATTAAATCCACACTGAAAAACTGCACATTATTTAAAATATTGAGTTAGATATTTATTGCTCAGGATTAGAAGTTACAGGTATAAATATCATTTTAAGTGAGAAATCAGGTTGGAGAATATATATGTAGTATAATTCTTAATTTGAAAAATACATGATTTAGAAAGTTTTAAGATCCATAATCTAAATTTTCATATTAAGAAATCAGAAAATGATGAAAAAGTTAAACCCAAAGTAGAAAGAAATAATAAAGAACAGAAAAAAAAAACAATAAACATGTAACAAAGAAAATTAACAAATTCAAAGCTTGGTTCTTTGAAAAAATTAATGAACTTGATAAACCCTCAGCAAGCAAGACTAACTAAGAAAAAAAATAATCAATATCAAGAATGAAAGAGGGGATAATTTCCAGATCTGATGGACATTTGAAGGATATTAAATGAATATTATGAATGACTCAACATCAGTGAATTTTAAGACTTATGTGAAATGGATAAATCCCTTATAAAAACACAAATTGATTTAAGAAGAAAGAGAAAATCTGAGTAGTTTTGTACCTATTGAAGAAATCAAAGCATTAACAACTACAATTAAAAAAAAAACTTTCCATAAAGAGAACTTTAAGTCCAGAAGACATCAATGGTCAATAATATCAAACTCATTTCAGAAATAGAGAAAGCGAAACACTTCCTATGCTATTTTAAGAGGCCAACATAACCCTGACACCAAAACATAATAAAAAATTAACAAAAAATAAACAGACAATATCTGTTTATGAATATAGATGTAAAAACCTCAACAATCAAAAAATTAAAATAAATCCAGCAACATATACGATGAATAATACATCATGACTAAATAGGAGTTTATCTCTTAAAGTAGGGCGGGCTCAACATTTGAAAATCTATTTAATTGATCACATTAACACATAAAGGACAAAATCATCTGATCATCTCAAGATTTACAAAAAAGGCATGTGACAAAATTCAGTAGTAATTTATAATTCAAAAATCTCAGCAAAGTAGGAATAGAAGAGAAATGCCTCTATCCTTAAGAACACCTGTGAAACTCCAGAGCTAACATCATATTTAATGATGGAAACGAGTGACAGGGAAAACAAGTGTAACAAAGTGCTAACAATTGGTGTATACAGGGGAAGAGTTTATAAATGGCCATTGTACTATTCTTGTAACTTTTTCTAGGTTTGGAAATGTTTCAAGATAAAAAGTTAAGAACAGATTAAAGAAACTAATTCCTATCTGTCCCACCGTAAAATTCTCAAGTCAAGTTTCCCCCATGGGAATCATTTTAGACTTCTCTTCTACCTGGCTACCCTTTGCAGTCAACCCTGTAGATTACAGCAAGAGTCTTAATTCATCACTATTCTACTGAAAAATAAAATCTACTACTAATCTATTCTACTCTAACCTAGAGTTAGGAGCCTCTATCTTTAAGCTTGGCTTGGCTTGCTTAGCCAAATTCAACTGCTTTCCTCTTGCAGACTTAAATTTCTCCCTAGACATGTGTGCCATATTTACACCATCTCCATCACTTACACTGTGCTCCTTCCTTGCCTTGACATTCTCCTCCCTCATTCCTGTTCACTCTGGTTCTACCTGCTGTCAAAGCTTGCCTCAAGCCCCTCATTTTCTGTAGAAAATGACCCTGCTCTTTTTGACTCAATTTGTGCTGACTCTGCTCTCCTCTGACTCCCCCAGCTTTGGAGACCTGTGTTATGCAAATTTAATATTGAATACAATTCTCTTTGTATTATTCTGTAGAAGATTAAGATGTGAAGCATCCTCAGTAAGAATATTTCCTTCTAGTTAAGTGTATCTCTTATTTTTGTCATATATCTAAGAAACTTTATAGAAAAAAAAAACATTTAACTATAAATGCTAAACATCATTACAAATTATTTTTTCATTTTGTTTGCATAAATGCATATTTTAACGTCAATGCATTCAATTTTGTTTTGCTTAATATTATTAATATTCACATTTCTGTGTATGGATATGGTCTAAATACTGGTCATTTTAATAGCTGTATAGTGTTCTATCAGGTTAGCATAATTTGTTTAGCCATTTATCCCAATGAGATAAAGTATTATTGAATAAGGGAATTTTTATTTATTTTTCCTCTCCCTTTCCCCCCACCATGGGACATACAGTAAGAGTGCAATAATGTCTCATGACTGTCCATGCCTTTGGCCACATATAATTCAATGACTGAGAATTCTAAAGTTATTTGCCCTTCAACTTCTTCAGTAAGTGTGAGTTTCATTCAGCTCCATTCTGACCATAATTTTTTTTCTGACTACTCTCTCTCATCATCTCTAACTACTCTTCACTTGCTATAAACTTTGTCCTATACTCCAAAGTTTAATACCACTCCTAATACCACTTCCAATGATCAAGCCAGTCCCTTCAGTACCACTTCCCTTTCTTCCAAGATTCAGTTTCCTCCATGGAAGTCACCCTAATTAAAAAGTCTCAGATTACCCCTTTTAATTAAAGAAGAGATTATAGAGTGGTATTTTTCTCCTTGATTTAGCTTATTAGAATAAATTTAGGAGATGAGATTTCAACAATACTATGTTGATCTAATTTCTAATCCAGTGCTCTTATACTACACAGCGAAAGGCACAATGTGAATATCCTCAGAGCAACATTATTACTACCATTTTAAAATAAAACATTTTGTCTTCTTTTTAAGAAGTCTTGATATTTCATTTTATTTTTAATTAATAACAATCAATTTCACAAAAAAGGTAGTTGTTTATACTCGGAAGTTGTTTGAGAGACTCTTTCTAGCTTTTGCCAAAAATACAGATTTACATAACCTCTGTATCTGCCTTTAGAGTCTTCCTCAGTCATCAGACTAGAAATTCTAAAACCAAAAGAATTTCTAGTGAGAACAAACTTCTATCCTCTCATCAACAATCAGAAAATTTCATACATCTATAAACCTCTAAGCCAAAGCCTCATGTAAAGCCATTCTCTCATTATATGGTTCTGTTCAAGTCAAATCAAAATGTATCTATAAGTGCCTATGGTGTGCCGGCAGGCCTTTCCAGCCACCTTGACAGTAAAGACCACACATTTTTTCTAGTAAATTAAGATGTTTTGGTATCTCTGCAATTTTCCTTCGAAAATTCTCAAAAAACTGGTCAGCTTTTCTCCTTCTCCTCTAAATTAGAGACACACAGGGTGGGAGATTTGAATGCCAACAACTACATAACACAGCTCATATTTTCCTGCAGCAGCAACAGCAACAATAACAGTCAAGAAAAGCAAAACAAAGCCTTGGATACTCTTGGGACATAATTTTTGAGGTAAAAAAAAAAATAGATAAATGCAAGCCCTTGGGCAATCTCTTAAAGGAGAGTTTATTTTCCCCCTTACTCTACTCAAAATTAGTTTTAGATATATGTATCCTCTATTTGGTGTTTCTATCATTGCCTTTGTCAAGATATTAGCCAATTCCTTACCATATAAAATGACACCTTTAAGTAAAATAAACCTATTTTTCATAGATTGTCTAAAGATCTTATCTATTTAGTCCTTAATTTAGAGAATGCCACTACTGAAGGACCTCATGAGTATTCTGTAAAGAAGATGACAAGCCCATACTTGACCAATCAGTTACAGTCCTTAAAATTAGATGCTGTGCATTTTGGTATGTTCTAATGCAACCAGGCCCTACATGAAATCTCAGAGCCATATTTGCTGTTTCGTGAGCCAGGGTCGATGGTTTGCCTTGCCCACTGTGAATGGATATAACCTAGAGAAATAACCTGTATTTTAACTTCTAAAAAAATGTATACTACTGAAAACCAAGAGGTTTGTTTCAATATGAGTCCATACTAGATTTTTTTTAAATAAGTGTTTTATTCTTTTCTTTCACTGACATGTACGGACAAAGAAACTTTCATTCCTCCCTTGGTCCTCTGTCATGTGCATAAGAGAGGCCTTGGCATCAGTAGTTGCAGGGGTCTTAATAAAAGGGATCCTTACCTATAATGAACTACACAGAAATTATTATAATTGGCTTTATATATGGGACTAAACAGTTAAAAATGTTAAAGAGCACATTATTTATTTTTTGAATTAGGGGAAGAGAAGGAAGAGAGAAAAGTAAAAGTTGTGAGTTCCATTTGTAATCCCCAAAATAATAAATATTCAAACTTGAATCCAGATCTCTTTAGTTGGCAAAGGCCAAAGGACCTTGCAGATTTCATTAAGCAAAATTTTGTACTACAGATCTGCCCAAGTGATTTTTAATTTTCTTCAAAAGATAAGGCCATCACAAATAGGACTATCATAATAAGAGGGCAAGTAGTTCTATTTTCTACATAAACAATAATATTAACAGGAGTGTAGGGCCTGGGAAAGGGTTATGATGAGACTGACTAAATAAAAAGGAAGAGTGAAAAGAACTGCTCAAAGTAAACCCCCCCCCATTTTCATCAGCTATGGACAACTTAGTCTTAGGTAGTTAGGCAGGCATGACTGACAGGAGTGAAGGCCCAGCTCTGTAACCATGGAAACCTCCCTTAAAGACCTTCCTTAAAGACATCCTAAAAACATTTCCCTTTTAGAGTTATAAATTATCCAAACCCTAGGGCACAAAGGCCATAAAAAGGTGCTGGCTAAACCTGTCATAGATGCGTGTGCAGAAAGTACTGCTCCAACCAGCCCATAACCTCAGTCTCATTATACATCATTATAATATCATGACTATGACTGAAAGTTCATGAATATAATTATAACAAGACTGAATTGTGGGTAAGCACATGTACTGTAGGCAAATGTTATATAGCAGCCAGTTGTCAAGGTGATCTCACATACAGGTCATCTAGGATCTACCATCATGGCCCAAATATAAACAGACCTTCCCACTTCTTGCTGTTACAGCTCTCTTCACTGAAAACATGCTCCTCCCTTGGACCACACTCTGTCTTCTTTTATCTTTTCACCTCCCAAATTCCACAGGGCAGCAGCTTTCCTTAGTGTGACTCGTCTCCTTCTAAATATTGCTGACCTGTAATTCCTTCTGTGTTGGCAGGGAAGAACTGAGGCCCCAACCCCCACTCCTGTGCTGCTGGAGTGACACCAGATTTCATATCACACCAGCTGTAACATCAGGATTTCTTTTTCATCCCAAGCTTGGTTTGTGTTTCTGTATTTTGAAATAATATATATATAATATATATCTATATATCTATATATCTATATATCTATATCTATATCTATATCTATATATATATTATATATATCATACACACAGACATGCACAGAACAACATTCTGCTATTAGCCTTCTCTGTCTACTCCACATACACCATAATAGAAGCAAGGCAGCATTAAAAAAAAAAGACCAACTGCATTCAAATCATTATCACTTCCCAAACTCTGTAAGAAAAGTTTTCTTCCAATATACAACTGCTATTATTTTAGTTAGTAGCTGAGGATAAACAGATGGGGGAGGGGCGACTAAAACCATTCTAACATATTCACTCTCAGGGGGAATATCTTTTGGGGTGTTTCTTAAATAAAGCTCATTGCAGATATGACACACACTTGGCCACACTAGGCAGACAAAGCCCCTAGTATTCACAAACAACTTCATACTTGATAATTAAAGAATAAAGGGATGAAGTATTAAAAAAGTTATCTTTTAACTTCCTCTATGTATATGTTTTTAACAATCTCTCTCCTCGCAAATAATAAACAAACCAAGAAAACAAGACAGAATACATAGGTAGCAATGTTTTCTTTTTCTTTTTTTCTTTTCCTTTTTTTTTTTCTTTTTTCTTGTTTGGATTTTACCTGAATTAAGGTACCATAATATAGGTAGCTTTTTAAAACTCTCAATTCTTCCTTTTTCCTTTCTGACTCTGCTGTAGACATTATGACACAGCCAAGTGAGAAAAAAGGGATCTGCTCCAACAGATTACATTTGTTCGTAATTAATAATATCTCTAAGTATTTTATTTAAGCAATAATCAATCTGAAACCAAGATTGAAAGTTAAAATGTGATTTCAAAAGTAAGGCAGGAAATGTAGCCATATAAAATATGCCAAGTTGGAGATATTATAGGTAAGACGCTACATACAAATATAGCTGAGACTCATAATGTAGAAAAAATGTGTTAAATATACACATAAGTCTTTAAGGGGAGGAAAAGGCAATATATTGCTCTACCTTTACCATTCCAGAATCCTTTGGACTTCAGTGCTGTTGCTCTATTTTATAACCTGCTACCCACTTTTGTGAAAGACTTCTTAATATATTATCAACTGAAGAATAATACTATTCTTTAGATAATTCAATTAGCAAGTATTCTCACCTTAGAAAACAATTAGCCAAACTCCAAGCCCCAGCCAGCATTTATTGCTTTGAAACATAGGCATGCACATCATTGTCTTGGTTTTATACTTAATGAGAAAGAGCAAACATTTAATTCTAAGAAAATAACGGAATTAGAAGCCAGCAGAAAGTCCTATTGTAGTCTTTTGTTTCCATATAATAATACATTCTTCATTGTTTTACTGGAATGATTATAGACAGAAAACCAATTCTTAAAAGCTCATGCATGGTTTATAATTATAGTTAGGATGCATAATCAAGACTGAAAGACACATATATCCAAGTGTTATTAAACAATGATTAAGCTTTGATTAGGATAGCTTCTGGCTACAGCTAATCTCAGTATAATTATGGCTGCCTGCCAGACCACCATGTTCTAAGGAATAGGTATTTCTTCTCAAGAAATTCCTCTTCAGGCAATTAGCTTATATTTCTGAACTTGGATGCTTTAAATCTCTGCCTATTAGAGATTCAGTACAAATGTGAAGATGTGAGGAACTAAAGCTCACCGATATTTGTCAAAAGCTTTCATTTAAACCATAACACTGCATACTCAATGAAAAGGCAAATGATATATTTTTTAAAGGTTTCCTGTCTTCTCATCTGAAAATGTTTGCTTACAGGTGTATATTCACTAGCAAATTTAACCAAACTAAGTAGGCCCTTAATATTCCATTGTCCACTGAGAGTATACTGTCACTGAAGTTGAATAAAGTGCACTGGTTTCTCAAAATTTTCTCAGTGGTAAACTAAAATCTCATTTTTATTTTGGCTACTTTCCAACATAGCTGAAATATAAGTGTTTCTGTTTAAAGAAATTCACAGTTAAAGACATAGATACTCATGGATGCTCTCAAACCACACTTATTTTTTGACCAAATAGTGAAAAAGTTGCCAGCAACTTACCAGAGTTTCTCTTTGACACCATTTTCAGTTTTGTGCTAACTACAGAGCAGACCACAAGCATTAAAAGAAATGGTGGCTTCATTATTCACTGTCCTTGGAGCTGAAAAGTCAAAAGAACATGAAGTTTGAATCATAGATCTTGGCCTCAAAAAAAAAAAAATAAAAATAAAAAAAACAGCATCTATAATTGCATAAATCTCAAAGACAACATTACAGAAAAAACTACATTCTGGTGACTTCTGGGTTTATTTTTATGCAAATAGAAGAAATATGGAAGTTCACAGTTGAATTATGTCAAAGCTCCCTGCTTAAAACTTTTCAATGGCTTCCCACTGGATTTAGAGTAAAATCTGAAGTTCCATTAGACTTTCAAACAGCCTGCAGGAGGGACCCCAGTTACCTCTTTGATCTTATTTCACAGCATTTTTCCTCCTTTTTGGCTCTGCTCCAGCCACTATGAACATTTTACTTGTCCCTAGAGCATACCAAGGTCATTTCCTCCTCATAGCCTTTGCATTTTGTCTTCATCCTGGGATAGTCCTTCCCACTTTTTATGCATTTAGTTCCTCCCCATCCTACAGGTTTCAGTCCCAAAAAAAAAGGCCTTTCTCAATTACTCAATCTTAGTCTCACTCTATCATTCTCTAGCTTACCACCTTGCTTGTTTTATTCAGAAGACTGGTCAGCACTTAGTTATTTTGTTTATTTACGTGACAGGAAGAGTTTTTAACTCAACTTTGACACTGACATCTTTAAATCAACAGTACTGAATCATAAACAACTAGAATTAAACAGTTCCAAAACCAAAAATATCTGAAAACAGTATCAAATTGGATTGAAGTATTGTTAAGTTCCCCTCCATGCACACGTGCGCACAACAAAGTAAGGGTTCTTATTCTGCTTTGCAACATGGGGCAAGATGAGTATACCTTGGAAGAAAGTGGTATGATGCCACCAGCTGAATTTCTAAGGGAACATATAAGCAAACCTTGTAATGGACTTCTAATGCCCAGATAAGTTGCTGGGGGACATCTCATTATCAGGCCTGGTATAACAACTGTTATGTCCATAGGCACTTAGAAACAATTATGACTAACCAAAGAAAAGATACAGGTAGTCACAAGTATGTGTTTTTCCTCTCCCTCTACCCAGTTACTCTTTCTCAATATAACACCCACGGAGGTGGCAACAGGAGAAAGAGGAGGAAAGAGGGGAGATGTGTGAGAACCTACTATGTACGCTCCAAATTCTTAGCCATTAGAGGCACATCTCATCTGTTTGAAGAAAAAGAAGTCTAAATCAGATAAGTGCTTGGAGTAAGGAAAGACAAACACTTTAAAATCAGAATGAAACTTTGAAAACAGTTGAAAGAATTATAGAAACTAACTGAAATTTTTATCATTGTCTCTATCTACTCATGGAAAAAGATAAGTACAGTAGAGCACAATAGGTAGAAATTATTGGGGAAAATAATACTATTTCATGTTTATATTTTAATGAGTTGAAACTTTTAATGAATCAGTAACATTAATTAGCTTGGTTGTTTTGCCTAACTCCTTGATGTAAATTTTACTAGGGTAGTCACTTAGTAACTGTTGTCTTCTCAACATCTAGCATAGAGCTTGACACATAATAGGTTACCAATAAATATTTAATGAATAAAATAAGAATATTAATGTAGATAACATCATATCAAGGGTTCAAGTAATATACATAAATGGCAGTTTTCAATGTGTGTTTTTCCCCCAAGTTACCTATTTGTTTAAAATGGAATATCTCTTATCAAGTATATCATTATACAAATCTGAGATGTGTCCTTGCTCTAGTTGTAGTGGACACTGTTGGTATCCTTCCCTTCCTATCCTCTTGCCCACCCCCTAAAGTCATCTGTAGAAGTCTTCTTGTGTTTCTCTGCAGAAGAATTCTCTATCTGCAAAGCAGCTTGAACAGCATAGGTGGCAGACTGGAAGTTCAAGGTTGTTAACATCCCATGAGTGACTCTCAGGTCAATGATGGGAGTTGGTGAATAAATACCACAGCTCCCTCATCCCTTGGTATGTTACAGTAGGACTGAGTGGCAAAAAGCTCATTAACACACTTTAGTTGCTTTTCCTCCCTTCCAGTTTGACTTTGCCATTCCCTTGCAGTACTTCCTGGGATCACCTCCTAAATAAACTACTTAGATAGAAACCCTTATCTTTGGGTCTGCTTTTGGGAGAACCTAAACCGAAACTCTGAAAAGATCATTATGAACTCCATACAATTCTTTGTTATACACAGCTCAGAAGATTATGTAGTTTCTAGACTTTGAAAAGAAAGCCTATTATTCAAAATTTTCCTGAACCACAGGCACGCAAGCTCTCCTGTCTCGTCTCTCTGTTTACAACTTTTATCACGCTCAGTGACTTTGATAAGAACATCGTCTCATCTCTGATTTAATTCTTCCTCCTGTGTTCACTCAGTTATCAACTCTACCTTGCTGGTTAGATATTAAGAGCCTGCCATACTCTCCTTACCCTCAACCCATCTTATGCATGATTGTACCTTCACTATTTCTGTCCCAGTGCAGGGACTGTAATTTGCTTGGAAAGAATATCAGTTTAAAAACTCGAATATTTTATAAATGGTAACAAAATTAAAGAATATTGAGAAAAGCTTTATTAAAAAGACATTTATCCAGTAGTTATTGTTATATTTTTTCACCCAAAATAAGAACTGTATTATATAACTGATACTCAGAGATACTATGGATAGAAAATAACTGACTCTAAAATATTTCTACTTCCCTATTTAATTGATCCATTCCTCTTTTTGTGAAATGAAATATTTAATGTTTGAATTTGACCAGTGAAATAATCATTGAAATTGAATATGTTAACCTCAGAATTATTTCATATACTCCCTTTCTTGTCAGTTAAAATCAGTGGGATTAGGAAAACTGGACATATTAAATTTTCAAATCTGCATATTTACCAATATTGTTTCTAAAGATGGGTCTATTAATTCCACAAATTTTTGAAGAATAACTACTATACTAATAATAATTATAATTTATTGAGCATGTCGTGTGTGCCAAACATTGCACTAAACTGTTATGTGGTATTTTATCTTATCAACGACCTACTGAAGTATTATTATCTTCATTTCACTTTTCAAAAACTGACACTTGTGACTTATCCAAGGTCACAATAGTAAATTTAAGGAAAAGAAGTGAAGTCTGAATTTATTTGTGTGATTACAAAACCTTAGTTTTTAACCACTACTAATGATTTTTGCCC
Source organism: Eonycteris spelaea (assembly GCA_003508835.1). Taxonomy (NCBI): domain Eukaryota; kingdom Metazoa; phylum Chordata; class Mammalia; order Chiroptera; family Pteropodidae; genus Eonycteris; species Eonycteris spelaea. The sequence continues at coordinate 173,006 of PUFA01000460.1, forward strand.
TAGAATTTAGATGATATGGGAGTTATAAACCAAGTCTAAGATTACAAAACATCACTTCTTGCCTTCAAGGAGCTATAACCTAAATGAGGAGATGCATGTATACTAAAGTGCTTGGTCAAGTGCAAGAGAGTGAGGAAAAACCTGTATCTGCTAAGTGACAAAAAAAAAAAAAGAGTAAGAAAAGAATTTTATAGTGTGTTCAATAGGTGATTCAGATTTCCCATTGAAAGGGAAATTCTGCCATACTGCCAATTAAAAATAAAGAGAAAGGCCAGTGCAAGCAATCTCCTAGCAATGTCCAACTGGCTGAAATATTGTCATTAACCAACAAATGTCTCAGAAATGTGACAACTGAGCTCCCAACATATAGTTCCACACATTTATCTATCATTTATCTCTCTACTTACTTATCTTATTTTTTTTTATTTTTAATTAACTAATTAATTAATTAAGATTTTTGTGACATAAGTTACCAACATCCAGTAAGTTTCAGGTGTACAATTTAACAGTAAGGTGTATAATGTAATTACATTGTGCGTTCCTCTCTCATAGCTAGATTTCTTTCTGTCACCAAATATTTGACCCATTTTACCCCATCTATCTCCCTTCTTTCTCTTGACCCCCTACCCTCTGGTAAACACTACTGTATTGTCAATGTCCATGGATCTCTGTTTATTAGTCTTATTTGTTGCTTTTAGGTTTACATTTTATATAGAAGTGATATCATGTGGTTTTTCAACTTTTTCTGTCTGGCTTATTTTGCTTAGCATGATTATCTCAAGGTCCATCCTTGTCGCAAATGGCAATATTTCATCTCTTCTTATGGCTGAGTAATATCCCATTGTATATATGCACCACCTCTTATTTATCCAATCAACTACTGTAGGACACTTGGTTGCTTCCATGTCCTGGCCACTGTGAATAATGCTGCTATAAACATCAGAGTACAAATATCTTTTTGGACATGAGTTTTCAAGTCTTTGAGATAAATATCCAGTAGAGGGACTGCTGGATAATATGGTAGATCAATTCTTAGTTTTTGAAGAAACTCCATTACTGTTTTCCATAGTGGTCATATGAATTTGCAGTCCCACCAGCAGTGTATAAGGGTTGCCTTTCCTTAGCATCCTCTCCAACATTTATTATTACTTGCCCTGTTGAAAACAGCAGTTCTGACAGGTGTGAGATAGTATCTCATTCTGGTTTTGAATTGCATCTTTCTAATCCCTAGCAATGATGAGCATCTTTTCATATGTCTGTTGCCCATGTGTATGTCTCTCTGGGAGAAGTGTCTGTTCAGGCCCACTGCTCATTGTTTGATTGGATTGTATTTTTTTAATTATTAACGAGAGTAGTATGAATTCTTTGTATAGATTGGATAGTAGGCCCTTATCAGCGGCTTTCCCTGCAAATATATTTTCCCATTCAGATGGTTGTCTCTTTGCCTTGTTATTTATTTGCTGAGCAGAAGCTTTTTAGTTTGATATAGTCTCATTCATTCATTTTTGCTTTTACTCCTCTTGCCTTTGAGGACAAATTCACACGATCCTCTTCAAATCCGGGTCCTTCATTTTAGTCCCTATGTTTTCTTCTATGTAATTTATTGTTTTGGGTTTTAATTAAGGTCCTTAATCCATTTTGAGTTAATTTTCGTGTGTGGTGATAGACAACAGTCAAGTTTCATTCTTTTGCATGTGGCTTTCCAGTTTGCCTGGCACCATTTATTGAAGAGGCTTTCCTTTCTCCACTGAATGCTTTGTTTTTGTGTAGAAAATTATTTCCCATGTAAATATGAGTTTACTTCTGGACTCTTGATTCTGTTCCACTGGTCTGTGTGTCTGTTTTGCAGCCAATAACATGCCGTTTTGATTACTGTCACTTTTTAGTATAATTTGAAGTCAGGCAGAGTGATTTCTCCAGCCTCATTCTTTTGTCTCAGGATGGCTTTAGCAATTTTGGGGTTTTCCTGCTTCCGTACAAACCGGATGATTTTTTGTTATATATATATATATATATATTATATATATATATATATATATATATATATATATATATATATATATATATATATATATCGCCAATGGATTTTGATGGGATTGCATTAAATCTGTATAATGGTTTATGTAATAATAATAATAATAATAATAATAATAATAATATCGTTTTAACTATATTGATTACCCCAATCCAAGAACATGGAATATCTTTCCATTTCTTTGTATATTCTTCAATTTCTTTTAATAGGATCTTGTACTTTTCATTATATAGGTCCTTCACATGCTTTGTTAGATTTATCCCTAGGTATTTTGTTCCTTTTGTTGCAATTGCAAAAAGGAATTATTTTTCCACTTCTTTTTCTGACACTTCATTATTAGAGTATAGGAACGTAATGGATTTTTGAACGTTAATTTTGTATCCAGAGACTCTACTGTATTTGCTCATTGTTTTAGTAGTGTTCTGTGGTGTCTTTAGGGTTTTCTACATTGAGAATCATGTCATCTGAAAAGAGTGACAGTTCGATTTCTTTCATTTCTTATTTGGATGCCTTTTATATTTTTTTTCTCTTGCCTGACTGCACTTGTTAGGACCTCCAATGTTATACTGAATAACATCGGTGATAGACAGCCTTGACTTGTTCCTGATCTAAGAAGGAAGGTTTTTAGTTTTTCACCATTAAGTATAATGTTGGCTGAGGGCTCGTAATATATGGCTTTATTATGTTAAGGTACATTCCTTCTATACTGATTTGTTAAGTTTGATATAAATGTGTGTTGTATCTTTTCGAAGGCTCTTCTACATCTATTGATACATGATCATATGATTCTTATTTTTAATTTGTTTCTGTCATGTATCACATTAATCAATTTGTGTATGTTGAACAATCCCTGTCCCTCTAGTATGAATCTGAATTGATAGTGGCATATAATCATTTAAATATGTTGCTGTATTAGGTTCGCTAGTATCTTATTTAAGATTTTTTGTGTCTTAGTTCATGAGAGATATTGGTCTAAAGCTTTCTTTTTGGTGTTATCTTAACCAGGTTTTGATACCAGGGTAATATTGGCCTCATAAAATGAGTTGGGAAGTATTGACCCCTCTTCAATTTTTTGGAAGAGTTTGAGGACAATAGGTATTAAATCTTGTTTGAATGTTTGGTAGAATTCATTGATGTAGCCATCTGGTCCTAGACTTTTACTTTTTGGTAGGTTTTTGATGATTGTTTCAATTTCCATACTGCTGAACAGTGTATTTGGATTTTCCAGTTCTTCTTAATTCAGTCTAGGAAGGTTGTATATTTCTAAGTACTGGTCCATTTCTTCTAGGTTATTAAATTTGGTGTTATATACTTTTCATAGTATTCTTGCATGATCCTTTGTACTTCTGTGATGGCAGTCATATTTCCCCTCTTTCATCCCTGATTTTTGTTTATTTGTGTCCTTTCTCTGTTCTTTAGTGAATCAAGCCAGGGAGTTGTCAATTTTATTAACCTTCTCAAAGAACCACCTCTTTGTTGCTTTTTTTCTATTGTTTTTTTTGTTTGTTTTCAATTTTTTTTATTTCTGCCTCTAAGTTGATTATTTATTTTCTTCTGCTGATGTTAGCCTTCATTTGTTCTTCCAATTCTAGGTTGTATATTTTGGGGGTTTTTTTGTTTGTTTTGTTTTGTTTTTTAAGATGAAGTGTTAGGTTGTTTATTCGGGCTCATTCTTGTTTTGGGGGGATAGACCTGTAATGATGTGAAACTTCTTATACCACTTTTGCTTGTGTCCCAAAAGTTTTGATATGTTGTATTATCATTATTATTCATTTTGATATATCTCTTATTTCTCTCTTACTCAGTTATTCTTTAGTAGCAAGTTGTTTATATACATGTATTTGTGGTTATTCCTGCTTTCTTTTTTCAGTTTGATCTCTAGTCTTAAAGCATTAATAATCAGAGAATATGGTTGGTATGATTTCAAACCTTTTATATTTGTGGTCAATCCTTGAGAATGTACCCATGTGCACTAGAGAAGAATGTATAAGCAGCTCTTTTAGGATGAATGGCTCTGTAAATGTCATTTATGTACAGTTGGTCTTTGTTGTAATTTAAGGATATTATTTTCTTACTGATTTTCTGTTTGATGATCTGTCCATATCTGACAGTGGGGTATTTGTGTTCCCTACTACAATAGTGTTTTGGTCTTTTTCTCCTTTAGTTCTATTAATTAATTTACATATTTTGGGGCTCCCTTATTACAAGCATAGATATTAATGTTATGTCCTCTTGGTGCATGATTTCTCTTTATCATTATGTAGTGTCCCTCAGTATCTTTCTTTACCTTTTATATTTTGAAGTCTATTTCATCCGATATTGGTACCCCTACTCCCACTTTTCTCTGAATGCCATTTAATTGAAATGTCATTTTCCCCATCCTTTCATTTGATTCTAATTTGTCTTTGGAGCTGAAGTGTGTTTCCTGGAAGCAGCATATAGTTGTTTGTTTGCTTTTGTTTGTTTGCTTTCTGTTCTGCAACTCTGTGTCTTTTTATGGTGAGCTCGGTCCGTTTACTTTTAGGATGATTACTGAAATATGACATTTTTCTATAACCATTTTATCTTTTGCTTTCTGGTAGCTTGGTATTTCCATTGATTCCTTGTCCTTGTGTGTCTTGTTGTTGTTGTTGTTGTTTATTTCTTTTTGTTTTTAATATTTGTTGGCTTCTGTGGGTTTTCCCATCTGGTCCTTCTTGATTTATGTTATATACTTCAGTTTTGAATCTTTTGTGTATGATTACCATTACTTATTGTTGTTTCAAGGGGTGAGATCTGTTGATGTCTCTCACTCCACCATGTTTCTTTACGTCACTTTCCGCACATGCGTTTAAATACTAAAAGTGCTAGAAGCAGCTCAGGTTATCTCTGGAAATCTTACACTGCAATTTTGGTTTTATTATTATTTGATAACTTTTCCTGTTGTTGATTTTACAACAAACTTACAGTTGTGTGAAAAAAAAAATGTCCAAGGACATGTTATAATATTTTATAAGATGTCATTATACTGCCATTCAACTATTTAAAAATTACTTTTTTCCAAAAGAGTCCTTCCCCCACCCAGGCTATAATACATCATGGTTCTTATTCATGAAGTATGGATTCCCTTGAGAAACTTTGTGTTTACTGATTTCCTAAGGTCAGTATGTAAAAATGCCAAAAGGCCACATGAAGATTCTAAAGACTGAAGATTCTGGCCACAATGGCTAATGAAGCCATTAATACTCCTGTTCTTGGAGTACCAAATCTTGATATGAGTAGGGCCATTTTGAGAAAGTTTTTAAAAATATAATTGAAGTAAAATCTTTGACAGATAATTGTAATGATGTTATGCTCTAATGGTTTTCAAGTGTTAGTTTATAAATTACTTTCTCCACTTTACTCTTTTCCTCCTTAAAGTATCAGGCATGTCAGTTTCCTGGGTTTCTGTTTGACTTTTTTAAAGTATCTGTATGGCATCTTCATAACTCTAGAAACCAAAAAAAGCTTCGTGAAAGTAGTTTGACATAATTAAAAGACCCACCTTAGATATGTCAGTTAGGTTGCAGAGAATATGCAGTTACATTATTTCTTAAGACATTCTTGCCACCAGAGACATTTTTGTATTTTATAGTAATTTGCACAGCCATTTGAACCAATTTCCCCAAAATAGAAAATTACACAGATACACGGCCGCACATATATCACAGAATATATTAGGGATAAAGTTAATTAACTTTCAGAGGCTGTTCTGTAGTCAACAAAATTTCAATTTCTTTATATCTTCTAATTCTATAGTCATTTACAATGAAATATGGTACTCATATGGAGATGACCCTGAGTCTTAATAGAATCTTCAGTCAGAAAACAAAAATTCAATAATGTCAATGATATTTACTTACTGAGGAGGGAAAAGTGGTTTCATTTTGACTCAAAATTTGGAAGTGACCTCAATAATTTACCAATCAAGAAATCCTTTTTACACTATCCCAATATTTACTTTATTTCAAATACATCCTTTCATATGTAAAACTTTATAAAGTGGCAGCCTGTTCTATTATTGGCTCTCATAGCTAGAAATGGAGGTAAAAAGAAAGAGACCTGGAGACTGAAACCAGGAGAGTCAGAAATACAGAAGTAGGAAAACAGAGACATGAAAAGATAGAGACAGGTGGAGAGGAAATAAGTGGGAAGAGAAATACATTCACAGAGGAGATATGGAGAAATAGAGAAAATAAGAAAAAAAGACCAGAGAGAGGATACCAAGCAAAAAAAAAAAAAAAACAGAGATAGAGACACAAAAAACAACATATCAAGTAATGGGGGGTAGGACAAGAGATAAGAGGAATAATTGGAGGAAGGAACATCTGAGAGATAGCAGAAGAGTTCAAAAATGGTAAAAGTGAAGTAAACATAGAAGAAAAACATGGTTATAAAAAAACTACAAAGTTCCAGGAGCATAGCAAAAACTTACTAGCTATCAACTATTTCTACAGTGATTATGTTCACCCCCAATTTTTGGCCTCAGTAATGTAGTCCCCAAAATGGAGTTTTCATTCCACACCTTCCTTGCAAGAATATGGACAGATAGACTTTTGACCATTATGATATAACCAGAAGTGTCACGTACAAAGAGAATTCATCTTTTTTCAAGGTTTATTTCCAGTAAGCAAACCTAGAAGTAATTAAGCATAAGGTCTTAAGAACTGTTTAGACAAAAAAGTCTTCATATTACTCATTTTTATGTGGTTTATTAAATCTCTCATCATCTATTTTTTTCTTCTGTAAAAATGTTTATCAAAATTATTCTCAACATGTAATATACAATTTTATATGTTGTTTATGAGATTATAGATTGGTACACCTTTTGCAAGGTAAATGAGGTACTCTGCAAAAATTTATAGTGTTAAGTAATTCCTTTTCTAGGAATCTATATACAGAAATCCAAATATATATGCCTAGAAATATATAAATGTACAAAGATGGTGCAATATGTAATGAAATGGTCAAAATCTGGAATAGAACAATCACCTTTCCATAAAGGAGTGGTTGGATTAAGTAAGGTATATCCATACTATAACATACTATATAACTATTAAAGAGACGGAGGTAAAGAGCTATGTATAAGTATATCTATAAGATGTGTAAAGTCAAATACGATCCCATATTTTAATGGGAAAAAAATCTATGTATGTGCATGTGTGTGTGTGTGTGTGTGTGTGTTTGTGTGTGTGTGTGTGTGTGTGTGGAATTTATAGAAAAAAGTTTTGGAATTTTTAACACTATAATCTTAGGAGGGGCATGGATTAAAGTTTTAATGTTGAAGGATATATTTCACTTTTTATTCTTTATAGTCATGTGGTCATTAATTATGTTCTCCAAATATTTATATCTCTTTGCCTTCAGGCACATGATAAGATTGTGTTTCCTGGCCCCCATCGTAATTGGTGGAGCATGTGACTGATTCTGGCCAACTACTTGTGAGCAAAAGTCATTGCTTACATTCATGCTTCACTTTCAGGCCAGAGCATTTATTTATCAACATGGTGCCTTTTACAACTATCTTTCTCTCTTCCACACCGAATGGTAATATTAAAGATAGTGTTTGCTCCAACACTCCAGATTACAGAGTGAAAAGTCGTGGAGCAGAACTCACAGCCAATATATTATATAAATGAGACATAAAACTTTGCTGTTATAAACCACCAAGATTTGGGGAATTGTTTCAAGAACATAATCTAAATTATCCTGCTTAATGCTTAAAATTTACATTGAGATTAAATATTATACTTTATGGGTATTATTATAAAAAATTAATGTGATTGCCCAGAACACCACACAATATTCAATATTCTCTGCATAGAGACTCGCAACATGTAATGAGAACTATTATATGAATGGCCTATATTCAATACACTTATTATAATGTAACCATTTCAATGGCAGGGACTATGGTTTATTCTTTTTTTTCACCCCCAGTATCAGTGACCAGAGCATAGTAGATATACAACCCATTTCTTCTTGAATGTTGAATGAATTAAATAACTTTTATGTTAACCTGTAGTTTTCTATTAATTTCCTATGAAATGTCCAATATGTTTTGCTTTAGCCCCTTATTCCAAATCATTAAGACACTTCAATCATAAGTTTATTATTCATTTTTTATTAATTTCATCTAGCTTTGTGGGTCACCTTAACATTTTCATAAGCTCACTTTCTCTGTCTTCAATAAGTCAGTAAGGAAAATTATGAATAAGATAGAACATAGAACAGAGGTTTGCTGACTCCCACTATAGATTCTCTATATGTTTGGCATTGATCATGAATCTGATTTATCAACTGGGTATGAATCCATTTAACTGTACTAGAATCCGTTAACTAGCCTATATCTGAATATCTCACAAGAGATCATTCATTTGATAAATTATGCTTTCATATGATATATTAGTCGTAATAACTCTACCAAAGGAAAAACAATAGTTATTTAGATGGGCTTGATCCTAAAAGCCATTAATATTGTACATTCAATGTACTTATTGTGTCCCTACAACAGGGATTACAAATGGTAACACGGTAAGTATGGTATCTACCTTTTATGTGATCACAGTCTAGTAGAAGAGGAAAAAAATTGAATAAGTAAACACAATAACTGTTTTAAATGTAATGAGAGGAGAAATACAGAGTGTTCTGAGAGCAAAGAGGAGAGAAATTAAATCAACGTTTAGGAGAAAGAAGGCTTTCTGGAGAAAGTGACTTCTAAATTTGAAACATTAACATGATAGGGAAGATTATTCTAAGAGAGCATGGAATATGGATTAAACTAAAATAAGTTCAATATAGCAGAACCATAGAGCATTAGATAGGTGTAAAAAAAGACAGTTTACAGTGGAGATGTGAGCAAGGTCAGATTAACATAGAGATTGAATTGCCTATAGTACATCTAAGCATGGATGTTCAATGGAGAAATTGGAGATACTGTTAGGAATTAAGGAAAGAGACTTGGGGATATATATTTGGTAACCTTAAGCAAAGGTGGTATTTTATGTCACAAGAATAGCTGAATTACCAAAAGATAGAGGCTAAATAAAAGGTGGCTAAGGATAGAGCTCTGAGAAATGCCAACATTTAAGATGTGAGCAGGTTCAGAGAAGTCTACAAAAGTGATCCTAGAAAAACAGTAACAAAAAGAAGTACCAGGAAAACCAGGAGAGGAAGCTAAGAGACTAGCATATTTCAATATAACAACTATGTTAAATGGTACTGGGTAATCAAGTGAGTCAAAAACTAATGTGTCCTTTATATGTAGCCAAGGAAAGTCTGTTAGCCAAGAGAAGGCTGCCCAACAACATATCAGTGAAGTAGCGAGGTTAAAAACTAGACTGTAGAAACTGACGAGTAAACCTGAAAGTAAAGAGTGAGTGGAAACAACTCTCACAAAGATTAGCTCTGATAGAAAAAAGAGAGAGAGAGAGAGAGTAAGTTTACAGTATGGGGTCAGAGAATGATTTTAGAAATTAACTGATATTTTTTTCTCATGATTAAATTGGGGTTATAGGTTTTGAGGGATAATATCAGAATATTTTTTTCTTTAGTAAGAGAGACTTGAATAAGCTTTCAAAATGCTGAAGAAAGGGAGCCAGAAAAAGGGAATAGTTGAAGAAAAAAAAAAAACCCACAGACTTAATTTTCATGGCAAGAAACCTTAAAAAATGCATAATAAGAAAGTTTTCTGAAGCTCCACTGAAAGATTTGTCATACAAAGGAGGACTTTTTTGATCTTCAATTAGAAATGAAAGGAAGGCAGAAATGATAGATGAAAGCATAGGTAAATTTATAGATCTTATGGTGGAAAAGTTGCCATCTTGTGGCTTCTTCATTCTCTGTTGGAACAACTAGCAAGTTTATCTGAAGAGGGTAGGGTGGGAGGTTTAAGGAAGTAAATATAAATTTCTAAAATTTAAATAGTTCACTCTAGAGTTTTTCTAACTTTACATAGTAAGTTTCATCAATTTAAATTTCTGGGCCCCAAGTTTTTGTTTTTGCTTTCTCTTTAATTAACACATTTGACTATATCTAATATTCTTATATTTTTCATTGTTTCTATGGCTTACTGGTAAAAGGGTTTTCAACAAGGAATGGATGTAGTTAGTTAAAAAGGGCATATTCTCAATCCACCACATGACAACTAAACTATTCTAATTCTATTAATGCTTCATCTTCTTTTTTCCATATTAGAGCTAAATGAGGTTTACAGTATTTTAAGAAATAATTTGACCTTATTACCCTTGTGTAAAACATGGGGACTCTGAGGTTCAGTGAAGTAAGTAACTTTCACTATAGCAAGCAGCCAAACTGAAGACAGTATAAGCAATCTATATTTTAGACAATTTCTTTATTTATCAGGAACAGCAGTGAGTTGTCTGTGGGTAGATAGATAGGTAGACAGACAGACAGACAGACAGATGGGAAAATGGGGCTAAATTCCTTGAAAATTATTCAGTATCTGGCACACTGTACATAACTTAAAATGCCAACTAATAAAAGAATGTGGAACTGTCAGAAAGAATATAGCAATGACTTTTCACTAATAGTGCAATGCATCTAATTTGGGATTCTAGGTTTAGATAAATGGCAACAACCTAGTTCTACAATATTCTCTTTCTTTTATTTTTGATTATAAAAATGATTGAAAATATTGTGTCCCATGAATAATTATAAAATAATATTTTTGTCATATTGAATTGTAAAACAAAACATCATTTACTGCAGTTATGTTATGTCAGGGTTTTTTTGAGTGATGGAAATGTGAATATTATACTTTATCTGGGTTACTAAACACTGTAAAGTAGAGCAATATAAACCTTTTGAGCCTATTTCACTTTTTACTAGTTGTATGACCTTGCCCAAGTTACCTAAACACTTGGACCATTCCATTTACTCATTCTGAACATGGTAATAATAGTAGTATCTACTTCATTAGAAGGCTATTTGTATTAAATGTAATTTAATATATATATTAAATTAATATATTATTAATTATTTATACACACACACACACACACACACACAATACAGAGACTGTACATGTCTTGGGCAAAACAAGGATCCCATTTTCTCTGGAGGCAATGCAATAATGACTTAATACGTCTTCTTTACAGGTCAATAGCTACAAGACTTTGAAGTTACACCTTTGGAAAAATAAAAATATATAGTACTTCCTTTCCTCTTTCTCTTTTTTTCCTCATTTGAGGGATGAGAATTGAGGAAATTTATCTTGCTGTCTCACAGTTTCATGTCTACTGCTACCACAAAGCATGAACCCAGGCATTTGCCTATACTTTCCAATTGGTAACCTTACTCTACTTTGACTACAGAAACAGTTTTTGATGTTTCCCCTTTTAAAACTTCCTATTTTAACCTTCTTAGGGTCCCAGGTACCAATTGAATTCATCAGACATAATTGTCCTTGAAAATGAGCAAATGGAGAAAGTTAAAGATAATTCTTAGTAATATACATTTTATTTAGTCTCCTAGAGATTAATTTAATAAGTAAACAGTATTTCTGTTTTATTAATAGTAATGGTAATCATTATTCATAATTTATTAACTTTGAAGTCTTGTCCCTAGGTTTACTGGTATTTCTATACCTTTTCAATATAGCCCAAAACATTCTTACAAAATGCCTAACTACACCTTTGAGATCATCATAATTGTTTCTTTAAAGACTTTCAAAAATTTTTTCCCATTTCTCTCAACTGATACCCTATTTCCAATTCTCCTTTTTGCTTGATTAATGGATTAATGTTTTGAATAGCATCTATCACATTAACAATGATTTTAAAAATAACAACCTACTCAATGTTGAAAAGTTAAAGTAGAAAAAAATGCTCTCATATTCTGGCAGTAAGAAATATAAACTGTTATTCATTTCCTGGAGGGCAAATTAGCTATTGTATCAATGTAATCACCTTTAAAAATTATCTATTCAGATAATTCAGTCAAAAGATTTATGTGCAAGGATGTTATTCTAGCATTATCTCTAACAACAAAAATATAAGATATCTTAAAATACAGCAAGGTAAGATCAATTATAGCATGTCTCTTAATGAAGAACATTATTCTGCTTAATGAAAATTTGGGGGAAAAACAAAAATTCAAACCCTTTGACCCAGTGATATCTTTAAAAAAATAATCCAAAATGCAGCTAAAGACTTAAGCACTACTATATTCACCTCACCCATCACTATACTAACCAAAGGTGGAAATAATCCAAATGTATAATGATAGCAGAGTTGTTAGATATGGTATAATATTATATAGTTATTTACATATTAGGTGTTTAAATTTTTTTTTAATGATATGAGAAATGCTCCCGAAATAATGCTAAGGAAGTCAAGATACAAAACTAGATGCAAAATGATATATGTAAGAAAGATTTATGTACAAAGACTGCTTGTATGATTTATAATATCAAAACTTAAGAATTAAGTTAAAAATTCAAAAATAGAAGGGATTAAATTGTGTATATTCATAAATTGGTATATTAAGCATATTATTAAAATCATTAAAAATGATTTTACCAACATGGAAGAATGTGTTCTATGTGTATGAAGTTTAAAACAATAAGCTACAAAAGGAAATGAAAATCAAGATCTCGGAGAGCTCTGTAACCTCTATGTTTATTTCAGCATTATTCACCATAACCTGATATGGAAACAGCTAAGTGTCCATCAGCAGATGAATGGATAAAGAATATCTGATGTGTGTGTGTGTGTGTGTTTGTGTGTGTAGAAAGAGAGATAATCATTGATACACACACACATGCACACACAATGGAATATTAGTCAGCCATGAGAAAGAAGGAAATCCAGCCATTTATAACAAACTGAAGAGAACTTGAGGGCATTATGCTAAGTGAAATAACTCAGACGAGAAAGAGTAATACTATATGACATCACTTATTTGTGGAATCAAAAAAAAAAACACCAAAAAAGCGCGAACTCATAGTAGAGTGGTGGTTACCAGGGGCTGGGGGTTGGGAGAAAATGGGGAGCTATCAGTCAAAGGGTACAATACTTTCAGTTATAAGATTAACAAGGTCTGGAGACCTAATGTTAAACACAGTGGTTTTAGAAATAATAATACTGTAATTATATGCTTGAAAGTTGTTTTTAAGGGTGGATCCTAAATGTTCTCATCACAAAAAATAGAAATGGTAATTATATGACAGGATGAAGGTACTAGCTAAATGCCATGGTGGTAATCATTTTGAAATATAGTGTTCCAACGTAACACATTGTATGCCTTAAAACTTACATAATATTTCACTCATGTGAATTATATCTCAATAAACTGGGAAGAAAGGACATAAAACATCAGGACATAGGGAGAAAAGCAGGGTTACATAATTTAAATATATATATTATAAACATATAGTGTGTATGTACTTTATATTTATCTTATATTTAGGTGGTGGGGATTATAGAGTAAAGTGCACATTACATTCATCATTATCGATATGATCCCTAAAGAAACATTTTAAGTAAATATCTATTTTTAAAATCAGTTAACCAATCATCTATCGTAGAATACTTCAGTTGTGTCCCAATCCTGCCACCGTGAGTAATGGACATCAGTGTGCAAATATCTTTTGGGATATGAATTTTTCAAGTCTTTGGGGTAAATACCTGTAGAGGGATTGCTGGATCATATGGTAAGATCAATTCTTAGGGATATTTTTAAAAATTAATGTATTTTTTTATGATGGCATTGGTTAACAAAATGTGATAAGCTTCAGCTGTACATTTTAAAAGTAAGGCACATATAGATTTACATTGTGTGTTCACTTCCCATAGTTAGACTTCTTTTCTGTCACCACTTATTAGACCCCTTTAACCTCCGTACTGTTTTACATAGTGGCTGCAATCAATTTGTAGTCCCATCCAGCAGTGTATGAGGGTTCCTTTTTCTCTGCACCCTCTCCAACATTTGTTATTACTTGTCCTGTTGTTAACAGCTATTCTAACAGGTGTGAGATGGTATCTCATTGTGGTTTTGATTTGCAATTTCTAATAGCTAGTTGAATGAGAGCATCTTTTCATATGTTTGTTAGCCATTTCTATGCCTTCTTGAGAGAAGTGTCGGTTCATGTTCTCTGCCCTTTTTTTCATTGAATTTTTTGTTTGTTTGGTGTTGGTTGTTGTTGAGTTGTATGAGTTCTTTGTATATCTGGATATTATGCTCTTATTAGAGGCGTTGCTTACAAATAAATTTCCCATTCAGGTGGTTGTCTCTTTCTCTTGTTGACAATTTCTTTTGCTGAGTGAAGCTTTTTGTTGATACGTCCCATTCATGTTATTTTTGCTTTTACTTCCCTTATCTTTGAGGTCATATTCATAAAATCCTCTTTAAGTCCAAAGTCCTTGAGTTTAGTTCCCTATGCTTTCTTCTATGTATTTTTTATTGATTTGAGTCTATTATATTCAGGTCCTTAACCCATTTTGAGTTAATTTCTGTGTTTGGTGATAGACAACATAGACAGATAGATCAGAAAACAAAACTGTGTACATATATACAATGGAATATTACTCAGCCTTAAGAAGAGATGAAATACTGCCATTTGCGACAACATAGATGGACCTTGAGACAATCATGCTAAGCAAAAATAAGCCAGAAAGAAAAAGTTGAAAACCCAATGATATCACTTATATGTGGGATATAATCCTAAAAACAAGAACAAAGCAGGACAAACAGAGACTCATGGACAATAGACTAGGTTACCAGAGCATAGAGGGGGAGGGGGTGGAGGGTGGTAGATAGGGTAAAGGGGTAAGGGGTTAAATATGTAGTGACAAAAAGAACTCTAACTATGGAAGGGCAACACACAATAATTTTATGTGTGTGTATATATATATATATATATATATATATATATATATATATATATAGTATACTACATACATATATACATATATACATAAATACATGTGTGGTGTGGTGCACATGCTTTACTATTAAATTGCACACCTGAAACCTACTGGATTTTGTTAACCAATGTCACCCAAAAAATTTTTGAAAATTAAAAATAAAAATAAACCTGGTTAACCAAATAGGAACATCACTACTGATTTTACAGGTGTGTGGGGGGGGGCGGGGGGGGCAGATTATGAGGGAATACTATAAAAAACTATTCCCATCTGTAACACAGGAGCCCCAGTCCTGGAACTTGCACCTGGATTGCATATTCTGGAAAAAAAAAAAGGAGAACCAGAGGGGTGAGAAATGTTGTTTATTACTCACAAGCAGGGAAACTTCAGCAGCAGTAGGTTGAAGTTGCAGGAAAGAAAACTGCTGCTGACCAAGAGCAAGCAGAGCTTTTCATGCACACAAGCAGAGGGAGAGGTAATCTCATTGGGTGAGAAGATACCTTTTTAGATAGATAGGAGCAAGATATGCTGCTGCTTGGTTACAGGAGCAGATAATGTCCATGGGAGCAACAAGAAAACATACTTGGGAGTAGGCCATGCTGAAAGCTCTTTATGTACTGTCTTCCTTGGCTGCTGGCAGGTCAGCTATCAGTCTTCTGAGTATGTGAAGGGCTATGTTCTGAGTTAACCCTACACCAATAAATCAGATAACTTATACAAAAGGGCCAAATTTTTAGAAAGACACAAGCTGCTGAAACTGACCAAGAAAAAAATTAAAAATCTAAACAGACCTATAACAAGTAAATAGATCAAATTAATAATTGAAAACTTCTCATAAAGAAGAGTCCAGGTGCAGATAGTTTCACTTGTGAATTTTATCACACATTAAAGGAAAAATTAACATGACTTCATAAATTTCTCCAAAAATATAAAAGAAGAAATATTTCCTAACACATTCTATTAAGTCAGTAAATATTACCATGATTCCAACATCAGACCAAAGACATCACGTAAAAGAAAACTGCAGATCTGTACTTTTAAAGAATATATACCTCAAAAATCTCAAAAAAATATACTAGTAAAGTGAACTGAGCAATGTATAAAACAGATTATACATTTATGGCCAAGTTGTATTTATTCCAGAAATGCAAACTTGGTTTAACACCTAAAATTCAACCTATGGAATACACTATTTTAGCAAAATAAAGAAAGTAATCAAATAATTGTCTCAATAGAAGCAGGAAAAGTGTTTCACAAAATCTGTCTTTTCATGACTAAAAGAAAAAAATCTCAGCAAATTAAGAATAAAGGGGAAACTCCTCAATGTGATAAAGGGCATCCATGAAAAACCCAGGGGTAACATCATACTTAATAGTAAAATACCGAAATCTTTGCCTTTAACATCAAGAATAAGACAAAGATGTCTGCTCTCACCACTTTTATTCACTAATACTGTAAGTTATAAACATGCAATTATACAAGAAAATTAACAAAGAGGTAGATTGGAAGGAAAAAATAAAACTATCTCTTTTTTAGGTGACATTATCATGTATATAGAAAATCATAGGGTATCCACTAAAAGCCACTACAACTAGTAAACTAGTTCAATAAGTTTGCAAGGTACAAAATTCAATGGTATTTCTATACAATAGCAATTAATAAACTTAAATAGGAATAAAGAAAATTCAATTTAAAATAGCATCAAAAATAAGAAAATACTTAGGAATAAATTTCAAAAAAAAACAAAAATTTGTATTTTGAAAACTACAAAACATTATAGAAAGAAGTTTTTAAAAATATATAAAGGGAAAGATGTTCTGCATTTATGGATCAGAAGACTTAATATTGCTGGGATGAAAATATTCTCCCAATTGATGTATAGATTTAACACAATCCCTAGCCAAAGTCCTACCTCCTTTTCTTAGAAGAAATTAACAAGCTGCTTTTAAAATTCATATTAAAATGCAATGGACCCAGAATAGCCCAAAAATCTTGAAAGAGAAGAAAGTTGGAAGATTTACACTTCCCAATTTCAAAACTTACTACCTTAGCATAAAATATAGGAGCAAATCTTTGTGACTTTGGTTTAGGCAATCATTTTAGATATGACATCAAAAATACAAGCAACAACAACAACAAAAAATAGTAAATAAAATTCTATGAAAATTAAAACTTTGTGTTACAAATAATACCAACAAGAAAGTAAAAAGACAATCCCAAGAATGGGAGAAAATACTTGTAAATCACATTTCTGATAAGGGAATTTTACCTATACTATATAAAAATTGCTACAACTCAACAATAAAAACACAAATAACCTAATTAAAAAAAAAAATTAGAACAGTACCTGATTAGACATTTGTCCAAATGCATATCCAAATAGCCAATAACCAAATGAAAAGATGCTCAACAGCATTAGCCGTTAAGAAAATAAACATGCTTAATCACAGTGAGATACCACTTCACATCCCCTAGATGCCTATAATTAAAGACACAACAAGTTTGATGAGAATGTGGAGAAATTGGAACTTTCAACATCACTGGTGGTAATGTAAAATGGTACAGCTATTTAGGAAAACAGTTTGGTGGTTCTTTGAAGGGTTAAAATAGAATTACCGTATAACCCAGGAATTACATTTCTAAGAATAGTTTAAAACAATTTAAAATGCACGTCCATTTTTGTACAGCAAAGGAAACAATCAACAAAACGAAAATAAAACTGACTGACTGGGAGAAGATATTTGGTAACGATACATCTGATAAGAGGTTAATATCCAAAATATATAAATAAATCATACAACTCAACAACAACAACGACAACAACAACAACAACAACAACAACAACAACAACAAAATCAGATTAAAAATGGGCAGAAGATCTGAACAGATACTTCACCAAAGAGGAAATACAGATGGAATAGACATATGAAAAAGATGCTCGAGGTCAATCATCATCAGAGAAATGGAAATTCAAACCACAATGAGATATCACCTCACACCTGTCAGATTGCTATTATCAATAAATCAAAGAACAACAAGTGTTGGTGAAGAATGGGAAATGATTATAGTTAAGTAAAAGCAAACTTGTATTTGTGGTCTTTGTTGATATTATGATCATCTGATGTTAAAAAGGAAGCATGGACTCATATTTTTAAAAGAATAATTTAACCCAATGTTTTCATCAAATAAAATTAAAATCAGCTCTCCACTGCCCAACCCAATCTACGTGCAAGCAGGTGTATCAATTGTACAAAAAACTATGATCAGAATAATCAAGGATTCAGTAAGAGAAAAGCTTGTCCAATTTAGCTTAGCAAATTGCATTATCTATAACAACAAACAGGAACTGATAATTTATCTGCAATTAAAAGAGCACTTTTTTTTTTTTTTTTTTTTTTTTTACTGAGGTATAGCCTAAAGACACAGTTTACAGATAGGCTTTTTATTGAGCATGCTGATCTATACTCCCTAACAAACTGCTCCATTCTTTAAATAAACTTTAATAAAAGAGCTAAATGCTGGGCATATATTGTTACTCAGCATCCATCCATATGTACATTTTCATAAGAAATTATTAATCCTTCAAATCTTTTTCGATTTTATATTTCAGATTCCCTTGAGCCTACCAAGGGACTATTTGGACGTAGGTAAAAATCAGAAATAAAGCATTGAACACTTAATTTTGAAGTACAGGATTATGCCATCAGGGTCATAAAATCGACTCTCACACATACATACATGCATGCATATGTGCGCGCACAGACACACACACAAACACACACACATGACAACCACAACCAGATATCCCTTAATTTAATTAACATGAACACGCTAAGAATCAATAATATATGTACTTAGCAGGCATAAGGATACAGAATTGTGAGGAAGATAGACATGATCCTTGTCTTTTGAAGCTAACAATGAGAATGTTCCAGTTAGAGGGATAAGATGTGCAATGCTGGGTTAGGATGGCCTGATTCAGAAACTAAAGATAGATCAATGTCATTGGAGCATAGAATGTGATGTAAAAGTAGTAGGACAGAAAGTTGTAGAAGCAAGCAGAAGTCTGAAATTTCAGGGGATCATAGCCCTTGTAAGAAATTTGGATTTTATCCAAGTGACAGGATCTGACTTATAGTTTTGGAAAAGATCACTTTAGTTGCTGTACAAAGAATGGATTAAAAGCAGAAGCAGAGCCAGTAGGATAGCATTCTCAAAGACTAGTATCATTTTTTCAAACATGGTATGTTGGCATAATAGAAATTAAGACAAGGATAGAAAGATATTGTGGAAGCAGTGTGAAAGAATAGTCTAAAATATACAAAAAATTTAGAAATACATACTACGGGAAAGGTGGTCAAAAAGTGGTACTTCTGTACTTGCTTGATTTCTCAGAAACCACAGACTTATTTTGCCTTGCTTTTATATCCTGGCTACTTCTCTGATGGGAGAGGGGGGATGACTAGAAGCAGGGATGCCAGTTTGGTCTCAGCTATAGTGGTCCATATGAGAGATGATAGTAACTCCGATTAGAGTGATAACAGTGAAGAAAGAGAAAAAATTATTTATCAAAAGTGTATCTAGAGTTTAGGAAGACATGGAGAAGTGAGAGAAATCCCCAGATTTCTCACCTTAAGACAACAATGAGTCGAACATCTAAAACTCAGTAAAAAACACCCGAATTATTCACAGGCACGTCTGAGCTTGGGATCTGCACATAAGAATTACCAAAGGTCAGAAACCCACGTATCAGATGGTAGACTGGAAGAAATAAAAAATCTGGCTTTGGCAGCTGCCAGAGCTCCCTATAGGAGGAGAAGGAGGAGAAGGAGGAGAGAAGGTGCATTGAGTCCCGTGAAAAGTCATGCCTGTGAGTGCCGTGACCTCCATGAAGCAGGTGGCATGGCCCAACCATAGGGAAAGAAAACAGAAAAGCAGAACAGCAGAGAACCAAGTTGATTTTTACCAGCCACGGTTGCAAACCAAGGCTGAGCCACAGCCCTCAACCCCCAACCCGGAGGGCCCCTCCAACCATATCTTCTGAGACGCACACCATAGAACCCAAGGGAATCTGAGTAAACACTACTGAAACTGTCACTAACAATGACAAGGACTGAGACTGAGGGTAGCGAGAGTGATACATATCTACAAGAAAATAAAAAAGGCATTATTAAGGTTTTATATAAAGCAGGAATCCAAGAGGCTTAGACACCACCAATTGGAAACCAAAACAAAGAGCCATCTTTGCAATGGAACCTTTATATTATAAATCTTCTTTCTGGAAAAAACAGTAAAATACACTTCCGTTAAAGCCCAGGTGGAGAAATATTTCATTAAACACTATAAACAATTAAGTGCAAGTCATCAAAGAAAGAGAAAAATCTCCAGAAAATAAGCTTACAGACATAGAAATATGAGACTTAAATGACAGAGAATTCAGGATGTACTTCTGAAAAAACTTAGTAGTTCTAAATGAGTCATATCACAATTTCAAGAATTGAAAAAAACACCTACATGAGAAGAGCAAGGAGATTGAAACACTCAACAATAACAGAATAGATCTTCTGGAGATAAAAATAAAAAATACACTGCAAGAGTTGAAAAATAAAATTGCAACCTTAGGAAATAGACTTGACCAAATGGAGGAAAAGATCAATGAATATTAAGACAGAAATCTAGAAGTAAATCCGAAGGAAGAAAGAGAAACTGAAGAATGAAAAATAATGAAAGAGAAATACGAGAACTAGCCGATACCATCAGGAAAGGAAACATAAGAATAATGGGCATTATCAAGAGGAGAAAAAGGAGTAGGGACAAGAAAGCATATTCAGACAAATAGTTGATGAGAATTCCCAAATCTAAGGAGTGGGCTGGAGCTTAGAATTAAAGAAGTCAACAGAACACCAATTATGTCAACCCCAAAAAACCATCAGACATATTGTATTAAAATTATCAAAATTCAACAACAAAGGCAGAAATGCTCAGGGTAGCCAGGAGAAGAAGATGGTAACCTATAAAGGAAAACCCATCAGATGGTAATGGACTTCTCAGCATAGACCTTAATAAGCCACAAAGGAATGGAATCGAATATTCAAAATATTAAGGGAAAGGAACTCCAGCCTCGAATAATGTATCCAGCTAAGTTCTACTTTAGCTACGAAGGAGAAATTAAGACCTTTCCAGACATACAAAAATTGAGAAATTCTCCACACAAGGCCTGCACTACAGGAAATACTGAAAGGGTCAGTTCACCAAAACAAAATTACCAAAAAAAAGAGAAAGAAAAAGCAGTAATGTAATAAGGTGATTATCAGAAAAATGGAAGCAGAGGAGTGCAACCATTACTATGAACAGGTCTTATAGGCTTAAATAATAAGAAGAAATTGCTATACGCAAGTTACTAAAGAATGTTCAGTATATATAAGGACGACTTGAGAAAACAATGACTGAAAAGAGAAGGATTCAAAGATCCAGATTCACAAATGGGGAATGGAGAGGAGGCTTAGAAAAAAAATATATATGTCTTTTACATATTTGTAATTGTATCCACACATAAAGATTCAGAACGTAGGTATATAATATAAAACAAGAAAAACCAGAGGGAAAACCCACAGAAGCCAACTGAAATAAAGAAAATTAAAAACATGAGGACAAGGAAGCAATGGAAACACAGAGCTATCAGAAAGCAAAGATTAAATGGATAAAATACCTCATATTTCAATAATCATCATAAATGTAAATGAACTGAACTCACCAATAAAAAAGGCACAGAGCTCCAGATTCAATCAAAAAACAAAACCCAACCACAAGCTGCCCTAAGGAGGACACATCTACGCTCAAAGACAAATATAAGATTCAAAATGAAAAGGGTCAAAATATATCATACAAATAAATGACATTTTCAGAAAAAATGTGAGAGTAGTGGTACTAATGATCAGATGAAAACAGACTTCAAAATAAAAAAAAAAGTAAAGAAGATAGTGAGAGACACTTCATAATGATAAAGGGATCACTGCACCAAGAAAACATAACACATTAATACCTATATTTCCAGTCAGGAGCAATGAAATATATATAGGCAATTACTAGAAAGACTAAAGAGAGAAACAACCAAAACACTCATAGGGAGACCTAAATACACCACTATTCGATATGTACAAAACATCCAAACAGCAAATCAATAGGAAATAATACATCCTTAAATTGCACATAATTGACATTTACAGAGCCTTCCATCCCAAAACAGTGGCTTATACATTCTTCTCTAGTGTACATGGAACATTCTCAAGAATCGACCACATACTGAGACACAGATATAAGCCTCAACAAATATAAGAAGGTTGAAATCATAGCAACCGTATTTCTTGATCATAATGCTTTGAAAATTACAGGTCAACTGCAAAAAGAAAGCAGGAAGAACCACAAATACATGGAGATTAAACAATATCTACTGAAAAATGACTGGGTCAGAGAACAAAAAAGAGAAAGAGATACAAAGAAATGATTAATAATGATAGTATAACAGATCAAAACTTTTTGGGGACATTGGCAAAAGCGGGTCACAAGAGGAAAGATTGTATCATTACAAGCCTATTCCAAAAACAAGAATGAGCTCAAATAAACACCTTAAGGCTTCATTAAAAAACAAAAAACAAAAACAAAAACAAAACAAAACAAAATAAACTAGGAAAAAAATGAAGCCTAAGGCTAGCAGAAGGAAAAAAAATAAATCAAAAATCAGAGCAGAAATAAATGAAATGAAAACAAACACAACAAAAAAGCAATATAAAAAATAAATGCAACAAAGATCTGGTTCTTTGCAAAGGTTAATAAATTGACAACTCCCTGGCTTGACTCACTAAAGACGAGAGAAAGGACACAAATAAACACAAATCAGGGATCAAAGAAGGGAATTACAACAGGCACTGCGGAAGTACAAAGGATCATACAAGAACACTAGGAAAAAAGTATAACACCAAATTTAATGACCTAGAAAGAAATAAACAGTACTTTGAAAAAATACAACCTTCCTAGGACTGAATCAAGAAGATCTTGAAAATCTAAATAGACTGATCAGCATTAATGCAATTGAAACAATCATCAAAACCTATTCAAAAAGTCAAAGTCCATGACCAGGTAGCTTCACTACCAAATTCTACCAAAACATTATAAGAAGATTTAATACCTATTTTCTTCAAATTTCTTCCAAAAAAATTGAGAGGAGGCAATACTTCCCAAACTCATTTTATGAGCACAGTATTACTCTGATACCAAAACCTGGTAAAGATAACACAAAAAACAGAAAATACAGACCAATATCTCTCATGAACACAGATGCAAAAATCCTAAAGATACTAACAAACCAAATACAGCAACATATTAAAAAGATTATACATCACAATCAAGTGGGCTTCATCTCAGAGTACATGAGGCTCAACATATGCAAATTGATTAATGTAATATACCATATAAACAATATAGAATCATATAATGATATCAATAGATTAGAAAAGGCCTTGACAAGGTACAGCACCCATTCACTTAACAAATCACTTAAACAAAATCAGAAAATAATAAAAAGTAGTTTAACCTAATAAAGTCCAGATATTGGTAAACCCTCAGCCAACATTATACCTAATGAGTGAAAAACTAAAAATCTTCCCTCTAAGATCAGGAACAAGGCAAGGATCTCCACTATAGCCACTATTATTCAGTATAACACTGGAGTCCCAGCGAGTGCAATCAGGCAATAGAAAGACATTAAAAGGCACAAATAGGAAACAAAGAAGTCAAACGTGCACTCTTTAAGATGACATGATTCTCTATATCCAAAACTTTAAAGATTCCAACAAGTACACTATTAGAACAATAAACAAATTCAATAGTTTCTGGATAGAAAATTGATGTTCAATAATTCATACGTGTTCCTATACTTCTTACAATTAAATGTCAGAAAAAGAAGTGGAAAAAAATTCCTTTTGCAATTGCAAACAAAGGAACAAAACACATAGGAATAAATCTAACGAAACATGTGAAGGACCTATATAATGAAAAGATACAAGACTCTTTCAAAGAAATTAAGGAATATACAAAGAGATGGAAAGATATTCCATGTTCTTGGATTGGAAGAATCAATATAGTTAAAATTGATCTTATTATGTAATGCAATCCCCATCAAAATCCCATGTGTTTTTTTAAAAAAAAATAAATATAATAAAAACATCGTCCGATTTGTATGGAAGCACAAAAAGACCCCAATAGCCAAAGCCATCCTGAGACAAAAAGTGAGGCGTGGAGAAATCACTCTGCCTGACTGCAAATTATACTACAAGTGACAGTAATCAAAACAGCATGGTATTGGCAGAAAAACAGACACACGGACCAGTGGAACAGAATCAAGAGTGCAGAATTAAACCCGTATTTTGTGGGCAAATAGTTTTTTTGGGCCAAAAAAGCCAAAAACATACAGTGGAGAAAAGAAAGCCTCGCAATAAAGGTGCTGGGGAAAACTGGAAGCCACCTGAAAAAAGAATGAAACTAGACTGTTTCTACCACCAAACACCAATTAACTCAAATGATAAAATACTGAATATAAGACCTGAACAATAAAAATGCATATAAAACATAGGGAACTACACTCAAGGACCTTGGACTTAAAGAGGAATTTATTAATTTCACCTCAAAAGCAAGGGAAGTAAAGCAAAAATAAAGTAATGGGACTACATCAAACTAAAAGCTTCTGCTCAGCAAAAAAACATCAAACAAGGTAGAGAAACCATCTGAATGGAAAAATTACTTGCAAGAATGCCTCCAATAAGGGCCTAATATCCAAATATGCGATGAACTCATACAATTCATAACAACAACAACAACAACAACAACAACAAAAACAATGAAAAAAGGCAGAGGACCTGAACAGACACTTGTTTCTAGAGATATACAGATGGCCAACCAATATTTAAAAAACATGTTCAACATTGCTAGGTATTAGGGAAATACAAATCAAAACCAAAATTGAGATACTACTTCACACCTGTTAGAATAGCTATAATGAACAGGTAAATAATAACAAATGTTGGATGGATGTTGAGAAAAAGGAACCCTCGTACACTGCTGGTAGGACTGCAAATTGTACACCACTATGGAAAAACAGTACAGAGGTTCCTCAAAAAAACTAAGAATTGATCTACCATATGACCAGAAATCCCTCTACTGGATATTTACCTCAAAGACTTGAACATCCATATCTGAAAGATTATTTGCACACTGATGTTCATAGCAGCATGATTCACAGTGGCCGGGACCAGGAAGCAACTGAAATGTTCTATGATACATGACTATCTAAAGAGGCTATGGTACATACATACAATGGAATATTACTCACATAAGAAGAGATGAAATGCTTGCATTGCAACAACATGGATGGACCTCAAGATAATCATTCTAAGCAAAATAAGCCAGAAAGAAAAAGTTTGAAACTTTTGATGTCATTAATCAATGTCACCATTAAAAAAGTATATCTAAGATATAACAGATAGCTTACATAAGTTGATAAACATCCCTTTGTACAAGTTCACATCCCTCTTCGTCTGACTTCTTCCAAATAAATTATGTAGAGACCTACTATTGTTCCTTGTCTATATTCGTTTTTGCTTCTTCTGCATGTGACCTTGGTTTTCTTGCAAAATACAGATTAATTCTAATGGGAAATGGGTTGTCATTGACTTGACTTGTCTGCCTGCTTTGGGGAACTCTGGAAGATATGGATCTATTTTTGTGACTCAATTGCCACATGTTCCTTTGGAAACTATAAGAGACATGGATAGGAATTTTTTCAAGTTTCCTACATACTTGAGTTTGAATACTGCAGAGGGCAAGTTATAAAGCTATAGTTCACATTTCTAGAAGTGTTACAGTTCACTTCAAGCCATGTTATTGTTAATCCCTTAAATAAATAGTACCAAACACTTTTGGATAGCAATCAGAGTTTAAAGCAAAGCATTTAATGCTTGTTTATTGAAAAAAACAAAAGGAAGAGTATGATTTTTTTAGTTGTCACATAAACTGCTTTGGATGAAAGAGTAAAATCTATTCAATCTAGTAAGGAAAATATACACACACACTACACACACCACACACTGAGCACTACTATGTGTCATATACCACACTACATGCTTCACAGTATAACTGTATTACAGTATAACTGTACAATTTGTAGTCAGATTGAGCTCAGCATGAGTCCTATCTGTATCATTTTGCTAGCTGTAGGCTTTGGGCAAGTTAATTAATCCTTTTGCATCTTTTTTCATCTGTAAATGAGATAATTAATAGTATTTTCTCATGTAGATACTTAATACATAAGACACCTCCATAAGTATAAAAAAAAAAAACTTAGAACATACCTGGCATGCACATGTATATGTAGTATGTTCATATGCAGATATTCCATAAGATAAGTTTTTAGAAGTAAGAATGTGGGTCTAAAGCTAAATGGATTTTAGTTTTGAAAGATACTACCGAATTTTCTCCAATAACTGTTATTACCAATTTACACTCCCATCAATAGTATATGAGAGCATGCTTATTTATGTCACACTCTCAACAAAAATTGATATGTTTTTAATTTGCATTTACATTTTCAATTATGAGTGAGATAAGCATCTTTTTACATATTTATTGAGTACTTATACTATTATTTTTCTGTTAATAGTTTGTTTCTATCTTTTATCCTATTTTATATTCATGTATTTAGTTTTTCAAGTTGATTTGTAATGAAAATTATCCCTATATCTATTATTATGTGTATTGTAAATATTATTACCAATAAAAAGTTTTAAAGGTCAAGAACTATTCCCAAGTGTTCTTGAAAGTCAAAAATATAACTTCCAAGTAGGATGAATGTTTATTCTAAAAATGAAAGCACTAAAACCCAGGTGTCTAAGGCATTCTTCTGAAAAAAATAAAAACACCACACACAGGAGGTCCTTTTTTGTCAAAAAAAAATGAAAAAATACAGTTTATGGAAACTGTCATCTTCAATATCACTGACTATTTACACAGTGTTTTGACAATCATTAAGCCAAGAGAACCTGCGGGGAAGGGATACACATGCAATACATCAGTGCCTGCCAGGTTGCTGAGCCACTTAGAGTATACTCAAGTTTGAGGACTTCTTTTTCTCTCTTTCTTTTGCCATGAATAGACAGTGAGGTACTTGTTTGTAAATTATTCCAGCAAGAAAGTTTCCACATTTCTTATTTACAGTCAATGACTAGCACCTGGAATCAGTCTGTTAGACAACACTGCTGTGAAAGGCAATAAACTGAATGGTAATTCAGCCATATCCTGGCCCTTCATTCATCAAATGGCTTAGCTGTTCCTCACTCGGTTTCAAAAGCATGGATTTGAACTAGCTTTATTCCTCAGAATGTCCCCAAAAGACCTGGGAAGTCTGAGTCAGTTCCAATCCAGGACTAAAATGGATTGTTGAGTTTACTCTGAGATTAGACCTAAATGGCTAGGTTAATGGTCCCAGCCAGTGGTGTGCTGGTGGTAAATGTTCAACGCCCAGCATTCCAAAGGGTAGGGAAGCCCTGGTTGACAGCCTTTCCTATGGGTAAATACTTTCATCATGGCCAATTTTGATCTATCAATGTGATGTCATTCAACATAGTATTGGAAAGAAATGTACACAATGAACTCTTACTAGCCAGAGTAAGCTAATTCCAGCGCACTATTTATACTTCTCTATTTTATATGCCTACCATTGTGTATTTTGGGCTATACCAGGAGCAAACTGTCCTTTGGAACCAGTATATTCAGACTGGGATGATTTCTGCCAAGCAGGCTAAGCAAATGCCCTAGATGACAAGGTCACGATTGCTGAATAAACTAGAAAAATACAAAACGTAGTTTTCCGAAAAGATTATAACATCTCACCCTTACTATTTAAAATTAAAATATCATCAATCATTTTTTGTAGGCCATAGATAAATACAAACAACATTGCAATATAAAAGCAATTTTTAAACACTACAAAGACAAAATATTTTTTAAAAGATTGTGAATGTTGATCAAACTGAACGTTGTGACAAATAATATGGTGATTTGTATTTGACTTAGAAGGCCAAGAAAACAATGAAAAACTATAGGTGGAAACAGAATAAAAATTCTAAGATCTTATTTCTTAAGAGATATATAAAACAGGTCAAAAATTTATGTTTTCATCTCAAAAAGAGACATATGCATACTTTTCAGCTATATTTTTGTCCATCTTTTGACTAAATAGACATGGCACATTTTGTGAGTGAGTTCGGACTTTGAGATACATTGGTACCTCCAAGCAACCTCACTCAGCTAAATTGAGGACAGTACCGAGGTCAGATTGCAGTTAGATCCCATGAGGCCAGTGAGACTTTCTCTGCAGTATAACAATGGACCAAAAGCTTCACCTTGACCATTGTCCACCAGAGACATTACATAGTTGTCAAGGAAGTAAGGTGATAAAAATCCCAATGCATCCTATCTGCTAGTGAAGAAAGTCGGAGCTACCGTATACTGCTAGTGGCTTAGCATCATCTCTATATACAAAAAAAAAAAAAAAAGCCCACATATATTATGACCTTAAGCAGGAGAAACCGTATTAGTTTTCACAGCTTTGAAAAAAGAGACAGGAAAATTGGCAAGGTTTGCTACATGGCTGGCAGTCTCTTGACAACCACATTCTGGCGCAACTGCCCTAGAGATGAGGCAAAGCTGGAGCAAATATTTTTCTCCTTGTTTACACCTTAAATCAGGATATATTCACAGTAATCCTCTGATGTTCTGTAAAAATATTACACCAACACGAGGAGGAAAAGAAAGTCAATACACCTGCCATAAGAGAATCAAAAAACACATACTCAATATTACAATTAGAGAGATGTAAATATTAAGAAGTCGCTTGCTTATATTGCCAATGCTATTAGAGGAATTTATTTAAAATCTGTTTCTTGTTTAAGGAAACTGAGGTTCAAATAAGCATATGCAATTGTAATCAAGACTTCTGGCATGAGAACCTCTCTCTGGAGCTCGAGATAATCTAAATGATATGATTTCATTAGGCGAAACTGCTTAATGTTGGTTCTAGGCCAGAGGGTCTTTATAATACAAGAACTAAGGCATGACTAATTTAAGTGATTTCCTAAATATGTTACTATGACAACTCAAATGAAAAAATAATATAACCAAATCCAAATTCCTAAATCACACTTCATCCATTGACAATGTATGGCGAAGCTGCTGAGTACTGTTCATAGCCCATCTTACTAATAAGTCATATATCTCTTCTTTTTTTCTCTCTGTTTTCTTCCTTTCTGTATTTCTTCATTTGGGAATGAAATAAATTATCACTCTCTCTCTCTTGATCGGCCAATATCCACTCCAAATGAGAACCAGCATTTCATAATTTATATTTGCTTATTAAAATGGAACCATAAAGCCAGAATCTCTTTTTGTTTGACAATAATTAGCTATTTTCAAAGGTTTGATGAAATACAAATAGATTATTCCATATTAAGGTTTGGTAAGCACAGTCAATAGCCAAGCATGGGTACTAAATTTATGAACAAAAAATAACTAGCTACCTATTACTGGCTGCCAAGTGGATTTTTTTTTCCAAGTGGATCTTAACATCTCTTTTACCATCTCTTTTAATGCACTTATCATCGGTCATTTTATGCTCTTAAAATCTTCATGGCTCCCCATAGTCTTTAGAATAAAGATTATATATCCTAACATGGTCTACAAGATCCCTCACAATACGACTTTTGCCCTACTCTCCAGCCTCACCACCAGCCAGACTTCCCATTATTCCCTGTGCTTCAGCCATGCTAAGCTTCATAAGGTCCCTAGAACATGTCATGTTCTCTGTCAAGATGACAGGACCCCACAAGTGCTGTCTCCTCCAACTAGAATAATAGTCTATTCTTCATCTAGTTAACTTTTCTCATCTTCCAAGTCTCACTTAAATATTACAATTCCTCCAGAGTGCTTCCTTGAGTTGCAGATCTGACAAAGACCTTTCACTTTCACATTTCTATTGCACCCTGCACCTCTCCATGATAACAGTTGGCACATATGTAAATATTTCTTCAGTGCATGTCTGTTTTGTTTTATATTATCTCTATAGTATTTAATACAGTATTGTACATACAAGAAGTGGTCAATAAAACACGCTTATTGGTAATAACTTGGGCATCCCAAGTCTTTAATAATCTTTCTTGAATAGTAACATAGATAACTCCTACACTATTTTTATCTTATACCCAAAGCCAAAGTTAACTGAAATCCTATAAAAAATAGAATTTTAGTATTGTTCCTACTTTTTAAATAGGTGCAGTGAATGTGCTTTCATCACTCTATTTTCACAGCATAAAACTTGATTTATTGATACTCTGGAGAGATTTGTAGTGTCTAGATCTGTACTGTTGCAATACATATAAGATCCTCATTAAAACAAGGCCCAGACTTGATGCAGGTTTCTATCATTAGATGTAGTGTAAACAATACCACTAAGAAACAAATTACTGTTTTCTACATAAACCATGAACTTGCAACAGTAATCTTTTTTGTCTTTAAGTTAGCTCTGTAGATAATTATTTATGTTTCATTGCTTTTTAGGCTATTCCCCACTTTTCTGTAGCTTTTAATTTTAATAAGAATGTTTATCATCTTGTCCCACTCTTTGCTCCCAGTCAGTTTGTGCTACAGGTCACCTAAAGGGTTTTGTTTACATCTTTTATCCTCTTTTTTACTGCTGATTTTTTAACATCAGTTTTTCTTCCCAGATGTTCTTCTAATGGACTTACGATTATAGCATTTCTATCAACATACACATAAGCCTTGTCAACATTTTAAAAGAAATAAATAACATGCAAAATAACCTTACACCTCACACGGAGATGAATGGACAACCTAAAGACACTCTTGTAAGCACTACTTTTTATGAGTCATAGAACTGTGTTCAATTCAAAGTTCATCGAGAAATACATGTGTTTCATTTTTGCCCAATTCATTGGGTATCTTGATTGTTTTAAATGAATATATATACACACACATGCACACACACACTAAATCCATGGAATTCAAAAAATATATCTATATTTGGGTTTAGGAGATTCTTCAAGGTAAAAATAAATATATAGAAGGTTTTTTTTAATCACTTTCTCCTATGTGGATCAGCTCATTCATTTAAACTGTCTCTATATACTGTAAAAATCATGCTTCCAGGTCCTATGGATTACACAAACTTAAAGGCATGGTCCCTGCCCTTGAAGTCATTTCAACAAGAATGTGAAACATCTCTTCACCCCACTCCATCCCATTTATATCATCATCTTCAAAAATAACTTATTTGATTTTCTTCACTAAAGCATCTACATATTAACTCTGGATATTTCCGTTGCTACTCTCTGTTCCCTCATCCTTTGTAAATAAATATATTTTCTTCTGGATTTGTGAAATGTCTTTCACATGTGTATTCTCTAAACATAATTTAAGAATTCTCAGGAAAGACCATTGGGCCCCAACTACCATGTTACCTACAGTCCCTATCATTAGAGAAATTGTTTTAGGTTAAAGTGTTGTTCCAAGATTCTTCTTAAAATGCAATTGTTACTTGGAAGTTATAGAATATTTTGAACCATGGGTCACTATAAATATGCATATAGAGTGGTTTTGTTGAATACAGGAACAAAAAATTATATCTTTGAAGGAGGAAGATTGAAGGAACAATGACTACTAGATAGTGGAAGTCTCGGCAAGGTGTTTGAATGAGGTCTATGACCCAACCAGAACCTAATTCAGTGAGGTCTATGACCCAACCAGAACCTAATTCAAAGGAACCAAATACAGGAGTTTGAAATAGCCAGGCAGAGGGAAAAAGAACACCACAACAAAACATCATGTCCTTCAAAATTCTGTTAAAAATCGACTCTGGATTTCAACATCCTACTTTCACAGTAAAACTCATCCTTTATTCCAAACCCCAAAACCTGAAAGGACAATGAATATATAGGTGGTGGCAACTAGCCAGTCCCCTTTGTATCCATACCAGTTGTTAAGAATAGTTTGCAAGACAGAATGTTCTACATCATTTACCTAAATAATTACTATGAATAATGGTAAAAATGCAAACTCCATTCATCTCTCATTTGATGTTTAACAAGAACTTAAAACTCAGGCTATGCAAAACAGAACTAAAAATCTTCCTCCAAAAATCTGGTGTGCCTTTCATGATTGGTACCTCCTAGAAGCACCAATTATTTTGTTATTGGGGTTTCCATTCTACTGAATTCCAAAACTAGAACCCTCAAAGTCACCCCAAACACCTATTCTTCATAATACATATCCAAATTAGTCATTAACATCTCTCCTGTCTGGTCTCCCTTCTCTGTCCTATGCCCATCCCCTTACTTCAGAGAACAATATTTTTCTCAGTGGAGTTCTTATTAAAGACTCAGAAATGGTCTGCCTTCCTTTAATCCACTCTTCATTTTGCCTGCAGATTTATTATTGGAAAAAAAATACATTTTACCATATCCCTCTTCATCATAAAGCTCTCCACTGGCTTCCTGTTAATGCCAGCATGAAATCCAAAATCATACACGCAATTAGAAGGCCTTCTATAGACTTAGGTCAACCCCCTCTTCAACTTCAGCTTCAACCTCTCCATTCACTCACATGTGGCTTTAGCTACTTTAAACATCTTACTGTCTTTAAATACCAGCCTATGTTCTGACTCTGTCGTTACTGCTCATGCTAGCCCCTCATCCTACAATGCCTCTCCCATTCTGAAATGCTCCTCTGTTAGAGCCACGAAATATAAACAATCTAAACCCTTCTTTCAGAGAGACCCTCTGTAAGAGCTTGGGTACAAGAGGAGTGAACCATAACAAGACTGTGCAGACAAGCCTACCCAGTTGCACTCAGGTGCGTAACAGCCTAACCAAACAATTAAAAGCCAGATAATGGAGGAATAAATGTTTTGGTCCCTGACTCTTGTTTTAATTATTTATATTCATGATACCAAATATTGAATCTCCCTGCCTGCATCCCTCAATTTGGTCCTCTGACTACTAATCTCAGCTCCTATCTTTATTACATCCTCACTAGTCTCTGTACTACTTGGTCGCAACCTCAAAATCAGAGATTCTAAGCCTGGTGTCTGTGAACTTGGATGGAAAAATCATTGTACAATTCTCTTCACTTACTTCTGATGGAAATTTAGCATTTCTTTCATTATGAATCTAGGCGACAAATCACAGTAGTCTTAGCTGAACCTGTAACTTTGTCATCAATAAATCACAAATAATTTCATATCACATTATAATTGTGGCAGATGTCTCAAAATGTTATTTACACTCATCTACTACTTCATATTATGGTAGAATAAGACTCACTGCTAGATCTCATTAATGTGTTAACAAAAGGCAAATAAATTACTATATAGAATTTGTCTTTAAAATATTTTGATAACAGTATTTCAATGTAATTGTTTTCCTTTGTGATTCTATGTATTTTATTTGATGAATGTATAAACAATTTTTTGAGAATGGACCCATGGGCTTCACCAGAACATTAAGGGCCTAAGCACCGAAAAGTTTAATACTTCCTCAAGAGCAATGTTTTGCAAATGTTACACTGTAACACAACTGAGATTATTGGGCCCCCGCCCCAGAGATACTGATTAGTTTACTAGACAAGTATTCTAATTTTGAACCAGAATTCTCAGGTGATTTTTATGTAGGAGGTCCTTGGACATTACTTCGATAGATTAGACACCAATTAAGAATGTAGTACCTGGGCCATATTCCTAGTTTGAGAAAGATACACCATTTTCACATCTGATGATGAATGAAAAGTTGTTCCCTTTTGAGAATTACTCTCTATTCTTTATGACTTGAATATTCTGACAGCTTCCTGGATTGTGACAGAGATTTAATTTTTGATAGTGTATTTAGAGAAAATGTTGACTATTTTCCTTACTCTATGCTTTATATCTCCATGACTATTTTGTAACTATCCATTTGTACTTCTTAACTCCTTTGCCCTTTTTCACTGACCCTCAATCTCCTTCCTGTCTAGTAGCTCTCAAAATATTTTCTGTATATACGCGTTTCTTTCCTTTTTTGTTATAGTTGTTGTTTATTTTGTTCTTTAGATTCTACATGTACATGAAATCATGTGGTATTTGTCATTCTCTATCTGACTTACTTCATTCAGTGCAATATCTTTTATGTCCATCAAGGCAATATCATTTATCATCCCCTTCATTTTAGTATGTGTGTATCTTCTGATCTGAAGTTGAGTCTCTTTTAGGTAGCACATGTAGAGGTTTTATTTTCTTATCCATTCACCTATCCTATCTTTTGGTTGGAACATTTATTTTTTTTTCATTTGAGGTACTTGTTGATAGATATTACCATTATTTATTCATATTTGGTAATAGAATGGTAATAGTTATTATAATTCTTTATTCATATTTGTTACATTTTTTTCTTTTTAAGTAGTTGCTCAAACAATTTCTGTAATACTGGCTTGGTGTTGATGAATTCCTTTAGCTTTTTTTTTTGTCTGGGGTCATCTGTTAAGATTCAGCAATATTATATTACTTTCAGGTGTGCAACATAGTGATTAGACATTTATATACTTTATGAAGTAACCCATCTGGCACCATACATAGTATTACAATATTATTGACTATGTAAAGTACAGCATAGGTAATATAGTCAATAATATTGTAATAACCATGTATAGTGTCAGATATGTACTCTACTAACTGAGAGAAGCACTTTGTAAATTATAGAAATAGCTAACCATTATGCTGTACACCTGAAATTAATATAAAATAATACTGAATGTCAACTCTTATTGAAAATTAAAATTAAAAAAAGTAATAGATATGTAAAGTTGATCCAACAATTATTTCTTGATTGCATACTAAATGCTAGTTTCTATGCTAGGTTATAGGGATGCAGAGATGAATAAGACATGGAAGCTCCATAAGGACAGGTATTCTTGCCTATTATATTAACTGCTATTTCCCTTGGGGCTTAGAACTGTGCCTGGCAAAAATAAGTGTTCTACAAGTATTTGTGGAAAAAAATGCAGGTGAGAAGGCAGGCATGAGCCCTATTTTAAAGACTATGCAAGAGGAGACATAAAAAACAAATCTCTTACAGCAAATTAAGGTAAATACAAAAATAAATACAATAAAGTGTAGCAGCAGCTTAGAAGAGGGAGTAGGGTCAGTGGTAGAAAAGGCTTTATTATGAAGCACCCATCTGAACTGAGACTAGGGCAAATTTGTTGGTAGTATTGGGATGGCGAGTTCTGTTGAAGGGTCCTCCATGCAGAGGAATTACCATTGGTATATGTGCAGATGCATAAAAGGGTCAAGTAGCACCTTATACTTAGGAAATTTCAAATTATTTGGTATAGCAGTAGTATAAAATAGGAATGAGGAGGTAGAAAGAAATAAAGCTGAAGGGGGAAAAAAACAAAGTTTGCAACTTTTAAGTGTGATTGGAAAGAATGAAATAGTCAGGTTTGTATGTTATTTTGGCAATAGGGATGCAAAATGGAGGATAGTGCCATATCCAGAAACAGATAGATCAATTAGGAAGTTATTACAATGGTTCACATAGTTTTTGTTCCCCAATTTTGCAAACAAGGAAGTTGAGGTTCAAATTTCTAGTTGATTTTCTCAAGGTCACCTTATTGCTTATTTATAGAACCCAGGTTTTCCGAGTCGAGTTCCAGTGCTCTTTCTAGCACTAGATTTTTCACAATAGATTATTTAAATCATTATATTTGATCCTCAAAGTCAAGATGAAAATGCTTTAAGATGTTTCTACAGGCCACTCGATGCCTGAATACTACCGATTCCTTTTTAATTGTTATTTGGTCAAAGGAGATTAAGAAGCACTGAGATTGAGTGGCCCAGGGACCCAGTGATATAATATTATAAATATATTTATAGTCACTATTATAATTTCCAAAGTCAACAATCCTATAGATGTTGAAAAACAGTAATTATGCTTTTTGGGGTATTTCAACTATATATTAAGAACAGCTAACATTTTCACCAACATTACTAAATAATCTTTTCTTCTGACCAATGTGGTTCATAGATACCATCTGAAACTTCTGTAACAATTCTCTGGATCACTTTTAGATACAGTAGGGAGTCCAGATTTGCTTAATTGTCATGGCATATTTCAGAGGTTAGAGAACATTTAAAATATTATTTTCTCTCTACATAATATCAGGAATGTTCATGAAAGATTAAATGCTATTTTCTTCCAGCATTCACACTAGTGAAATATGTAGTCACAATGCTTAAGAAAGAGACTTCCAAAATGGAATTGGCAATGTTTCCTTGTTTGTTTTCTTTTTTGTTTGTTTTGTGTTTACCTCTAGAAGTATATATAGATTCACAAAAATATGGAGAAGAATTTGAGGGTCCAAGGAAATGCCTGTGGTTACACTGTAATAATGGAATGGGATAAAATTTTCCTGGGTTAAATTCTTAGAAGTGCTATAATTTCTATGACATCCTGAGCAACTTTTAACTCTTCTGTGCTTTAATGTGCCACCTAAACTAGTAGAAGTTCTTAAAATGTTGGACCTCAAAGGGTTTTAGGGAATGTGAAGGGATATCGGTATGTGGGTATGTGTGAGTGTGTTTGTCAAATTATCACTGTACATCACCTAGCCTTACACCATGTTCATAAAGGTATTCAGTCAGTAAACTGAATTTGTAGCTACAATCAATTCTACATCATCTGGGAGAGAAAGTCTCAAGTTTCTCTTTGCAGGCAACTGATAAGACCTGTGTTGGAAGAATTCAGAATAGGAAGATGTGTGCAGGCAACAGTTCAAATGTGTTTGTAGCTATTAAACAGGTGTCTTTATAAATCTCAAAACTAGGTATAACATTTTTTATGAATAATTCTGTCCTACTGCATTACCTCAAATAATTCACACACACACACACACACACACACACACACGCACGCACACACACACACAGTGGAACATTTTAAAACATCATATGATATCTTCTAAGGTACAAAATATGTCAATATTGCCTCAGTTTATAAAAAAAACAAAGAACTAAAATAATTCCCATATCTCCTTTAAAAATAACTCAGTTTACACCCTATGACATAGTTCTATCACTGCTCTCTTTCTTAGCTAATATCAGAACTTCAGACCTTGAAGGGAAAATAATTTCTTGAGTTTACCAGCAGCATAAATAAGATATACTACTAGATTCTATTAAGTCATACATGCAATTGCATTGCAGATAAGAAAAAATATGCTTCATAATTTAAGGGCAGCAATGCTTC
Organism: Eonycteris spelaea; assembly: GCA_003508835.1. Lineage (NCBI taxonomy): Eukaryota > Metazoa > Chordata > Mammalia > Chiroptera > Pteropodidae > Eonycteris > Eonycteris spelaea. The sequence continues at coordinate 210,340 of PUFA01000460.1, forward strand.
TGTTTTGATATTATCATAAAGAAATTACTTTTGTTCACAGTGTTGTCTGACCTTCACGCAGAAACTGATTAAAATGTTTTTCCACCTATAACAATGACAGGTGTAAATGAAAGTTGAAATAAAATATATGGCCTAACATTACTGTGTAGGAAATTTCCAGTTTAAAAACCATTATGACACAAAGGAACAAACCTAGGACAGATCATTTCTTTTTCTACAATCAATTCAATTGTCTTTTACACAAAGGATATTTCATCATTCATAACAACAAATTGTCACTTCCAGGGATAGCTTCAGTATAGCTTGGTGAGTATTTTATACAGCTTATTCACCAATATTATTTGTATTGAAATGACTTGCAACTTATACCTAGGACAAGTATGGAAACAATCCAATAGGCTATAATATATTATGTACACATACAATAGGGGCACAAAGGATCACTGCAGTGCTTGTCCCTTTTGTATTTTTATACCTTTTTTTTTTTTGGTGATGGAGGTTGAGAGGGATGGGAAGATTTAGATGTTTAAGTCTCTCCTTCTTTGGTGTTTAATGCTAGTTCAATATTAATACCATTTGTGTTTTCTTGAACAACTGCAAAGTCAAAGGAAAGGAAGAAGGAAGAAGATCAAACTATTTTAAGTCATAAAGAAGAGAGAAAAGAAGATGGTTTCTATGTAGGACAGAATAATTTCAGACAATTGTCTAGTAGTCTGTAGAACATACTTATTTTCCTTTTCTGTATGTGGGATGATAGTAGGATGTAAAAGAGTCCCTGTATCTCAAGAAATCATTGGTGTTATAGAAAATTTCCTCATCTGGGACTTTTTCCAGAATGTAGGTACATCATATATATGTCAAGGGCACTTAATGAAATTAGAGGAAGGAGCATGAACAAATTGAGGGTACAAAACCGTCTCATAGATTGTAATTTAAATCACAGAATTCTTGCTTTTATAAATTTGATGGAACTAAGTAGTCATTTACACCTATCTATCCCTTTGAAAACGTGTCAGAAAACATAGGCTAAAAAGGATCTGTGTATGATCACACAGGTAGTCAGTGGCAGAGCCCAGCCTAGAACATAAGTCTCCTGACCCACGACCCAGCCCAGAAAATTTTTGACACTCTTTGTCATGATAAGATTGAGATAACAGTTTATCTCTCCTGATATGTTGTGCTGTATTTTTTAAAACCACAATACTCTCATGCACTAGCATCTTTTTCCTGATCATTGCTGGTACAAGGTTTTGGTACAAGGTTTGAGTCTATTTAGATGGAAGAAGAGGGAATGCAATTTAGAGCTTCAATTGTCTTTTTGAGAATGTTCCATCTGGATAAGAACAATAGGTTTATTTTATTCAAGAAGTGTTGATTTTCAAGCAAATATCAAAAGCCTTATGATAAAACATTCAAAATTAGTCTAAGTGCGTCAAGGATAAACACCCAACTCAGGCTGATATGGGTGTCAGAAAGAGCGACTAATATATTAATTAGAATTTAATTTTCTTTCTATTGCCAATGTTGACAATTTGTTTGAAATAATGCCTTCTGCCTTCAGTAATGTCAGTGAGCAAATTATAACTTGTTAAAATTTCAGTGAGTCTATTATTTCACTCTAGGAATCAAGGCTGAATCTGATAACTGGTATCAAAGTAGAGGTTCTTACTAAGGGAAATAGGTGGTTCACTTTTAAAACACAAATTGTGGCAGGTCGTTCTTTTTATTTTCTGCAATCTTTTACAAATTTTAAATCTTTTAAGGTATATACCAGATTCTATCTCATGTAATTGCCAGTAATTTGTCTTTGCTGAAAATATTCGCACTCTGAGTATTTACACATAAAAAGATATTTACTAATAATTATCAAAAAAATCCTCCATGTCACAAAGTGGAAAAAGACTTTATAAAATCAAATGGTATTAAAAGATAAGGTTATGCCTATATTGCACAAAAATATTAAAGCAAACTTTGAGTGTTTTTTTCATTACTTCCAAAAGGCAGACTGTGAACAGTTATATTTCACACCAATACGAAAATGAAAAAAAAAAAATCTGTATTATCGATTTTCAGAAAAATGTCTTAGACATAAACTCTCCCTTTCTTAAGACTCAAATTGCATATAGAGCTTAAAAATATGGTTTCCACAAAGGAAATATTCAAGCATTGAGACAAGTTTCACTGTTCTCTGTAAAACTCACAAGTGAGGAATATTTATAACTCAAGACTCTAAGCACTTAAGAAATGCAGAGACCTGTAGAAATAACTTATTGTTTGTTTTCATGAAGCTGTCCATCATTAACCTAATTTCGTTCACTGAACTTTCCTTAGCATACCATTCCAAATAGATCAAATTTTAGAAGAGCTAACTCTGCATTTCTACCTCCAAGCAATTTTTTCCTGCAATATCTGAAAAACCTGAGAGTGAACAAAACTTACACAGACCAAAGATAATTTAGATTTCTAGGTTCCAGAAGTCAGTTGAAGAGCAGAGATTTCTGCTGCATTTCAAAAAGACAGACTTTCAAAGTGCTCTTCCCTTATTTCCAATTCCTAGCACTAACACAAGAGCTGATCCTGGATATGGCCTGGACCACAATAATGTAGAAGTGGAAGATAACTCTATAAACTGCTGCCTTTTACACATTTGTCAGAAAGTTCAGGGATTGTACTGTTGAAATGAAAAGAAACAGAGCTCAAAAAAGTGGAGAAGATGAGGCTTCCAGTCAAGATGGCAGATATAAAAATTATGGCTAAACTACAAAACAGCCATCATTGGGAGTCACTGGAAGTCTAACTGAATAAAAGTCTTACAACTGGGGACACAGAAGAGGCCACCTTGAGATTGGCATAAGGAGCGGAGAGGTAAAACAGGCTGGTCCCACACCTGCATGTGGCAGTTGAGAATCAGGAGAAACATCTCAGCTGTAGAGGTTGCCATGGAAGCAAGTCCTGGCCCAAACCAGGCTCCCCAGCCCAGGGTTTCAGTGCCAGGAAGAGAAGTCCCACAACTTCTGGCTGTGAAAAAAAAAAAAAAAAAAAACAGCAACTGGCCTTGGCATGTCCCATACAAATTGCTGAGTGGCCCAAGCCAGGCACCAACAGTAACCAGTTTCATTTTGTGGCTTGGCCTCTCAAGGTACTTCTAAGCCCAGCGTGGTGGCAGTCACCTGCAGGTTGCATGGTTGCTCATGTCAGGTGTCTCCAGGCAGGGGACAGGCTATATCTGAACTTGGCCTGCTACAGGACCCCTCCTGGGAGGTCCTAGCCTGGCTTCAGTCAGAGCCAGAGCACCGCGCGAGGTCACAACTGAGGATGGCATACCCAAAAAGGCAAACAGGGCAGGAACTGGAGCCCTGATAAAGCTCTATAGGGTCAGCCCCTGTACAACAGTTCCTCCGCTCATCAAGGCCAGCCATCACAATCAATCAGCCTAAGAATCAATCTCTCCCATTGACAAGCAAACAGCAACCAAGGCTCAACTACAATAAGAGGGCACACACAACCCATACAATGGACACACCTGGAGCCTCTGGCTCAAGTGACCAGAGAAGACTGTGCCACTGGGGTCTATAGCACACCTACTACATAAGGCCACTCTACTAAGACTGAGAGACATAACAGCTCTACTTAAAAATATAAACAAAAACGGGGAGGCAGCAAAAATGGGAAGACAAAGAAACATGTCCCAAATGAAAGACCAGAACAAAGCTCCAGAAGAACTAAACATTATAGGGACAAGCAATCTACCAGATGTAGAGCTCCAAAAATTTATTATAAGAATGTTCAAAGAACTTAGGGGAAGAGTAGATGAAGACAGTGAGAATTTTAACAAAGATATAGAAAACATAAAATTGGAGATAGAAAACATAAAAAAAACCTGTCAGAAATTAAGAATACAATAAGTGAAATGAAGAATACTGTAGGAGGAATTAACATATATATGAAGTGAAGGATTGAATTAGTGATTTATAAGACAAGGTAGCAGAACAAATCCAATCAGGACAGAAACAAGAAAAAAAGAATCTAAAAAATGAGGATAGTTTGAGGAGCCTTTGGGAAAACATCAGGCATAAACATTCACATCATAGGGATACCAGAAAGAGAAGAGCAAAAGCAAGAAATTGAAAACCTATTTCAAGAAATAATGACTGAAAACTTCCCTAACCTGGTGAAGGAAATAGACATACAACCCCAGGAAGCACAGAGAGTCCTAAACAAGATGGACCCAAAGAGGCCCACACTAAGAAACATTATCATTAAGATGGCAAAAGTTAAAGACAAAGAAAATCTTAAAAACAGCAAGATAAAGGTAGTTAGCTACCTACAAGGGAGCACCCATAAGACTGTCAGCTAATTTCTCAACTGAAACTTTGTAGGCCAGAAGGGATTGGCATGAAATATTCAAAGTGATGAAAATCCAGGACCTAAAACCAAGATTATTCTACCCAGAAAAGCTATCATTTAGAATTTAAGGACAAATAATGAGTTTCTCAGATAAGAAAAAGCTAAAGTAGTTCATTATCACCAAGCCAGTAATACAGGAAATGTTAAGAAACTTCTTTAAGAAGAAGTAGAAATTTAAAAAAAAGATAAATATATGAATGAAATGGTGATAACTACATATCTGTCAACAATTATCTTAAATATGAAAGGATTAAATGCTCCAATAAAAATATAGGATGGGTGAATGGATAAAAAACAAGACCCTTACATATGCTGCCTACAAGAGTCTTCATATTCAAAGACACACAGACTGAAAGTGAAGCAATGAAAAACGATGATTCATGAAAATAGAAACAAAGCTGGAGTAGCAATCTTTATACTATACAAAATGGACTTTAAAACAAAGATTTTAACAAGAGACAGACTCAGTAATCCCACTTCTGGGTATTTATTTGAAGAAATCCAAAACACTACTTCAAAGGGCAATGTGAGTTAATGTATTCATTGCAGCATTATTTACCAGTAGTCAAGATATGGAGGCATCCTGGGTGTCCATCAGTATATGAATGGAAAAAGAAAAGGTCCCATATATGATAAATAGAATATTACTCAGGCATAAAAAAGAACAAAACCTTGCATCTGCAACAATATGGATGGACCTGGAGGGTAATGTACTGAGTAGAGTAAGTCAGAGAATAACAAATGTCATACGTGGAACTTAAAGAACAAGATAAACAAACCAACAATAGCAACTATCCCATATATACAGAGATAATTTGGATGACTATCAGATTGGGGTGTAGGGATGACTGAAGGGGAAAAGGGATCAAGAGTTATAAATTGGTAATTACAAAATAGTAATGAGAATAATGAGTATAGCATGGGGAATATAGTGAGTAGTACACTATGTCAGATGGGTACTTGATTTATTGGGGTGTCAGATGGGTGCTTGATTTATTGGGGTGATCATAGTGTAAGTTATATAAATGTTTAATCACTGTATCGTACCCCTAAAACTAATATAATATTGTATGTCAACTATAATTAAAAAAAAAACTAAAAAATGAAAAAGAAATGGAGATGATGAGAAGCCTAAGAGAGTGTGTATATGTGTAGGGGGTAGGCATTAAGCCATGTAGAACTTAGTGATTAGTGAGTTTTTAAGATGCTGTAGAGACCTAGAAAATCACCATGAATACAAAGTTCTATTTCTATAATGAGTGAAGATCCAGGTGTTGTGCTGCATGGGCTAAGGATAAATGAGGATTTAAAATTCCTCAAGTCCTTATTTTTTCTTTTTCAGGTATGATAGAATGGAAATGCATTTCAATGCAATCAAATAAAACATTTGTCGCTGAAAAGAAAAAAAAAATCACCAGGCTCATTAAACACTAGTCACATAGTGAATGCCTAGTAAGGACTCTAAGTGATCTTGCTTCCCCCTTTCTATAGTTTTCTTGTGGCTACTTGCTGCTAAGCTCAGGTGATTAGAGTACAATGCTAATGACTCCAGGGACAAAGGTATGATTTCTATTGTATATTGTTCTCTTCTCAGATGATTAATTGGCTTTTCTTCATTCTATGGCTGGAAACCACACCTGCTTCAAACATCTTAACAGTCTCATGCCCTCTGTTACAGAGGTAGAAGATGCATATCTGTGCTAATTTCCTACTGTGACTGTAAAAATACTTTATAGCTTGTACATTTTGTTCCATTCAAAGTAAGTCAGCAGCATTACCTGTGTGGTGTGGGCCATTCCAATACTACCTCAGCAGTCTTAAAAGAATATTACAGTAGTTAAAAGAAGTGAAGAAGAAATGTGTCTTAGTCGGCTTGGGCTGCTATAACAAAATATCATAGACTGGGTCTGTTAAACAACAGAAATATATTTCTCAGTACTGGAAGTTTGGAATTCCAAGATCAATGTGTCAGCATATTTGGTTCCTGGTGTGAATCCTCTCAGCTTTCAGCCTTCACCTGTGTCCTCACATGGTGAGGAAAGTGAGAGTGCTGGTCTTTCTTACTCTTCCTATAAGGGCACTAATTCGAACATGGGGGCCTCCTATCAGATCTCATCTAAACCTAATTACTTCCCAAAGGCTCCCATCTCCAAATACTATCACATTGGGGGTTAGAGCTTCAACATGGATTTGGTGGGGGACCCAAACATTCAATCCATAGCAGGGTGCTAATGTGATTCCTATGTAGCAGTGTTTCTCAGTGGGTATTCTGCAGACCACCTGCATTCAAATCACCTGGAGTTCTAGATAAAATGTACATTTCTCCCCCAACCAGATTCACAGTAATAGCACAACTTCTAGGGGTGGGGCTTGGAGTTTCATTTGTCATAATTCTCCTCCCCAGGTGATTCTCTTATACATCAAAGTTTGAGAGTCACTGCCTAGAACAGTGGTTTTTAACTAAGAGATGGCCATTAGAATCCTCAAGGAATTTTGTTAGAATGCACACGCCTGTGTCACAGCCCCAGGCTTATTGAGTCAAAATCTCTTCTGAGGATAGACTTAGGTATCTGTGTTGGTGGCAGTGGAAGATAGCTAATGCTATGCTAGCAAACCAGGTGCTCTCCTAAACCCTGTAGATGCACTACCTAATTTAATGTCCACAACAACCCTTTGAGGTAGGTATCATTATTCCTTATTGTGCATTGATGGTAACCAAGGCAGGCTCACAGAAGTTAAGTGACTTGCCCAGAATCACACAGCTAAGAAGTGGTGAGATCCTTTGGTGGTGTATCCCTGGAGGAGTACTGCTGCCTAGAGATTTATTTTGGGTCCTTTCAAGGCCACCACATTTTAAAAGTGCTTTGATCCTCTTACATGGCAAGGTTTACAGAGCCTGGAAAGATGCTGGCCTCCCTTCGCTGTGTTCAGAATTGGGGAGATTTTGTTAACAACCTAAGAAGGATTAATACACAAATGAAGAGAACAACAACTAAAAAAAGAAGAGGGTTCAAAGTTCTTAGTCAAACACTTTCAGTTCTACTCATGAGAAAAAAAGTGAGAAAATTGCTTTTAGAATTCAGAAAGAAAAAATGTTTAAACTCGGACTCCAGATTTTTCCAAAGCAGAAGAAGTGAGAGGCCCCATCACAAACAATAAAATGCTTTGGGTTAAATTAAAGCATTAAAAATTATTGCTGACACGATAACCAAGATGCCTGACTTTACAGTCCAAAGAAAATTCTTGTGGGTGTTCAGAGAAGCTACTTGTGACCTGATAGCTACAGAAAGTGAAATTTCACAGTCCTAACAGCAGTGTAGTATAGTAGCAATAATTTAAGAGCTGAGAGGAACCATATAGACTGCAAATTAGATAATAATGTAAACATCTCTCAAAATTACTGACCCGAGAAACTGGTTTATTGAAACAGTGGGGGGGAGGATAGGTATTTTATTTTATTTTTGATATAGCAACTTTTATTAGAAATTATTGGGGTGACACTGATTGATAAAATCAAATAAGTTTTAAGTGTATGATTCAATAGTGTGTGTGTGTGTATATATATATGTGTGTGTGTGTGTGTATGCACGCACGCACACACACACACACACACACACACACACACATTGCGTTTTGTGTTCACCACCCAAAGTTAGATTTCTTTCCATTACCAAATAAAGCAGAACAATCTACTGGGGAAGATTTGGAGGGAAGAAGCAAAAGAGCAAGAAGAAAGAAAAATATGTGCACTAATATTTACTTTAGCCACTTTTCTCAAGCCAGGGCTCACATTGTGCTGCTTTTGGCACCATTTGTATCAGAATCTCCCACCTCTTTCCCACTTACAAATGCTCCCTGATGTGCAGCACTTCTAATTTATCTCCAAAATCACCTAGCTCTACTTTTCTGCCACAGTTTCAGTTATACCTTATAACACAGAGAGCCACAAAACACCAATAGAGAAACAAAGCAAAAGACTTTTATATCACCTCTAACCATATTCAGAATCAACATATAGTAATCGGACATCTCCATGATTTCCACAGCAGAAGGTGGTCCTGCCACTGTCCATTTTACTATTTTCTTCCCCTAGCCTCTCACTTTTATGTCCTCATTATAATCTTTCTTCTGTTGTGTCACCTCTATAAAACATCTGTGTTTTGTCACAGCTTCTACATTTGAACAACTATTCATTTTATAAATATTGCAAGTAAAATACATGATCCTGCAAGGAATATTACAGTTGTACTTCAGGCCCACATACTTTACAATGTCAACAGGAGAGATCCTTAATTTACTGTTCTGTGTTCAGTAAGGGAGCCATATAATATTCTACATATATTTAGTTTTCCAGAATGTAGCTTAATCAGTATGGTACCTCAGGCAACCTGAAATACTGAAGACAACATAAAAGTAAGATTGCCAGACCAAGAATTTTATGTCCAATTCTGGGAGTTTAACTGCTTTAGAGGCTGCAGAATGTGTGTGTGTGTGTGTGTGTGTGTGTGTGTGTGTGTGTGTGTAATATGATAGTAAAAGTCAATGATAGGAGAGAGTCAAATTGATTTTATAAGGTACTGAGGGAGAGAAATGTCTGTTCTTAGGACCCAAAGCCAGAGACTTCCAGGTTCTAATCCTTGCCTGCCAACCTTTGAGCACTACGATGGTTTCAATAAAATTTTCTACCTCTAAGTATCATTAGACATTTATAAAGTGAATGCCTCACATAGGAAAGCCTGTAGTATCACCTTGAGCCAAGCAGTAACCTTTTCTGTGTCTTAGTTTTGACACCTGCCAAGTGGGGTAGACAGGTAAACTATTTGTCTTTAGATGTCTTTGAGCCCTATTACTTCAGCACCCTGCTTCTGGTTTATCTCAAGGGCTGTTCGAGGCATAAATGAAATATTTGATATGTTAAGGGCAATAAAAGTTTTAAAGTGCTATACAAATGTAAAAGTGTGTTAAATTATGCATCTCCAAATATAACCAGCAACTTGTATGTGCTCTCCAAAACAGAGTAAAATAGCCTTTGGGCTTTTATTAGTCCCAAAGACATAGGAATTTACTTTGTTCCAATTTTCAGAAGCAAACAGAGCAAAGGTTCAAATTATTATTTTTATTAAGAAGATTCTAAGAAAGCCATTTAGAAATGCTCAGCACATATGTGGCTAGGCTGACTTTTTACTGTTGTGTGGGTCTCCTGAATAGCTTTTACTGTGAAGACTAATAGAAATAATAGGAAAGTTTAAACTGAGCAAAATTAGATTAATTTCAATCTACATTCTGCAGTGGTTTGTATGGGGGCAGATTCTTTTCTATATGCTTTTAATCTCTTCATATGATTTATAGACCAGCTATTAGTTATTCGTTTTGGCCTGTGATTAATATTTAGGTATTTGAAAATCTATGTGGTGCATGTCTCTATGTTTTGTGTGTTTGTGTGTGTGTGTGTGTGTGTGCTTATACAGTCACCTCAGGAACACTGAGATCTAAAGGCGAGCCCAGAACCCTGTTTGTATGAATCATACTACCTACAGCCTCTCCAGAGCCCCAAGAGAAACAATGCAGAAGACATTCTTTCATTAAACATATATCCATTAAAGAGCTCAATAGGTGCCACACATTATACTAATTGCTGGTAAAGAAAGATGAAAACAAGATGCCTTTTTCCTAACCATTCATATGTATCCTAAAACAGAGAGAAACCATGGACAACTCGAGTGACACTAAGACTTATATTCCAGAGTAAAGAATGGAAGATAAAAATACCCAAACTCTTCCTGGGTGGCAGTAGGGGGAGCTGTACCTGGAAAGACAGGAAATTTAGAGGACGTACAGTTACATAGAATTTTTTATTCAATGTAAAGTACACCACTTTCAAAATAATACTAGATAATACTGCAGGGATACTATTTATTTTGAAATCTCTTTTTCAAGACATGCACACTGCAGTTATCTGCACAACTACAAACATGGACAACACCAAGAGTTATTTTTATAAGCTGACCATTCCCTAATTCCTTCCCAAGTCAACAAAATTAAAAAACATATAGGAAAAGCTGGACAATAGGTCTTCAATAGGCACATAACAGGCACTTAAGAAAATATTTGCTGACTCAGGAAATTAATGAATGAGAGAAAATAGTTCCTTCAGAATTCTTATTTCTCCTTTTAAATCGCATCTCAACAAATGCCATCTGGATAATGTGCCATGTAATGTTATATAGAAAAGACCATGGAGTACAAGATTCATCCAAGTGTAGTTAAAGAGCCACAAAAGGAGTTTGTTAAAAAGTTCCTATTTCTGCTCCCCGCACACACACTCCCAGAGATCTAACTCAGTAAATCTTGAGGGTGAGGCCATAGGAAGCTGACTATAATAAGCACCCAGCTTATTCTGACACATAACAAAGTTTGAGAATTATTGATCTAGTCCAGCCTTCCCATTCTATAAGAGGGGAAATTTAGGAATAGTAATTAGGGAAGTAACATGCTCAAGGTTACAGAGTATGGTACAGATAGAGTTACAGGGATCTGAGGTTATGAATCCCAATATATCAGCTGCCATTACCTCAGGTGTCCTCCTTTATCACATCCCCATCTTTCCCTGTGAATGTATACGGCTTTCACAGACTTGCCAGTTAAGTTCAAGGTCTGACCACACCTTAAGTGCTCAATAAATAGTAGCTATTGTGTTTTTTTTTTTTTTTTTGGTTCCTGTGTAAACTAAATAACAAAAGGTCTTCTATTTTGTCAGGTTTTTGCTAAAAAGTATAAAGAACAAATATAGGCTAAAAAAAGAAATACCAGACCCAGGAAGAAGGTATCTGGGGTCCCTGACCCAAATGTTGAAAAAAAAAAAAATAGAGCACTGTCTTCACCCATGGCTTCTGGTGTCCAATAAAGCTGCAAATAGTGGCATATTCTATGAAAGGTTCTGAAACCACTCTGCACACCCACTGTGATCTATTTAAAGGAGCCAGGTCTTTTTACGAAACAGTCTCTGCCAAGTTTTCTATCAGAAATCACAAAGTAGGTGAGCTTTGGCCATGACTAAAAAGTAGTGGAAATTTTTTCTTAGTGAATACTGATATGCCTATCAAAAGATAGACTCAGTGCAAACCCATTACCATGAAAGAGGGAAAACAAACAATCATTGGAGCTATTGTTTTTCAAGTTTTTAAATTACAAAAGTTGTGATTGTGTTATAGAATCAAACAAAACAGAGGTGAATAAAAAAAAAAATTCATACCTTCTTCTTCCCCCTGCTGATCTTCCCTCCCAAAACGTATCAATTTGGAATCACTCACATGCAAGTATAGAACTAGAAAGTTCATCTAACAGTGAATTAAAAGGAAAAAGAATCCTCTTGAACAAGGAAATGTAGCCTGAGATAAGTGGTGAATATTGGAATAGCTCTTATGGAAAACGGATGGGATAGAAAGCTGAAGATAGGTACATGTTAAAAACACTTGCTAAAAACTCCAAAGCCCCCAGATAAAGTTGCAGACCATGCATTGGTTGTGGGACTGGTCCCAACAAAGGTGTGATTTTCTCTAGTGGTATTCAGCCATAAGATGTTGGAACACAGAAAGTGATGGTTAGATTGATCCAAGAATTCAGGATTTTCTGGGCAGGTTTTGTGACAAGAAGAGTCTAGAATTAAGATATTAGCAAAAAGAGCATACTAAAACATTTAGGCTGGATAAAAGTGAAGTACTATTACAAAAGGATCACAAGGCTTCTCACTAGGTTCAATTTGGAAATAATTGTCTATTTTAGGCTCCAAAGCAAAAGGTTCGGGCATTACCATTACCCCTTTCAGTTACAAAATTCAGTTATCTTCTTATCAAGAGACTGCAATTACCACCTCTGAATAATAAATGTGCTTTATGATTAACATGCACCATGGTACTAATGCTTTACTTTTTTATTATAGTTGACATACATTATATTAGTTTCAGGTATACAACATGGTGATTTTACATTTACATACTTTACAATGTGATCATCATGATAAGTCTAGTAACCATCTGCCACTGTAAAAAATTATGACATTATTGACTACATTCCTTGTGCTGTACATTAAATCTCCATGGCTTAATTTTTTTTCATAACTAGAAGTCTGTACTTCTTATTTCCCTTCACCCTTTTCAAGAAAATGAAAACAAAATAAGAGTCGAAAGCTCTATGCTAATGGCTCAATCTGAAGCTTAATTCAGTTTTAATACCATGTATTTTATGATTATAAAATAAACATATCTTAATTGTAGAAAATTTAAAAACTACACAAAGGAACTAAAAATGAACTATTACAACAGCAACCAGGAAAAAATAACTAAACTTACTATAGTTTTGTGTCATGTTTAAACACATGGGTTCTGGAGCTAGACTGGCTGGGTTCCCAGCCCAGAACAGCCATTTCAACAGCTTTGTGACTTTAGGAAAATTACTTGAACTTTTCTGTGTCTCAGTTTTTCTCTTTTGAAAATGATAATATATCCACCTCATAATTAAATAGATTATGATGATTAAGATTAATACATATACAGCACTTAAAATAGTTCCCAGAACACATAAGTCTCCAATGAGATTAGCTATCAATATTGTGTGTGTACATGTGTGATTTCTTTGTCATAGCCTTTGTTCAAACTCAGCGTCAGAACTACTCATTAAAAAGAATATTAAATAAGAAATGAGGGAGTAACCTCAAGGAAGTCAACTTTTCTGTATCCTAGAAAAAATCTGGGTATTGATTTGGCTCTCTTTCCTCAGTTGAGGATGTGACCTTATCAACACTGAGTTTGTTTTTCAGGGATCAGAAAAGCTTGTTCTAAACATCCTCTTAAGTGGTTATACACGGATTGCTAGTACACTTTTTCTTTTTTCTAGAATGGTGACATAGACTTTGATTATAAAAAAACTAATTTCACAGGGGTAAAAAAATCAGCATTATCTTTGAATCTGGCAGGATTGTCCCCTTTACAGATAGTAATTCTGGCAGATGTAAATCTATGGGGAACCAGGAACCAGAGTAAGCCCCTGCTAAGATACGCTGCATCTGTAAATTATGAGAATTTCTCCTTGTATAATTAAATCAGGAAATTATAATGCGTGGTCCTTTCCCTAGCAATCTATAACTCACCAGAAATACAGGTATCCCAGAAGTGGGATGTGAAATACTGTAATAACTTATGTATTTATTAAGTTATTTACATTTATAATATAAACAATAAGAGAACAGATAAAAGTATTATTTGGGGGTAGTTAAATGATGGGAAACTGTTTTTAGATTAAATATAGGCCTCTATCATTATCATATATTGTACTTAATTTTCCCAATTTGTTTTTAAATGTTGTTAGCTGTTTTCTACGTATACGTTTTCAATGTTAAGACAATCTATTGATTTGTCTTGTTCTTTATTTTATTATTAGAAAGTCCTTTGAAGTTACTTTTATTTTATTCTAGTTATAGTATACATTCATTTTTACATTTAGACTTCAAAGTCTTCTGAAATTTGCATTTAACATTGACTAACTTATCTTATAAATTGATATAAGCATAATAACTAACACCATGCATTAAGCATTTCAGTATTGTATACTGAAATAAGCATTTTACATGCATTATATGTTTCATCAACCTCCCTGAAATTACAAACAATAATTAAAAGCACATTTTTAAAACAGGATATCCAAAGCACTCCACTTATAACATTCTAGTGAATAATTTCTATACATTATAAACTACTTATGTTCACATATAGATGTATAGAAATACATAGAAGTATACAGAAATTGAATTATGCTGCTTTGTAAACTACCTTTCCATTAAATTGTATATACATCTTTCCATATCAATAAATGTAGGTCTATGTTATTTTTAATGTGTAAATAGTAATTGGATAAATTGACACAACCCAATTTACCAGTCAATCCACTATCACAGCCAGGTTGCTTACAAATTTTTGTTGCTATAAACAAAACGCTAATGAACCTTCTTATGTATATATCTTTTAGCACTTCCATTTAATTATTACAATAAATTCTTAGTGAAATTGCTATATCATAGAAGGTATTTTTACTTTATAGTTTTATACAGATTGCCAAATAAACTTCTGGAAGTGTATCCATTTGTTTTATTTTTTTTTAATTTATTGGGGTAACAGTGGTTAATACAATTCTATAATTTTCAGGTGTATAATTTCACATCTGTATAACCTATTGTATGATTACCAACCAGAGTCCAGTTTCCTTCAACTAACATATATTTGATACCATTGACCCACTTCACCCTCACCTACTCCCTGTATTTGACCCCCTTTACCTTGTATATCTCTTCCCTTCTCCCACACACCTAACATCTGGTAGCACTAGGCCATTATCCATGTTCATGAGTCTTTGTTTGTCCTGATCATTTGTTGCTTTTGCTTTATTACCCACATATGCATGATGTATATATATATTTTTATCATTTTGTTTTAGGTGAACTAACCCTTCTGCTTTATTTCTAGATTTCTGCCTTTGATATCACTGATCCTTTCCTCAATTTGGTCAACCAAATGAAATAAAGCAGAAGGAAGAAGAGAGAAACTGAAGAATGAAAAATAATGAAAGAGGAAATACCAGAACTAGCTGATAACATCAGGGGAGGTGGCATATAGAATAATGGGGATGTGTCGGCTAGGAGAAGTAACAGGGAATACAAAGTATTTTCAGAGAGATAATTGACAAGAATTTCCCAAAACTATGGAATGAGCTGGAACTTGGAATTCAAGAATTCAACAGAAACATCCAATTGTTTCAACCCAAAAAGGCCTTCACCAAGACACATTGCATTAAAGTTATCAAAAATCAATGACAAGAGAATTCTCAGGGAAGCCAAGGAAAAGAAGATGGTAATGTATAAAGGAAAACACATTAGATTATCCTCAGACTTCTAGTGCAGGGCTTACAAGTTAGAAATAAATGGAATCAAATATTTAAACCATTAAATGAATGAAATACCAGCCTGCAATAATGTATCCTACTAAGCTCTCCTTTCAATATGAAGGGGAAATTAAGACCTTTCCAGACATACAAAAATTAAGGGAATTCTCCACTATGAGGCTTGCACTGAAGGAAATACTGAAAGGGGTTAGTTCACATAAAAACAAAATGATAAAAATATATATACATAATTAGGAGTAAAGCGACAATTGGGCAAGCAGAGGAGTGCAACCCTTACTAAGAACAAAGCATTATAAGCTTAAACAATAAGAAGAGACTTGCTATAGCAAGATAGCAGTGACGTTCAGCATACATAGGGACAAATTGAGATAACAATGACTGAAAGGGGGAGATTCAAAGATCCAAATTTGCAAAGAGGAAAGGAGATAAGATGCATGCAAAATAAAATGCACACACCACACCCTTTACATGTTTGTTTAATGGTAACCACACACCAAAGATTGAGAACTGAAGTATATAACATAAAACAAGAACCAGAGGCAAAAACCACAAAAGCCAACCAAAATAAAGAAAACAGAAACACAAGGACAAGGACAAGGAAGCAATGGAAACACCGAGCTACCCGAAGGCAAAAGATAAAATGGCTATAGAAGACCTCATATTTCAATCATCACTGAAAAGTAAATGGACTGAACTCACCAATAAAAAGGCACAGAGCTGCAGAATGGATTCAAACAACAAAACCCAACCATCTGCTGCCCCCATGAGATACATCTCAGCTCCAAAGACAAAATATAAAACTCAAAGTGAAAGGGTGGAAAATGATATTTCTAGCAGAAAGTGGGAGTAACGGTAACTAATATCGAGTGAAATAGATTTCAAAGTAAAAAAAGATAAAGAAAAGATACTGAGGGACACTACATAATGATAAAGGGGATCTTGCACAAAGAAACATAACACTTATTAATATCTATGCTCTCAATCAGGGGACTCTGAAATAAGTAAATCATTACTAACAGAACTAAAGGGAGAAACAGACCAAAACACTATCATAGTAGGGGACCTAAAAAACCCCACTCTCGTATATGGACAGATCATCCAAACATAAATTCCATAAAGAAATAACATCCCGAAATGACACAGTAGACCAACTGGACATAATTGACATCGGCAGAGCCTTCCATCCTAAAATAGCTGCTTATACATTCTTCTCTAGTGCATTCTTCTCTAGGATCATTCTCAAGAATCGACACATACTGGAGCACAGAGATAGCCTCGACAAACATAAGAGGATTGAAATCATACAACTATATTCTCTGATCACAATGCTTTCAACTAGAGATTAACCGCAAAAGAAATCAGGAGAACCACAAATACATGGAGATTAAACAACATGCTACTAAGAATAACTGGGTCAGGGAAAAAAATAAAAAGAGAGATCAAGAGATACATAGAAACAAATAATATGATAGGTACAACATAAGAAACATTTGGGACACAGCAAAAGCAATCATAGGAGGAAATTTATATCATTACAGCCTATCCCAAAACGAGAATGAACCCAAATGAACAACCTAATGCTTCATCTTAAAAACAAAAACAAAACAAAACCAACAACAACAACAACAACAACAACAACAACAACAACAACAACAACAACTAGAAAAGGAAGAGCAAATGAGCCCTAAAATCAGCAGGAGGAAAGAAATCTCCAAATTTAAAGCAGAATAAATGAAATTGAAAAAATAGTAGAAAAAGTAAATACTACAAGGAGCTGGTTTCTTTGAGAAAGTTAATAAAATTGACAACCCCTGTCTAGACTCACTAAAGAAAAAAAGAGATAGGATAGTAATAAACAAAATCAGGGACAGAAGAGGGGAAATTATGACTGACGTCACAGAAATTAAAGGATCATGCAAGAATACTATGAAAAAGTATATAACACCAAATTTAATAGCCTTAGAAGAAATGGACCTGTACATAGAAAAATATAATCTTCCTATACTGAATCAAGAAGAAACGGAAAATCTAAATAGATTGATCAGTAGTATGAAACTTAAAACAATCATAAAACCTACCAAAAAGTCAAAGTCCAGACAAGATGGCTTTGCCTGTGAATTCTACCAAACATTCAAAAAAATTTAATCCCTATTCTCCTCAAACGCTCCCAAAACCTTGAACAGTAGGCAATACTTCCCAACTCATTTATGAGGCCAATATTAATCTGATACCAAAACCTGGTAAAGATAACACAAAAACAGAAACTACGGACACAAGCAAAAATCCTAAATAAGATATTAGTGAAACAAATGGCAACATATTAAAAAGTTTATATACACGATCAAGGGGGCTTCATTCCAGGCACACATATGATTTAACATATGCAAATTGATTTATGTGATACACCATATAAACAAATTTAAAAAATTAGTATCATATGATCCTATCAATAGGTGCAGAAAAAGGCTTCAACAAGATACAGCATGCATTTATGATTGAAACACTTAACAAAGTTGGTATAGAAAGAAAGTACCTTAGCTAATAAAGGCCACATATGAAAAACTCTCAGCTAACATTATACTTAAGGGTGTGAAAAACTAAAAAACCTTCCCTCTAAGATCAGGAACAAGGAAAGGCTGTCCACTATCGCCACTGTTATTCAATATAACATTGGAGGTCCTAGTGAGTGCAATCAGGCAAGAGAAAGATATAAAAGCATGTAAATAGGAAACAAAGAAGTCAAAACTGTCACTACTTTGCAGATGACATGATTCTCTATATAGAAAACGCTAAAGATCCCACAAGAACACTACTAGAAACAATAAGCAAATAGAAAGTTTCTGGATACTAAATCAACTTTCAAAAAATCCTTAGCGTTCCACACTCTAATGATGTCATGTCAGAAAAAGAAGTGGAAAAGTGATTCCTTTTTCAATTGCAACAAAAAGAATGACATACCTAGGAGTAAATTTAACAAAACATGTGATGGACTACATAATGAAAACTACAAGACCCTATTAAAAGAATTGAAGAAGATACAAAGAAATGGAAAGATATTCCATGTTCTTGGATTGGAAGAATCAACATAGTTAAAACGACCATATTACCTAAAGCATTTATAAGATTTAATGCAATGCCATCAGCCTGTTTTTTTTGTTTGTTTGTTTGTTTTTGTTTGTTTGTTTGTTTGTTGTTTTTGGTTTTTTAAGAAATAGAACAAAAAATCATCCGATTTGTATGGAATCACCAAAGACCCCAAATTGCCAAAGCCACCCTGAGAAAAACAAATGAGGCTGGGGGCATCACTCTGCCCAAGTTCAAGTTATACTACATAGTGACAGTAATTAAAATAGCATGGTATTGGCAGAAAAAATGGACACAGGGACCAGTGGAACAGAATTGAGAGTCTGGAAGTAAACCCATATTTATATGGGAAAATAATTTTCGACCAAAAAGCCAAAAACATACAGTGGAAAGGAAAGCCTCTTCAATAAATGATGCTGGGAAAATTGAAAGGCTACCTGCAAAAGAATGAAACTAGACTTTATCAGCACACACCAAAATTAACTCAAAATGGCTTAATGACCCAACATAGATTCAATAAAATGAATAGAAGAAACAATAAAATGCAGAGAAGAAAACATAGGAACTAAACTCAAGGACCTCGGCATAAAGAGGATTTTATGAATTTGACCTCTAAAAGCAAGGGAAGTAAAAGCTAAAATAAATGATTGGAACTATATCAAACTAAAAAGCTTGTAGTAAGCCAAAGAATTCGTCAAGAAGGTAAAAAAGTGCAGATGGGACAAAAATATGTTCAAGTAACACCTAAGGTAAGGCCCTAATATCAAAAATATACAAAGAACTCATACGAGTCAGTACAACAAAAAAACAAAAACCCAGTCAAAAAAATGGGCAGAGGACCAGAACAGACACTTCTTCCTAGAGGACATACAAATGGTCAGCAAATATTTGAAAAGATGTTTCCGCATTGCCAGCTATTAGAGAAATGCAAATGAAAACCACAATGAATTACCATCTCTTTACCTGTTAAAATAGCTTTAATCAACAGGACAGTTAAGAACAAATGCTTGAGAGAATGGGAGAATAAGGAACCCTCATACATTGCTCGTGGCACTGCAAATTGGTACACCTACTGTGGAAAAAGTATGAAGTGTCCTCAAAAAACTAAGAATGGATCTACCATATGATCCAGCAATCCCCTCTACTGGTATTTACCCCAGACTTGGAAACCCATATCCAAAATATATTTGCATACCAATGTTCATAGCAGCACTATTCATAGTGGCCAGGACATAGAAAGCATCCAAAGTGTCCTACGATAGATGATTGACTAAAGAAGCTGTGGTACATATATACAATGGAATATTACTCAGCCATAAGGAGAGATGAAATACTTTGCAACAACATGGACGGACCTCAAAATAGTCAAGCTAAGCCAAATAACCTAGACGGAAAAAGTAAAAAATCCCATAATATCAATTATATGGTGTGATATATACCTAAGAGCAACAAATGAAGGGGACTAATAAACAGAGACTCATAGACGTGGACTATAGACTAGTCGTTACCAGGGGTAGAGTGTGCTGTTGAGAGGCAGGTAGATGGTTAAAGGGGGTCAAATACATGGAGTAGGTGGAGGGTGAAGTGGGTCAATGGTATCAAATATATGTTAGTTGAAGGAAATTGGACTTTGGTAGTAAGCACACAATAATATGCAGATGTCAAATTAATATAAATATGCCTGAAAATTATATAATTGTATTAACCAATCTTACCCGATAAACTTAATTTAAAATAAATATTTTCAACCATTTTAACTTATTACTTAATTCAGTAAATAACTATTAAGCATCAAAAATAAATATTTTAACTTATTAATTAATTAATTAGTAGTGAGTGTAGATGTTAGTTTATTAAATTTTCCCCTGTAGTCACTAACCCTGTTGTCCTAACTGTATTATTGAAAAACCCATCCTTTCCCCTAACCAATGGATTTGAAATGCCTTTTTATCACATCTTAAAATTCATAGTGTACTTGGCTTTATTTCTTTGGACTCTGCTCGGTTACATTGATCTGTCCATTCCTGCACATGTACCACAGTATTTAATTATTGTAATTTTAGTTAATTTATATGTAGAAGGGCAACTTCTTATAATTTTCAGAATTTCTTCTGGTTTTATTTTGATGTTTATATGTGATTGTAAATGCTTCATATTCTCTCAAATGAAGTCAAAATAATCCCTATAATCTTACTGACGTATGTTCTGAGGGAGGGAAAGTGGCAGCAGGATGGCATTGGGGACTGTGAATAACTCTGCATAAACCTATAAAAGCAGTTGCCTTTGTGAACATTTTTCTAGGTGAAAACAAATGTGGAGAACCATTGTGTTATAACAGGGCTGTCCAATAAAACTTTCTATAGTTATAAAATATTTATAGCTGCACTTCATAATATGTACTCATTAGCCATGTGTGGCTATTGAGCCCTTGAAATGTGGCTTAGTGCAACTGTGGAACTGAATTTTAAGTATTACATAATTATATTCAATTTAAATTTATACAACCATATGTTTATTGGACGAAACACTTGTAGAGCATAACTATTTAAAAATCACTGTCTCATTATACTGCTGCATAGCATTATTGGTTGATCATAGATTTAGCAATTTCCATTTTCTCAGAAACTTTCACTTAGATAAGGGCTTTCAGTAAAATGCTAAGATTAATCCTGAGTTTCAATGGCAATTCACTTAAGAAAATATGTAATAGATGCCCACGTCTGCTTAGGAGAGAGATAAGACAACCTTCAAAAGTTTAAACTTTTGTGGGAGAGATAAAGTGATAAAGAAATAATTATAGTTTCAGAACAAGGTAAGTAACATACAAGAGGAATCAACAAACTGTCATGAGAGTTCCAAGAGAGGAGAAATTCTTTTGGCTATGGAGCATGAGATAGAAATTAGAAGGGCTGCATGGAAGAGGTGGCACTTAAGTTACTTCTTGTATATGATTAATTCTTAATAGCCAGAGAAGTAGAGATGTGAGAGGGAGGAGGAAGATACTTCAGGTTAAAATAATTGTATAAGCAAACATAAAAAAAGAATGCATAATGAAGTTTAATATTGGACAATGGTGAGTGGTCTGGTCCAACTAAATCATCATGATGAGCAGGGAGGTAGTTAAAAATAAGGCAGTAGGAAGGCTGAGGCTAAATTTCAAAAGGGACTCAGATTTCTGTCTAAAGAATCTTGTTTTGACTTTATAGCTAGGGGGAGAGAATGAAGTCACTTTAGACTAGTGTCATCTGAGCTTAGGACCTCGGAATAGTAATAAATTTGTGTAATCAATAAAATAAAGTAGCCCAACTTACTTTATTACCTTGGGAAAATCACTTAAGTATTTGGATTTTTGGTTTCCAGCATATGTAATTAGGAAGAGATAATTAGGAAAGAGCACCCACCTCACAAAATTATTCTGAACATTAAGATAAAGAAAGGGGGAAAGCACTTAATAAAGTATAAAACAAACATAATATACTGTCCAAAATTTCATAATAAAGTGCATGTGATTTAGATGTTTCCTAGACATCGTGACATATACCCAAGTAAGTCAGGAAAAAGCAACCTATTCAGGAATAGTAATAGACTATAAAAAAGAAGGCTCTAGAACACAGCCATAAGGATAATTTAAAGGCACAATTTCAGCATGCAAATAGTAGAAAAAACAACACCTCATTTATGTTCCTGGATTTTGAAGGGATGATAGATCTCTGGGGTTGTAGTAACAAAATAAGTCATCTAGTCCAATCTCCCAAAATCCAATGTTTGAACTCCCACCAAATGTTTTGGCCAGCTAAGTGGTATACCTGGATGTGTAGAGAACTCCTAAGTATATGATGCAACCTATTTAATGTATTGGGCAACTTTAATTGTTAGAAATTCTTTCAAATCCAATAGCAATCCATATCACTTAACATGCATTCACTACGTATCCGACACTTTTAGTAATAAACTAAATGGGCTTTTAGGAAGATTCTTTTTATATTATATATTGAATCAGAGAGCAGACAAAAGACAACAAGAAGAGGATTTTGTAGCAGCCAGGCCGAGAATCAAGAGGACCTAAAAAATAATGCAGAGGACTTGAGAGGAGTGGTGGTAGTAGGGATGCAAAGGAGAGAATTTATCCAGAAAAAAAAAAAAAAACTCAGGACATTTTATAAAAGACAGGATACCATAAGGCAAAGATGGATGAGGCATGCAGGAGTCACAGATATTGAATGAGACTGTGGGGTGGGAGGGTGTCAAATTAGTATTTGAATACAGTTTACATGCCCAATAAAACACCCAGATAGGGACCTAAATCAGGTAAAAAGGCATTTTGGAACGCAGGAGGGAAGGCAAGGACAGCTACTTGAAGAGGTGAGATTTAAGGCCAAACAAAATAAGCAAGCGCAAGAAGGATAAAGCCAGGCTTCTTGATACAAAGAAATATGTATTTAAGTTATTTGATAAAAAGATTGGAGCCAGTGACTATGGCCAGGGAAGCAGAGAGAAACTGGCTCACAATGAATTCATGCTAGTGCCTCTGATCGCACCAGGAGCCAGCTCAAAGTGACCCAACCCAGAGTTTGAATTTGTGGTGCTTTTGGCCAAATGGACCCATGCAGTTCACCTTTCATTGGCTTATATTGACCGGGCATATTTTACTTCAGAAAATCCCTTGGCACTGAGAGCTCAGAGTCTAAACTTATTAAGAGGCGATATTTTCAGTCTTAGCTCAGGATAATTAAGGCATACATTGCAATTCAACATTTACCTTTCTCCACCTGCTGGCTCTGATCATGATTTCCTGATGTAGGCTCAAGAGACAAACCTCAGGGTTTAAGGGATGAGGTCTGCTGGCTACAGCTAGAAACCAGCCATGAAAAGCCCTGTTAGCCCACACCTTAAGGTTTGCTAATGATTTTTCTTAATTTTATACCTTACTACAAAAGAGCTGATTTTTTTTTTAAATTTCTTCCACTTGGTTACAGTCCATTTTAATCAAGGAGCTTACAGAACTTTTCAAGTGAAGAAGACAAACATGTACATTCTTCTATCAGTCCTGGCTGCAATCAGTACTGTCACAGTTAGGGAAATATTCAAGGCAGAACATGTATGTTTCTCCTTTAAGTTCATCAGACTGTAACAAGCTGTCATAGAATCTACTCAGACCACCAAACTGCACACAGTGAGACTTCATTTAAGGAACAGATGTGAACACACAAATTCTGTTTTACCCAAGTATATGACCATTTCAACCATATTTTAATTCATTTTGCTTTTCCAGCCTTTTCTCCTTATCAAGTAGTAAATGTTTCCCCCCCCCCAGCCACTTTAATTAACTATACAAGCCAACATATTTAATAAAGTGAAAATTATTGTTTTAAATAAAATTAGAATAATCACTTCATAATTCATCTCCTTTATAAAGTTAGACTCTTTAGAATATGTCTTCTAAAGCTATTAAATAAATATACTTCAATGGTTTTGTACCTGTGGAGACATGACAGGTGGGTAATTTGAGCTATTCCCCAGGTAGCCTCATGATAGTTCACCCTGGCAATAGTAGCATATGCTTGTAGGGTCTCTATCACCATATTGGCAAACAAGAAAGTTCTACCTTGGAGAATTCTGTCTCAGGAAATGAATGGGTAAATCAAGACTCAGACTTGATTTTACCTGTTAAAAGCCAAAGTAACAGGGATTCCTCTATATCTCTCATGTTTGACCAGTGCCTTAGCCTCTGCATAGAGAATTCTTAGTAGTAGGAGCCTCTTAGAAATTGAAAATGGCCTGATTACTCACCTGAGTTGAGACCACTCAGAAATCAGTGAGGCAGCAGAGGCCATAGCACAAAGCGGCTTAAACTCTTAAACCTACTGCGCTGAAGGCCTGTTCTTGGCCTATCTGGCAAAATCAGAAGCAGCCATGGCTAGTAGTTACACAGGCAGTTTTGGTTGCTGCTTGTCCCTTCTTTTGACCAGCTGGGGCTAGGGTGGGCAAACTGGGAGCCTTTGGTCCTGCACAGCCCTTCACCACATTTAAATATTTTCTTTTTTAAACATCTGCCTCCACTGCAGGTAACTTGGCACTGTGCAGCAATGGCAGCCACAAATTGAAGAGCTCACATGGTGAGCAGGAGGCTTAGAGTTGGAGCCACCACATCTGTCCAGCCACAAAGCTGTCAGATGGTAGTGGCCCTATAGCTGGGGTTGCTAGAGAGAGGAAAGAATAGAAAGGATGAAAATGGGTACACGTAGACACTTCCCCCTGAGCCTGGACTTAGTTATACTGGGGAATTTCACTCTCTCTAGGCCCCAGGATAGTTGCTGAATCCTGTGTGGGAAGCATGGAGCATTGAGGAAAATGCTCTGAATGACAACAGCTGCAGAAGCCAAAAGTGCTTGTGACCCTGTGGAAAAGAGCCCAGGAGCACAACACTTGCACTGAGCAACAACTGCTCTTACCACCTCAGGAGAGCCCATGAAGGGGTAGATGAGTGGGCATAGGGGTTTCTGGGTTGTCAATGGGAAATGGTCCCCAGTCCCCAACAACTGTTCTGGACAACTTAAAATCATTCCTTTCCCAGGGCCCCTGCAACTGAGGAGCCTTCTTAAGGCAGTACTCACCTGCTGAACTTACGAATACCTAAGGAGTGTATCTTTTCTTCCCTCCTTTTACCTTGTTTGGGGTCTGATCCCCCCCCTTTACCAGTGTTTATAATATACGATTTGGCTCACTGAGCCAGGAAAAGAGAGAAGGATTTTTTTTTCTTGGAAGTCTACAGAAGGTGAGACTGAACATAATGATTTGGAGGCTAGCTATTCCTGAATAGATCCCAACATCACCACCAAAACAAAACAAAACAAAAAACACTGGCGGTAGGCTCTGGAGTAGCTTTCAGTAGAGAAGTACTTTTCCAGCACTTCAGCCCAGCCACAACTTCTGTGGGTAACCTGGAGGAATATTTAAATGTCTGTTTGTTAATGTCTCTCCACAAAATCCCTGGGTCACAGAGATGGTGGGAGAGGTTGCAGGAACTAGGAGAAACCCCTGGAATAGAGAATTATTGTAACACACTCTTCCTCTGCCAGGGCTGTTTGCCAAAGCATTTTTCTTAAAATGTCTGATAGTGACAAATCAAGCGGGTTGTTCCAATCCCAGGCACAGAGGGCGAGGTGGGGTCACACGCCGTGGCTTTCCCTCTCTGGGGTTCCTCCCTAAGGAGTCTGAAGTGTAACTTTGAGCAATGGTTCAGAAAGGGTCACTCAACTCGAGAAACCGGCTCAAAGGCAGCAGGGATTCCTATGCGGAGCCAGAACATCCCAGGGTCTGCGCTCTGGTCCCTTCAGGTTCTCAGGAAAGGTGGGCAGATATGGCTTCAGATTACCAGAGCTAATCTCTTGTCTGGTGGCTCTCTGAGAATCCCCAGGAGGAGCACATTGCTGGGGACCCCCCTCGCTGCGTCCACCGCAGATTGCTGTCTAAGTCCATACCTATTGCGGGTTGTTCTCCTGGATGCGGGCAAAACTGTGGGCAAAGTCAAGGGGAAAACCCAGTGTAAAAAGTGCCTTCCAAGGTTAAGAGCCCACTCGCCAGCTGCAGTAACCACGAAGATCCTGCCGTGGGAAATACATGGGCTGGCGGTCACCTGGCAGGCTGCGCGCGCTCCTCCTTCTCGGCAAGGAAGCCCCTGGCTTTGGAAGTGCTGGTCCCTAAACTTTTAGGAGGGCTGAAGGAGAGAAAGGAAACTGCAAGCATTCCAGGATCGGGGACTTCAGCAGGGGTAGAGCCTCGTTGACTGCAGCCTGTCTGCTTCCGGCTGTCACCTGAGAGCCTAGCGCGTTCTCCCCTGGCCCTTTCCAGCCTACTGTCGGGTTCTGCGAGCGGGGCATTACCTGAGTCGTGCAAGCAGCTTGGTGGTGTCCAGTAGGGCTTTAAGCTTGCAAGTACCATGTCTGAGGCGCTGGGCTGCGTGGTCCAGGGTGAGATGGGCGAACCGGGTTCCAGAGAGCTGGGGCGTCGAGCTTCCTGGGCAACCACAGAGGCTGCCCAAAGGCCAGCAGAGCTGGAGGAGGCGTGGGGGAAGACAGAGCAACCGCCCGGGCAGCCCCGCCGGTTTTCTCCACACACCCTATCCTAGCCAAAAAGGATGCTAGGAAACTTCTTCCCTGCCCGGGGAAGATCTCTAGAGTTCAGCAGAAGCTCCAGTGGACTTTAGGGGGAGCTGTAAAACAGCAGAGCTTAAAGAAGGTTTCCTAAATCTCTTGAGCTCTTCGCTATAATGGACAAGTGCCACCTCTTTGCTCCGTGCCCAGACTCTCCTAAGTCGCCTGCCTTCCAGCCTCTTCGCGACTTTTCTTCAGAGCAGCCTTGCTCCAGCCGCTCCTTGTCTCGGCCAAATTGCGCACCGCGGGATGCAGGCAACTCAGTCTGTGGCCCTCGCGCCCCTCTCGGTATGCACGCCCTAGAAGGGCAGCAGCGCCCTCTCGCCTGATGGCACCATAGGCGGCTATTGCGCGAACTCTTCCTGCCCGCACTCTCTTGCGCCTGTTTATTTGCTCCAGGCCTTTACCAGGAGCCCTCTCCAGCCAGAACGCAAAAAACCTAAACGTCCCCTTTTGCTCCGAAGAGGGAGCGGCGCCCGGGAAGTAGGCTCCAGGAAGCCTCACAGCCTGCCACCGGCTGCCGCCTCCAAATATGCCTAGAGTAGGGGTAAGAGGGTTAGTGGAATCGACAGCCTCGTTCTGTTGATTGGTGCCTCTGGGCTGAATGATTGCACGGGAGGAGGTGGGGGGATCAGAGAGAACTGTTCTGGCACGTCACGAAAAAGGGGTTGCTGCTGCTCCTCTCCTTCTCTTCTACACCCCTTTTGGATTTGGGGTGAAGGTGAGAAGTGGGAATAGGCTGCCAACCCTGAGTCCCCCATCCCTTTTTTTTTTTTTTTTTTAATAAGTGCTTCCCTCTTACCTTCCACGGGGAAAGGAAAGTGCGTCCCGGGAGCGCCGTCTAGCGTCCGTACCAAATTAGGCCGGCAATACATGGTTGGGCAAGCGTGAACTGAGTGCAGGACACGAAAAGCCACTAACAAAGTTTTTCAGCTAACCTGATTCTCGATTCCACCTATTTGAACAGGTATCGTAGTTCAAGCCAAGAGTTCACCTGCTTGGATCCCCCCAGGTTCAGGCAGAACATAATGCTATTAAAACGCAGCGCCACTAGCTTCCTAGTACCAGAGAACTCTATTTACCACCCATCCCAGTTAGAGATCCTTACGTCTTGGTTCTGGCCAGGCTTTCACTAATCATACAATGGGCAAGGAGGGTCCTAGGATCTCACTATGGCTCGAGATGAGCCCGGGCCACAAACCCAGGCAAAGACCCCAGTCCAAGAGTGTTGATGTCTGTGTGCTGAGGCTTGCAGTGATGCTCATGTGCCACCTGTTCCCAAGGTCACGCAGCTTGAGAGCTCCTTTCTTTGAGAGTGCTAGGGGAAGAGGGGTTAAGACTCAGAAACCCACAGGGTCTGGGTTGAGAGGATAAGGAGTCCCATTTCCATGCCATGTATCTCCCAGAGCATCCGCTTTGGCTCACAGACACCTTGCTGATTAACACTTAACAGGATTGCTCTTTTAACGGGTCACCCGAGGCGCTTTGCTCCAGAATTTTGCTTGCTGCGCTGGGCTCCGATTAATTTGTCTTTCCCTGAGCAGCTTTTCTCCAGCCGTCTTCCAGAGGCTGCTTCATTTCTCTGCATTAGCTTACAGAGAGCGAGAGTGGGAGGAGAGAGAGAGAGAGAGAGAGAGAGGAGAGAGAGAGAGAGAGAGAGAGAGAGAGAGAGAATAGAGAGTGAGAGAGGGGTGGGGGTGGGGAGGAGGGACAGAAACCGAGATAGAGCAACTGCGTGTTTGTGCAGCGCCGACACTATTTTCCTTCTGCTTCCTTGGTCGCTTAACCTCGATCCACATACTTTAACTTTTAAGGCCTGAGCTTGTGCACAATTAAAGTCACTATCCCTCTGACCTCTCATGCCAAGTTTATGCATTCTTTTTTTTCCGTGGACCATCTCACACCTATCAAATCGAGAAACCACCTGGAAAATGCCTTATGCAATTGAGGTTAAGAGTCAGAGACTCTAGAGAGGTCAAATGTAAAATAAAATGTCCTTTAGGCAGGAACTAATACTAAGTTACCTCTCCAGGTTTTTGTTGTTTATATTCAAGGGAGCCAGAGCGGGGGCGGGGATGGGCTGTATTTTGAAACAGGGAAGATATCCTGCAGTTTCTGCCTGTTTTGTAACAGCTCTTCTTTTCAGGTAAAAGGCCATTTCTTCCAAAAGAGACTAGACAGTCAATTCTCTCTTCATCTTTGCTATGGAGCTCATGTAAATTTTCTTCTGCCTGTGAGCTTGCCTTGCAACAGCAGTCATCATTTCCAACCTATCCAGCCCACAGATTAAAAAGTTAACTAGCACTTAAGGTCATGTGCTTCCCAATCAGGCCCAGGACTGCAGCAACACAGTATAAAGAAGAACACTCATCTCCTGGCTTTCACTTTACTCTGCTTGGGTGCCTGTCACCTACAATCTAGCCTTTAGCATAATGCCAAGCCTCAGGCCTGAGCCTGAGCTAAACAGCTGTGTTGTCATGAGTGAGGCCATTTGATCAAACCACTAGGCTCCTCACTTACATTAGGGTATTGAGCCAGCAGGGTGAACAGAGCTCATTTGAGGATAACAGCCAATAATATTGCTTAGGCAAATCATCAAGTAAACACTTAAAAAACAAAAATATTAACCAAAAAAAAATCCTGTTTTGTTGATTCCTGTTTTTTTTTTTCATTTCTGGATACCTATTTGACCCAACTTTCTCTAACATCCAGAGCTTTTATGTATTCACCTTCCATTTTATGCACCTTCCGTTCCAATCAAAATTTACTCTCCTATGTACCTACCATTCTTTCAGTACTCTCGCTGCTGATGACAGTGGTTGGTGTTCTGTTTTTGATTAATGCCTGACAAGTTTGGCTAACCTCACTCTCTCTGGGGTAATATCACCCTTCACTAGAGACTTAAGAAGACTTTCCAGAATTAGGAATTTAAGGTGCCATGGCAGATTGCTGGATTTTCTTTGGGTGCAGAAAGGTCTCTTGGTACTCATAAAGAAAGCTGCTTGTTTTGGGCCAATCATACTCATCTAGTGGAGTTGAATGATGAAGGAATAAAGTCCAGAAAGAAACAAGATGCTAAGAAAATGGAATAAAACCACTGACCTTTCTGAAATGATTTAGTGAGACTTTGTGCTCTATGGCATTGCTCCTAAAAGTGTTATCCATGGGCCAGCATTATTGGGGCATCACCTGGGGCTTATTAGAAATGCATAATCTTGGGCCCCACTCCAGAACTACTAAACCAGAATCTTCACATTAACAACATCTTCAGGTTTTTCTTATACATATTTACAATTGAGAAGCATTATCAGGAAAATCTTTCAGTGATGCCTAGCCCAGGAAAGGAAAAAGGACAGTGAGTGTAATCACCCAAGGAGCTAATAATGAGACCTGGCCTTACTATTATTATGTGATAAGCACCAAAGAATGAGGCCAGAGTCATATTTGTTAATGCCAATTCATCCCCATCTATTTCATAACTATGGACTATACATCAAATTATGGTTAGTATCCCTACCAACAGATGCCCTTTTTTTGCAAAACTGTTCTTGTTTACATGAAGAAATAAGTAAATGTGGGTATGGCTTAATACAACTCAATCACTATTGCTGAAGGAATAAATACATTTCTATGTTCCACTAGGACAGAGTCAGTAACATCATCTTCCTAATAATATTAAAAGCAGGACTTTTACAGAGTTTAGCTAATTATAGACACTCAATATATGCTCACTATTAATGGTGAGAGGAGCTGGTAACTATTTAGTGAAGACAAAGGTCCTCAAGAAGTTAACAACTGGGATAAGTAGCTTTGCAAAAAATAACCCAAAATATACTGAAGTTTATTCTCTCTGCCCAAGGCAAATTTTAAAGTTGCCTGTTTGGATAATAAGGTGAGACCAGAGAACAAACAGTTATTGAGTGTCCACTACACACCAGATGCCTTACATATCTGATCTAATTTCATTCATGTTCCTAGACTTGATTGATGGACAGAATTAGTGGTTTAGCATCTTGTTAAAGATTCCTGGGACCATGCCCCAAATCTATTAAATCAAAATCTTACGGAGTGGATCTCCTCAAGTGGGGAGCACCTTTCTAAGCAAAACTCAAAACTCATGAACCATAAAGAAAGAGATTGATAAATTTTACTACATATAGATTAAACATTTCTGCAAATAAAACAATTCCATAAGCAAAGTTAAAATACAAACTATAAATGGGGAGAAAAAAATGCAACAACTGAAAGGGATACTTTTATTAATATATATAAAGGGCTTTTACAAATCAATTAGAAAAAAAAAACAATAGAAAAATAGTCCAAGAACATGAACAAATACCACACAGTTAAAAAAGAAAATGGACATATATACATGGGAAAATAACCGAAAATTAAACCATAATGTCAAAGAATAAATATTCTATCATGCGAAGTATTAGAAAGCATGTAAAGAAATGTACTCTTTCATTCACAGTTAGCTGGAGTGTAAACTAGTGGGATCACTCTGGAGAACAATATGGCAATGTCCATTGAAACTACCAATATGAACCAATTCACTATATACATACTCACATAATATATAATATAGTATTCAATATTTTGAATACTCAAAATATTGACAACACTGGCTCTTTTTTTGGAAAAGAGGATGATTGGCAATGTGAGGTGAGAAACAAATTTGTTTTATTATGTATTATGTGGTACACTGGAATTCATCACATCCTTACAATTAAAGTCCATTAGACCATTTACCTTGTGATATTGAGTACCTGCCACTAGAGTAGAAAGAGCATATTACCCCACTCCACTGGGGTGAGTTATGTGACTTGCTAAGACCCAAGGAATATTAGCAGACTTCATGCTAATGACTTGGCCTCTCATTCTTCTGAAACCCACAAGTAGACCTGGGTAGCTCCTGGTCCAAAGAGAATGATGAGATACATGAAACTTAAAACCATCTCACAGCATGGTCAAGCTCAGGCACACCAAAATGAGATCAGTTGAACCCAAGTGGACTTACAAACTAGTGAACAAGAAACATAAATGTTTATTATTGTATGACACTGATACCTTGTGGATTTTTTTTGGTCACAAATCATTATTGCAGTAACAATTGACTAATGCAATTCCCTTTATACATATAAATATTCACTATGTGCGCCTATTATTTTCTACCTAACAAGTATTTGTTTTGATCATAAACAACCTAATTCTCTATCACTGGGACATGGATTTGACAAACTATGGAACATCTGTACCTACTTTCAACTTCAGATTTATACTAACTTAATTTCAGTAATAAATAGAAATTTTACTCCTACATAGCTATGTTCCCCTTCCATTTTGTACCATTATTATTATACGTATTACATTTATATGTCACAAACTCAAGAATGCATTGTCAAAATTACTACTTTATATAATTTTATGTCTTTTAAAGAGGCTGAGACAACGAAGAAAAGCAAATACATATTTATATATTCTATAGTATTAATCTTATTTGCCATTTCAGATTCTCTTGTTTTTTCCCTATGGATCTGAGTTACCATCTGGTGCCATTTCTTTACTCTAACATATCATTGCTCCCACCCACCTCATTTGTTCTGTTATTGTTAAATATATCATATTTGTATTATAAGCCCAGTAGCATAAGTGTTTTTACGCAACTGCTTTTAAAATTAGTGAAGAGAAAAAAGGAAAATAAATATTTATTTATATTGTCTTTTATAATTATAATTACCTTTACTAATAATATATTGTAACAATTCTGGACACTGATTTCCTTCCCAGATCCCTGGGGCTTGTTTTTGTTTTTTCTTGTTTGTATGTTTAATAACTTGACTAGTCAATATTAGTGAAATCTATTTTTTGTACCTGTAAAGCCTTTGGAGACATTCCTCAGAGGACAAAGCCTTGGCCATGCACACAATCATCCTCCAATGACTGTGGTTGTAGCAAGACTGTCTCTCTCTCTGACCTCTCTGTTAGGCTGTGTGCTTCATTTGGTATCACACCCAGGTGTTATGGTCCTCTAGCCAGGTTAATTTCTCTGTTTTCAACAATGTCCTGGGAATAAATCGCTTCATAGTCGATCCAGTTAAATTTGGGCATTGCTAGCTTTGGGAGCCAGGTTTGCTTTGACCCCAGGAAGGTTCTTCTTAGCTCTCTCTTTCCCTAATTCTCTTTAGAGAACTAGCTACCTTATGGTTTAGCTTGTTGTTGTTAATTAAGAGGAACTATGAACCTTCGCTTATTTACTTAGCACCGAAATCCTCATTGTTTTCAAGAGTGTCCTTAGGCTTGAACTTCCGTCACATTATGTTACAAGTGAGTCAGTTCATTTCAGGAAAACTTAAGAATTTTATGTTCTAATGGACTGTCCCTCTACCTAGACAAAACCTCTGACCCACTACCCCAGGCAGGGGCAGTAGTCTCTGACCTCCTTCACCTGTGTCTCCTGACATAAACCTCTGCCCTACAAGTGAGCTAGTGTGACTGCAGTCAAGACCCCAGTATCTTTATCCTGCTATGCCTTGGGCAGAGCCTCTGCTCTGTAAGTGGGGTTTGAATAGAGAAAAAAGCTCCCAGTGTATCAACCACACTCACAAGGATTTTAGCATCTTCAAATTCAACTTGGATCAGACAAGAAATGTTGGCCTGCCCCTTCCAGCAATATACTATATGCCTTGATTGGGAGCTGAGGATAGAGGAAGCACCATCTTCCTGGCCACACACATATAGTAGAACTTTCATCAAGCTGAGCTTGGTAGAGGGAAAGAAAGAAGCAGTCATAGATGAAGTGCCACAAACCCTGTTTTTACTTAGTTTTAGTAGATTTTCTTGAATAAACATTTCATTATTTGCTGCATGCCCTCAGGCCAATTTCCAAATTTATTTAAGTTTAATTTTCATCAGCTATGCTTGTTTCACCAGGGAGTAGATCTGTGGAGATCCTCATGCTGCCATCCCAGAAGCGGAACTCTTAAGTGAGTTTTTAAAGTGAATAACTTTATAAAAGGGATGTGTATAACAACATACGCTCTGCCATCAGGAAGCAAATATGTACCAGAAGGAAGAAGAAAAGTCGAATGTCACAATAGCACAGGTAAGAATATAGTGAGTGCACTTCAAATGGAAGAAATTGTAGGAAGTCCGAGTATGGAAGAATAATGTTGGAAGAGATTAGGGAAAGCTTCATGAAGGAGGTGGCATCTGAAGGTAGTTTAAAAGATAAGTGTATATGGAGAGGAGGAATTTCAGGCAAAGGGTATAGCATCAATGCATCTGTTTGTTAGTTAATGTTTATTAAGAGCCCACTATATGCCAGACACTGTTTCTTGGTGCTGAGCATATGGCAGTGAACAACACAGATATAAATCTCTGCCTGAATAAAACTTAAATTCTGGTGGCAGGGAGGTGGCTTATTACTTAGTATATAAGTAAGTGGCATAATACAGCAGAAAATGGTGTTATAAAAAAAAAAAGTAAAGCAGAGTAGGTGGTATGGAGAGGGTCAGGAAGATTATTATTTGACATAGGGTGGTCAAGGAAGGCCTCACAGGAAATCAAATCTGAGGAGTATCTTAAAGGAGATAAAGGAAAAATCCCATCCTTTATCTGGGGCATAGTGTTCCAGGTAGAAGGAATAGAAAGTACAAAGGTCCTGAGGCAGGAGCATGCTCAGCAAAGAACAGTAGAGACCAATTTGGCTGGGACTGAGTGAGAGAGAAAGCGATGAGAGAAAGTGATTGTAGGAGAACCAGAGAATTTAAGCATGAGCAAGTGTGTGGCAGAACTTTGTAGCACGTTTTGCAGTTTATGGGCCAGCATCCCTAGAAAGGACCTGGAACAATGGTTTGGAGCCAAATTGCAGAGGGTCTCAAATGTCAAGCTGAGGTGTTTGTATTTAACTCAGTGGGAAAGACAGAGTTCCATAGGTACTAACCTTTGAATCCAGATTCATGAGTAGGTAGTATATGCCAACTTTTCTTCTCTCCTCATCTTCCTCCTTGCTTTATCCCCATCTACCTACTGAGGACTGAAGTGGACAAGCGGCAAGGTCAAGCATCAGAAGGTTGTTATAGGCTAGAAGTAACCATTACACCTGCTCTCTCCTCTTCCATTTCAAGCTTTGATTGACTTCATACTTGGGAGGAGATCCTTGCCTAATTTGACAAAACTAGCTCCTATGTTTTACTGCAGTGTCAGAAATTTTCTCTGTATATGTCACCTAGATCTCCTTACTTTTGCTTTACTCCTTAGAGAAGCAAGTAACTCTTCTATCACCATTGGGTTTCTGAAGAAAGCAGGAAAAAATATAAGCTTCAGACTGAAAAACTTCTATTACCATCAAAGAAAGGAAGTGAATATTTATTTTTATAATCACCAAGAAACCCTTTGTCAAAGGAAAATCAGATATTGCTAAGCATCAGCACATTTTCCAGAGAGGTAAAGTCAGTTATAAATGGCCTTCTAAATCAATTGATTGAAGTTTGGGCTTTTATCACTAAAAGAAGATCCTCTGCATTATAATAAAAGAAAGTCCCAATCACAACAACAACAACAACAACAACAACAACAAACAGAAACAATAAAAACAGCAATACAGAACTTAAAGAAGCACCTCTGATATGTAGGAAAATGGTTTTACTACTTCAGGAGCCAATATTGTATCTTTAAAGATACTTAAACTTGAACTTGTAATTCAAGTAGCGATACTGTAGGTTAAGGGTTCTGTTTTGTTATGAATATTTTTAAGGCATGGAGAATCTGGGGCCAATCTTAAAGAAAGGAAGCTCCATAGGCAATTAATTACTGCTGTGTGTTTCTAGATAAACATTCTTATACAGTGTTTTAGCAATTGAAACTCTCATGTGTCGCTTCAGTTTACTTGTGGTGTGAGGAAAACTGCTTTTTTATTATTATTAAGATGTCTTGGCAACATCATATGATTCTGTTGTATATTCTAGACCATCAGAGAAAATTTAAGTATCCTCAACATCAATTTCCTGTCAAGTATACAGTACTGCTTTCTCAGTATTTGATAACTGGCATATGCATGATAACTTTTTATTAACCAGGATGCTGGATTCACCAGAACATCATTTTCTTTAGCCACACCCATTAACTGATACTCTAACACAAGAATCATGTTTTACTAGAAAGTATTGTTACAGAGCAAGAACAAGCACCAGGAATCTTTATCACTTTATGGACAGATGGCCTTATAATCTACTCAAAACTTAAAGGCAAAGATCTTTTAACAAAATTTCAAAACCTTAGTCAATTAAGCTGCCATAACAAAACAACTAACATAACATAACAACTAACAATAGACTGGATAGTTGAAATAACAAACATGTATCTCTTACAATTCTGGAGGCTGGATGTCTGAAATCAGGATGCCAGCGTGGTCAGATTCTTAGTGATGGCCTTCTTCCTAGTCTCCTTGTATCCTCACATGATGGAAAGACAGAGAAAAAGCAAGCTTTTTAGTGTCTTTTTTTAAAGGTACTAATCCATTAATAAGGGTTCCACTCTTATGACCTAATTACCTCCCAAAGGCCCCACCTCCTAAGACTATCACATTGGATGTTCAGATTTCAACATGTGAATTTTGGGGAGACACAAGCATTTATTCCATAACAAACCTCTCTAAAAGTGCCCACTTTGGGAAGAATGCTTAACTTAAAAGTGCTAGCAGCCATTGAAAGCCTCCAATAAGAACTGTGCCCAACACCTATCTCCATGCCCACACAGTATAAATCTTCACATCTTAGAATGTAAGACAACATCTTAGGATCTGAGTAAGTATTATTTACTTCCCATGAAGGTACCAAAGAAAACTCACACTTGTCAAAAACATCACTAATTAATTTATAAAAAACAAAAATTTCATTTCATTGGACTTTCACTGCATGCTGGTTATTTTAGATCATACACATTGTTTTTATTGTTGTTCTTAAAGTCCTGGTTCTACTATTCATCTGTTCCTTGTTTAGTATCTCTGTCTTTTTCTCTCTAAACTGTCTTGGAGGAGGAAGTGGCAAATATTGTCAAGACAAGAATATGATACAGAATCATAAAAAAGTGCCTCCAAAACATTTAGAATGACTTGGAGACAAATATCAACTAGCTACTATTAAAGTATCATTAATATGCTAAAAATAATAATTAGACACATTTAGTGAAAATAGTGGGCTAACATAAAATATACTCTTTCATGGAAGAAATAATGGATTTGGATCTTGATATTTTTCTTTCTGTTCTTCCTAGTACTGTTATTTCATCACAAATCATTGCTGGAATCCATTCTCAAGTCCTCTGAGTCAATCTCCTTATGTGATGATCGGGACTCAAACTTATTTCTCTTCTCCTTTTCATGGTCACAAGAGTTGAACCCGTGAATTCACTCCAGATCAACGAGAACCATTGTCGATTTTGAATACTCTAAATCTTTCAGCTAGAAAGGGTCAATAACAGAACTTTCTCTTTCATATGCCAAAACTTCATACAAGAATGCTAATACCTTTTCAGCAATTTAGAACCTACACCACTTCAGATAGTCTTTCACTCCTCTTGTCAGAATTATGGCATAAAAGTGTTATGCTTTAAATTATTTAGCATGTCACTTCTTAGAGTCATCTCTTTTTTAGCTGAATTAAGAGATTAGGAGCATTGGAATACAATAACACATGACTTTGAAATATACATATGGTAAAATTATTTTTAATGATATTCTTGATTTATATTTTAATTTTAAATGTATAGATAAAGTGGTATCATTAAGCATATTTTAACTTTCTGTAATAAATCAATGGTACCTTAATTATTGTGTGATAATGTAAGGACACATAAATTATTCATACATAAGTACAGAAAATTGAATTTTTAATACTAGCTTTATTTTCCATATTCTGGTCTCATCTCAGTCACTAGTGGAAAATAGTCTATTTCACAGCCACTGCTAATATGACACTGTTGGCCCTCTTTACTCAGAATAGGCTTAAGAGTGAATGAAAAGAAAAATGTCAATATTGTAGAATATAGGTTAGATGAGAACATACTTCCAGGGAAATTAAGCATTTACACAATGCCAGAATAAAAAATGCATTCTTGAAAATTTATCATGGTTAAAAGAATTTATACATCCAAATATTTTAGATTTTGTGGGTTTATTTATTTATTTAGTTATTTACTTCATTCATTCATTCATTCATTCATTCTTATTTAACTCATTTGATAACAGTGCGCTCAGGCTAAGGACCTGCCTCTCTCTTCCTGTTTGCTCCAATTCACCTGTGCACTTTGCTTCTGTCCCCTAAGGACCTAAGTGAGCAAAGAGCTCTCACTTTATGCCAAGTTAGGTGTGAAGAACCAGCAAGGGTGAGAACCAGGCACCAGTGGTGTGATTCAAGCTATGGATACAACCCCTTACAAGGTCATAGTTTTGTCCTTTAGGTATTCTCCTACACTAATAACAAAAGTGCAAAGATGAGACAAAGGCCCTATTTATTCTCTCTCTGCAGTGCCAGTTGCCATGTCACAGAAATTCCTCCACTCACTTCATTACCCAGGTCGGCGAATCTTTAGTAAAAATCACCAACTTGACTCTGCTCCTGCTTCCTTTTGAAATCTAGCCTATAGGAGCACAGGCTGCCCCCCTGGTTCTTAAAGGTTACCATTTAGTCACCTCACCTGGGCCCTCTCTTTCCCAGTAGTATTCCACACTTGAAACCTTCCCTCTTCTCCTCTCACTCTTTGACTTTCCCTATGCTCCACTTCTTGGACCTTTGTTCTCTATTTGCAAAGAGAAGGTGTTCAGGTTATAATGTGTTGTTGTAATATGCATAGTATTGAATGCTAACGGAAGCCTTTTCTTTACTCCCAGGAAGAGTCTAGGAATGTTCAGCTCTATAGCAAGAAGGAAAATCATTTTGGGTGGGGGATTGGACCCCTTCATTCACATGACCCACAGTGCTAGATTACCCAAAGGCAAACAAAACTCTACTTATTACACCAATAATTCAGCTATCCACACCCACTCCCTTACCAAGAAAAACAAATTCTGAAAGATGTTGGTAATTGATAAATAAAGGGGAAAAGGCACTGACTTAGTTGTACAGTATAAAATTATAACTTTAAAAACACTCTTTCAATTATTTTAATACTTGGCTCTTTTATTGAGGGGAGGTATAATCTTGGTACTTAGGACCTCTAACACAGGGGTCCCCAACCTCAGGTTTATGGTCTGTTATGAACCAGGCTGCACGGCAGGAGGTAAGCGGCCAGCCCCTGAGGAAAGCTTCATATGTATTTGCAGCCACTCCCAGCACTAGCATCACCACCTCAACTCCACCTCAGATCATCAGGCATTAGATTCTAATAAGAGTACCGGTCTCTGGTGCCAAAAGATTGGGGACTGCAGCTCTAATGATCTTGTCCTTGTCCCAAGGCTAGGTGAGAGGAGGTGGACTGTTAATGGTTGGCACAACCATTTCTTCCTTGTAAGATTAAGCATGGCTAAGATGCAGGGAGGAAAGGAATGTAAGCTATATATAGCACATGGGACACTGCAGGTGTTATAACAATATCTCTAGCCTCTTTAATGGTTTTAGGCCCTTTCATTCCCATTAGAGGGCCTGGGATGCCTCTACTTTGCTCCTAGGATATGTTTCAATGACTTAATGCCAAGCCAAAATGATTAGTTCAACTGTGAAAAAGATTCTTTGGTGACCCTCCTAACTGTGAACCTAAAAGTGTCATAGTAAAGAATTTGGCTCTTTGAGTGAGATGAAAAACCACTGTTAGGTTTTCAAGCAATGCAGGGACATCATCTGATATGCTTCCTAAAAGTCACTCAGCAATTGAATTGAGATAGACAGCAAGGGGAGAAAAGACAGAAGTAGAAATCCAGCCAAGAGATGATGGTGGCTTAGACTAGAATGGTAGCAGTAGAGATGGAGAGAAGTATATTGTTTATGATATATTTACCTATGTCAAATGTTAGTAAATGCTTGGGAGAATACTAGATTGGTGTAAGGATAAAAATTGTTGGGGCCTGGGTAAAGTTGTCAGGGAAGTCTGATGTTCATAGAACACATTACAGGAAAGGAGGACAACATTGTGAAAAAATGTAGAAAATCTACTTGGGGCAGTGTGTGGAGAAAGAAAGATAACCATAGTCAGGCACTCTCCCACACCTGTAGCTAACTTCTAAGCAGAAGAAAACTTAGCACTTCTCCATTTATGTAACCATGTGCCTGGTAGGTGTGTGTGGGCTCGCATTATCTGGGAGTGTGCCATTATTATTTAACCAGTGTATAAAAGGTAGCTCTACCATGCATGGTGTGGGGCATTCCCTTTCTGGATAACACTGGCGCCCTATGAGGCAGGCTGTGCCCTTGCTGGAAAACTGCCACACTGTGAGGTGGGCTGTGCCTTTGCTGGAATAAAGAGCTATGTTGCAGTTGCCTACGGCTCCCTGCATTTTCTTCTGATGGCCCAAGCCTTGTACTCCTTATCCTGGAACCATAAAACTGCAGCAACACACTTGGCATAGCTGGCAGTTTCCCAGGTAAAGGAGCCATCTGCCCCACCATGGAACAAGAGGGACATGTGAACCCACAGAGTATGTGGTATCCCCTTGCAGTGGTATTGATGACTAGGACTCCAACTAAGCCTTGAAAGGCAGTTGATGAGTCCCTGATAAGTAATGAGAAGGCCCTCTGCTCCGTGGAGGCGCAGCTGCAAGAAAAAGCCCGAGCTACAGCCAGACCAGCGGCTGGGTGCTTTAACAGCTTTGAAGCAGACTATGGATGAAGCTCTAGCAGAGGCCATGCAGGTACAAAAGCTGCAGCAAAAGGCAGATGCCTTGGATGCAAGGGTGCCAACAACTGGATGCTGAACTTCAAGGAAGTCCACCCTTGGAGTCACCTTCAGAGGCAGTGGAATCCCAGAGCACATGAGTAAATTGTGAATGCATGTTGAATTGGTGCAGATTATTCGTGAACTAAGCATGCAAAAAGCTATATTCAATTTGAATATGCAGGGACTGGATGATGAACGGTTTGTGACTGCATGTAGGACTTAGTGTTAGCGACTGCCCTCTCTACTGTTTTTAGCTTGTTGGCTGCTATCCTGGCTCCCTATGTGGGGAAACATACATGAAGTGACTAGGGCAATGGCTGCTTTGGGGAATATAGAGGGGAGACACCGTGAAGGTGGGGGCAGAAGTGTCCATGGAATAACACTCAGACCCCAGAGGGGCGAAAAGAAAGAGAAAAGTCTGGGACAGGGTCCCATCTGGGTGACCCGAACACAAATGTGGACTAATTTGCTAGCTGCAGGTGTTGATCAAAATAAGACAGACTGCCAAGCTAATGCAGTGTTGCTAGAGTTATGGAGTCAGTTGAAACCTGAGCAGCAATTCAGGCATTGGCAGAAACTTCCCACTTAAAGAGCCAGGCCTGTGGCCTCAAAGGATCTTTTGAAATTCCTGGACTCTCTGTTAACCCTTTATGATTATAGAGAAAGCTGAGGTGCCCGTTTGGAAGGGATAGACAGGAACCGGAAGCCACTTGTGGAACTAGAATCCACTGGTCCCCAAACAATGTGCAAAGAACCCTAGCAATGGTGGATACTGGAGCTGATTGCAATCTTATCTATGGAAATCCAGACAGATTCCCTGGACCAGTCGCCTATGTAGATGGATATGGGGTAAAGACTATTAAGATTAAAGCTGTGACTTTTCTTCTTGGAATAGGATGTTCGCCCCCTCATTCATATAAAGTGTGTGTTTCTCTGGTGCCATAATATATTCTAGGGGTGGATATGCTACAAGTGCTCAATCTGCAGACCTCTCCTGGTGAATTCTGTCTGTGAGTCCGGGCAGTGAAGACTGTAGTGCAGGGAAATACTCGTCACCTGCCATAGAAAGTGCCAGAACCAAGGCGCGTTGTCAATGTTAAGCAATATCGCTTGTCTGGTGGACATAATGAAATTGGACTATGATTCAGGAATTGGAGAAAGCCCAGATTGTGCACCCCACCATAGTCCTTATAATGCCCCTGTGTGGACAGTAAAGAAACCTTATGGCTTGTGAAGAATGACTGGACTATTGGGAATTGAATAAACTGACTCCCCACTGCATGCAGCAGTACCATCCATCCATGATATAATGGATCAACTGACTACAAAGCTAGGAATGTACCACTATGTTTTGGGTTTGGCCAATGCTTTTTTCTCCATAGATTTGGCTCTTGAAAGTCAAGATCAATTTGCCTTCACATGAGAAGGAAGACAATGGACTTTTATGATACTACCCCAAGGCTACCTGCATAGCCCAACAATTTGCCATAGGTTGGTAACCCAGGCTTTGACAACCTGGCCCCAACTGGTAATGGTGGAATAGTTTCTTTATATTGATGATGTCATGTTAATCTCTGCTTCTCTTACAAATCTAGAACAAGTGGTGCCAGCGCTGTTGAAGCATCTGAAAACATGTGGTTGGGCGGTAAATGCAAGATTCAGGGACCTTGTTTATCTGTCAAATTTTTGGGTGTTGTCTGGTTGGGTAAGATTAAAGTTATCCCTGATGCTGTCATTGATAAGATACAAACATATTCATTACTGACTATAGTTAAGGAATTGCAGACTTATGTGGGCCTTTTGGGGGTACTAGAGAGTTTTTGTGCCCCATCTAGCACAGCTAGCATGGCTGCTTCATGTCCTGATCAAAAAGGGAGCTACTTGGGACTGGGATGAAATGGTATAGAAGGCGTTTACCACCACCGAGTGGGTGATACAACAAGCCCAAGCCCTACAGGTAACAGATCCAGGTAACCCCTTTGAACTAGATTTACATGTAACAGCAGAAGGATATGTCTGGGCCTATGGCAACATTCAGAACAAACTAGAACCCCGGGGGGGGGTTGGTCCCAATTATGGAAAGGTGCAGAAAGCTGTATCAATTAGCAGCTGTATGAGCAGCCTTGCAGGCTGCTAAAGCAGTGACTGGCATGTCCAAAGTGCAGGTATGCACTATTTACCCTATACAAGGTTGGTTATGCACATGGATATAGGTTCCCAAAACATGGATCCAAACCCCTACTTGATGAAATGGGGATGCCTATCTGGAACAGAAGAGTGCCATAGCTGCTAGTCCTCTGGTTATGGAATT
Organism: Eonycteris spelaea; assembly: GCA_003508835.1. Classification (NCBI taxonomy): domain Eukaryota; kingdom Metazoa; phylum Chordata; class Mammalia; order Chiroptera; family Pteropodidae; genus Eonycteris; species Eonycteris spelaea. The sequence goes on from PUFA01000460.1 coordinate 253,114, forward strand.
ACAGGTGGTTTCCAGCCTAGTTGAATTTACTACTGACAATATACTGGATGTTGAAGTCCCTACAGATTTAGAAGTGTCCCCCTACAAAGAAGGGAAGTGCCCATACCCGCTGATGCATGGTACACAGATAAGTCCAATAGGGGGCAGGGAGCCAAGTGAGTAGCTATAGGTGTGCAACCAGCTACTGACCACATTTGGTATGATACAGGTATGGGCCAAAACAGTCAATAGACTGAACTATGGGCTGTATGGATGGTTATAGCCCATGAAGATGGCCTCTTGACTATTTGTACTAGCAGGCGGTATTTAAAGGGGTAACATTGTGGTTACCTACATCAAAATGGCAAAACTGGCTAGTAGGCCATAGACCCTTGTGGGAACAAGCCATGTGGTGAGACCTGTGGGAGATAGGACAGAGAATGGATGTAACTGTGTATCATGTTACAGGTCATGTCTCCAGGAAATGATGAAGTGGATGCCCTCTTGTATGTGTGATGGCTAGAAAAGGCTCCTGCCACTAATGTGGAGTACTGGCTCCAAAGACAATTGTAGCATGCAAATGCTAAAACTATGTGGCCAATGAAGCAACAGAGGAATCTTCCCTTGAAGTGGAAAGATATCACAGATGCCTGTGCTAAGTGTCTGATATGCAGCTGGGGCATGCCACATCTTCGCTGCATGAAATGGGAGCATGCACAGGTAACAAAGGGAAGGGTCCCACTGACCATGTGGCAGATAGATTATATGAGACTGCTATCAAAAGCTCAAGGGGCATCATATACCCTTATGGCAGCAAACACAGGTGGTTGTTTGCTTGGCCCTGTGTGTTCACCTGGGCAGGCCTAACTTCTACTTGGAACTGGGTCTCAGGTCTCCTAGGAGGTGGAGCCTACCTCCTAGTGTCATATTGTTGCTCCCTATATCGTTATTGTGACATATGGGTACAGAGTTCTGCCCCGGAGCAGTGATCACACGCCAAGCCTCCAATAGATGTATGGGGGAACCCTGAAGGAGTGGAGTGTGTGGAGAAAGAAAGATAACCATAATCAGGCACCCTCCCACACCTGTAGCAACTTCCAAGCAAAAGAAAACTCAGTGCTCTCCCTTTATGTAACCATGTGCCTGGTAGGTGCGCTCAGGCTCCCATTATCTGGCAGTGTGCCACTATTATTTAACCACTGTATAAAAGGCACTGCTGCCTTGTGAAGTGGGCTGTGCCCTTGCTGGAATAAAAAAAAAAAGCTATGTCACAGTTGCCTACGGCTCCCCTGCATGTTCTTCCAACTGTCCGAGTCTCATACCCTTTATCTTGGAACCACAAATCTGTGACAACACAGGCAGACATCCTTTAAGGGTGTTCAACCTAAGCCCCATTCCAAGTCAATTAAATCTGAATCTGTGAGGGTCAGGGCCTGTGGTATCAGTATATTTTACAGCTTCCCAGATAATCCTAAGGTACATCCTAGGTTGATAACCACTGACCTATTTGCAAGTCTTGTCCTGCCACTCAACTTTAGAGAGAGCTCCAGATGGGTTCCACTCCTGAAAATACTAGCGGGTTAGTGGAATCCATTACCTTGATCATGTAATACATAATCTCAGAATATTGCCATAAATTGGGGACTTCAAAATCACTCCAAAACTTATACCCCCATGTCCAAGTTAGGTCCTTCCCTTCCAATAAAGTTTGCTTTCTCATAGTCATCCAATTCCAAACCTGGATTGAGCTGCCATGTTAACAATCTCTCCTGCTGCTCTACCCTATACTGTTTATCAAGGTTGCTTCCTCTAGGAATCTCTGGTCACTTAATGCACAGCAGCAGAATGGTCCCCCTACTCCACCTACAAACATCCATACTTAGAGCTTAAAATACACCTCAGAAGTGCTTTACTAGTATGAAAGCAGTAGTTTCCAATGTTGATTGCACATTCGAATCACTAGAGAAGCTTTTTTAAAAATACCCAGACTCTGGCCTCATCCCAGACCAATTTAATCAGAATGTATGGTGGTGGGAACCAGGGTCAGCATGCTTTTAAAGCTCCCCAGTTTTTTCTAATGTGAAACCATAGTGGATAATCACTGTCGAGCATCTATGCTTTTAATATCAGTCCTCTTAACTTTACAACTCACAGTTTTGTTTTTAAATCTGTTTTCTAGTTTATTAGGGAGCAAGATAAAAATCTCTTATTCCAAGAAACCATAATCTTAATAACACTAACAAACAGTGATATAACAAGGATGGGCCAGTGGAGCAACTGCTCAGGTGCAGATAGTAGGGGGCATATTGTCTGTAGAGAATTTAAAAACAATAATAAAATTGACTAAAAGTCAGTTTGCTTTTTATTATAATGATGCACCATCATTTCTAAACAGGTTAGTGATAAAATCTCCTCATGAGGCAGATCACTTTCACTGCCCTCTCCTCTTAGTATACCTCTGCTAACAAATAATCACTTTCATAAACAGGTGGGGAAGTGCAATTGCTATCAGTTGGTTTCAATGGTAATTTCACAGTGGTGAAAACAAAGAATCATCCAGAGTTGTTAAAGCAATTTAGGGATTGAAGGCTTTCTTTAACTACTAGCTTTGCATAATAAGCACCTCCCTTTTTTTGCAAGAGAGTAGTGATGTTTGAATAAGAGCGCATGATAGATGGTTAAATGTAATATAAATACACCTTGATTTGTACAATTGGTATAGTAGATAGGATGAACTGGCACACAACATCCATTCCCACCTCCTTGTAGTGTGCTTGCCTATAGTACAGATACTAGAAGACTAAAAACTCCAGGATTCTGGATGCAAATTAGGGAAATTTAAGTGATGTAGGGAGAGTCTCCTGTCACTTTTGCCATTGCTAATCACCAAAAAGCAAGGTCTGGAAATCTCGGACCTTGCTGCAGCAATCTCCAGGGTCCAATCACTAGATTTGTGAATATTGAGAGGTGGTTGTAGTAATTCCTTATTGTCAGATTGAAGGTATGGCAATGTTGTCTTAAGGTCAACTTTAAAGTTCCAGTCATGGCCTCACTGCTGTCACTCTTTAGCATCATGAATGTAGCAGAGTTAGCAGTACAGCTGATGGGCCAATTTGACAGAGTTGACCAAAGAGTCCTTCCTAAAAGCCCAGCCTAGAACCCACTTCTCTAGCTAAGAATTTTGTAAGCATCTGATTCCTGTATTAAACCACTTTTTCTTAAAATAACCAGAGTGATTCTGTTTCATATAAATGAATGCTAACCAATATGGTATTTGGTACCATTCAACCATTCAACACATATTTATTCAGCAATTATCACATTGAACACGACATGTAAAAATCCCTGCCCTCATAGAACTTACATTCTAAGTTGAAGGATACAGAGAACAAAAAAATAATATATTTTAAAAAGTAAATGATACAGTATGCTAGAAAGTGATAGTGCTATTGAAGTAGAGAGAGAGAGAGAGAGAGAGAGAGAGAGAGAGAGAGAGAGAGAGAGAGAGAGAGAGAAGGAGTTCTGGAGTCTGGAGCAGGATGAATTTTTAAATGAAGTGGCCACAGTATCCAAAATTAAGAGGGTAACACTTGATGAAAGACTTGAAAGTGGTGAGTATCCATACTAATTGATCAGATGTCCATTCTAATTCACTGATGCCTCTGACATACCAATTAGAAAAATTACTAAATACTACACCCAGAGATTGGAACACTCTGAAGAATTCATAACAATATGAATATCTGAACCTCCAACATCTATTGAATTTCCTTTGCTAGCACAAGCACTCCCTTCACTTCAGTTGATGAAAGTGGCCCTGCTTTTGTAGAATACCCCATAGTGCTACCACCTCTGAAGTCTGACTTATGGGGAGAAGAATCACATGCAAAAACTATTCTAAGATTCTGTTAATTTTTTTCAGCATAAACTTGAGGAATATGCATAGGAATGAATTTAAGGATGCAAGACAAGGGAAGAACATATTTGTCGCTAAGATTTGCAGAAATGAGTACACCTAAAATAATCTCTGATTTCAATGTACCAAGTGAAGACAGCTGCAAGTGATTTACCAAGGTGAATCAAGAGTAGAGCCCTGCTAAAAACCCCTGCACTTCGGGCTGGAACCCTAGAGCAGGGGTCCTCAAACTCCCCGGGCCACAAACTAGTACCAGTAGGTGGCCTGTTAGAACCAGGGCCGCACAGTAGGAGGTAAGCAGTGGGCGAGCAAGCAAAGCTTCATCTGTATTTGCAGCAGCTCCCCAGTGCTAGCATTATCAGCTCAGCTCAACCTTAGATCATCAGCATTAGATTCTCATAGGAACACTGGTCCCTGGTGCCCAAAAGGTTGGGGACCACTGCCCTAGAAAATTGCGCCCTAAGATTCAGGATGAATTGGAAGTAAAACAGCTCACACAGATTGCAGCTCAGGTCTGAATCATTTTGGTGACCTTAAAAAAACCTTGATCCTAATATTGGATTAAGGCATTATGAATAATATTCTAGCTCCGCTGTTTATTACAGTAAACATGTTCACCTTGCCTGTGATGGTTAAGCGCTGCTGCTTGGAATCTGCCATTTTTGATACCAAAATTCCCATTGAAATAAGGGAGCCCATTTTAATGGTGGATCTTCCACTTTCATCTCCAAGCAACTTCAGAGGACAGCCATTTATTTTAAACCCCCCTTTTTTGGGGAGGGGGGTGAAATTTAACACATTCAGAAAAGTACATTAATGCAGATACAAAATCCCTAACAAAATAATAGCAGATCAAACCCAACAATGTATAGAAAATACAACACATAATATCCAAATTGAACTTGTCCTTAGAATGATTTACTATTAGAAAATCTGTAAATGAACCTTACTATATTAGCTGATTAATATGAAAAAAAAACACATGATTATAAAAAATGGAAAGCATCTGTAAAATAATCCTAAAGCTAGCATTACTTGAAATGAGCAAGTATTGAAAGCATTATCTTTAAAATCAGGAATGAAACAACAAATCCCATTACTACTTTTATTTAATATTGTACTTGAAGTCTTATCCACTGTAATAATATAATAAGGGCTATAAGAATTAGAAAGGAAGAAATAAAATTGTAATTATTTGAAAATTATTTGTTGACAATGGAATAATTTCTTTAGGAAATCCAAATAATATTCCTTCATATCCTTAGAAATAAAAGAAGAGTTTGGCAAAGTGGCTTTATATAATATTAATATACAAGAGTAGTTTGCATTTCTATTCATCAGCAGCAAACTATTAAAAATGTACTTAAAGAAAATTTTAAAATTATAATAGTATCAGAAATATCAAATATCTAGGAATAAATCTAATAAAAGATGTCCAAGGGGATCTATAGGGAAAATTATAGTATTATTAAGATATATTTAAAAAGATCTAAATAAATTAAATATGATTTGTTTTTGGATAAGAAGACAATAACTTAAAGATATTAGTTTTCCATTTGTTTATTTTTTTATTTTATTTCCCTTGCCTTTGGAATCAAATTCATTAAATTCTCTCTTAGACCAAGGTATAAGTTTAGTACTTATGTTTTCTTCTATGTATTTTATTGTTTCAGGTCTTATATGTAGGTCTTTGATCCATTTTGAGTTAATTTTTGTGTATGGGGTCAAAAAGCATCTAGTTTCATTCTTTTGCTTGTGGCTTTTCAATTCTCCCAGCACAATTTATTGAAGACGCTTTCTTTTTCTATTATATGTTTTTGTCCCTTTGTAAAAAATTGGTTGCCCATATACATGTGTATTTATTTCTAGGCTCTTAATTCTGTTCCTTTGGTCTGTGTGTCTATTTTTCTGTCAATACCAGATTGTTTTGATTATTGTAACTCTGTGGTATAATTTGACGTCAGAGAGGGTGATATCTCCAGTTTTGCTCTTTTTTTTTCCTCAGGATTGCTTTGGCTATTCAGGATCTTTTGTGGTTCCATAAAAAAATTGATGATTTTCTGTTCTATATCTTTGAAAACGGCCATTGGAATTTTGATAGAGATTGCATTAAATTTGTATATTGCTTTAGGTAATATGGTCATTTTATTTATGATGGGTCTTCCAATCCATGAATATGGACTAGTTTTCCATTTCTTTGTGTCTTCTTCAATTTCTTTCAAAAATATCTTGTAGTTTTCAGTATATAAGTACTTCACATCCATTGTTAAGTTTATTCTTAGGTATTTGATTCTTTGTGATTCTTTTTGTTTGTTCCCCAAAGGGACAAACAAAACAAACAAACTCATAGATACGGAAAACAGTATGGTGTTTCCCAGAGGGGAAAGGGAATGGGAGGAGGATGAAGAGGGTGAAGGCGGTCAAATATATGATGGTGGAAGGAGAATATACTTTGGGCGGTGTGCACACAATGCAATTACAGATGATTTATTATAGAATTGTAGACTCGAAACTTATATAAAGTTGACCAATATCATCTTGATAAATGTAATAAAAAACAACACTAGGATAAACATAGCATCAGGTTCATATTCATTTTTACTAGCTAAAATGTTCTATTGAAGAATAATATGTGTGTGTGTGTGTGTCAAAAAATAAAAAGGGTATTGGTAGATAGATAAAAATAAATATAAAACAAGAAAAAAAATTAAGATTGTTTTTCTCAAATTTATCTATAAATTCAATGCAATATCAACCTATATTTCATTTCTTTAATTTTTTTCTTATTAGTTTCAAGAGTACAGTAAATTGGTTAGACATCTATCAACTACTAATTTGTACTTCTTTAACACTTCACCCTATTCTTCCAGGCTTCCAAACCCCTCTCCTCTGGGCATCATCAGATTATCCTCTACATTTGAGATTTTGTTTTCAATTAGTTTGTTTTGTTGTTGTTGTTCCTTAGATTCCACATATAAGTGAAATCATTTGGTATTTATTTTTCTCTGCCTGACTTATTTCGCTCAGCATAATAACCTCTAGGTCCATCCATGTCATTGAAAATGGTAGGATTTTATTGTTTTTGATGCCGTGTAAATGGGGTTGTTTTCTTAAATTCTCTTTCTGAAAGTTTATCATTGGTATATAAAAATACAACTGACTTCTGATATTAATTTTGTACCCTGCTGCTTTACTGAATTCATTGATCAGTTCTAACAATTTCTTTGGTGGAATATTTAGGATTCTATATATATATATAGTATCATGTAATCTGCAAATAATAACGATTTTACTTCTTCCTTTCCAATTTGGATACCTTTTATTTCCCTTTGTTGTCTGATTGCTGTGGCTAGGACTTCCAATGCAATGTTGAACAGAGGTGATGAAAGTGGGCATCCTTGTCTTGTTTTAGGTCTTAAGGAAAACACTTTTAGCTTTTCCCCATTATAATGTTAGTTGTAGGTTTGTCATACATGGCCATTATTATGTTGAGGTATGTTCCCTCTATTCCTGCTTTGCTGAGAGTTTTTATCATAAATGGATGCTGGATTTTGTCGATTGCTTTTTCTGCATCTATTGATATGATCATATGATTTTTATCTTTCAATTTGTTAATTTAGTGTATCTCATACATTGACTTACAGATATTGTACCAACCTTGCATCCCCGGAATAAATCCAACTTGATCACGGTGTATGATATTTTAATGTATTGCTGAATTCAGTTTGCTAATATATTTTTTGGGGGTTTCTATACCAATGTTCATAAGAGATATCGGCCTATAGTTTTCTTTTTTTTTATTATGTCTTTATCTGGTTTTGGAATCAATGTAATGGTGACCTCATAAAAGGAACTAGGGAAACTTCTTTCTTAAATTTTTTGAGAGTTTGAGAGAATAGGTGTTAATTCTTCTTTGAATGTTTGATAAAATTCGCCTATGAATTTTACCAAACTTATGAAATTTATGAAATTCTGGTCCAGAATTTTGTTTGGGGCAAGTTTTTTGATAACTGAATTGATTTCATTGGTAGTAATCAGTCAGTTCAGATTTGATATCAGCTGGTGCCCTGCCAGGAGCCGGAGCAGGAGGCCCATAGGGTTACCTGTCTGCGTCTGAGGTGAGGTGGTGCTATTTGTCCTCTGTTGTCCTGGATTATAGGGTGGGAAGGTCACTGTACTTCAGTGGAGATTGGAGGACTGAGGGACTGGGCTATCTAAAAGATTCAGTTGCTATATGTTATGGGGTGCCCACAACTAAGACTCATACTCCTAAGAAAGGGCACACTGGCGGAGCCAAGGAGCGGGGTTCTGAACAAGATTTAACCCTTGATCAATGCACGGTCTCCCGTGACAATTTCCAAAAATTCTTCACTAAACCCCTGTCAAAAGAACCCTCCAGAGGCCAGTTTACATCAAAAGACAGCCACTCAACTTCACACAATGTTCTTAGTCTGCCCGAGAAAACTTTATGCCATAGTCAGCTCCCTCTAAAAACCCTTCTTTGAAATGTTGCAAGATACACCCAAGGGTGGTCTTCTGTGAACATGGGGCCTCCTACCATCGCTTGCGCATAAAAACACAAAACAGACACTCAGACAAAAACAATTACTGGGTGTGTAGGTGGACCCGTAGAGGTCCACCACTACAACCTAGACAAGACCAAAGACAATAGACAGAACCAATAACAGGGCATAGTAGGCAGTATTCCATGGCCTGGCCATGGTCTGGGAGATATGACTGTGTCCAGTCTCTCCACGGACCCTCAATGGCAGGTCAACAGAAACAGAAATGTACCTTTTATCCAGACATTGAGGCCTCGGAGATTCCCATTGGGCCAGGAACAAAGAGCGTGTCCTAAAAGTTGCATCCTTGATTATCGCATTGACCCATCACAGCATTCAAGGGCCCTGGAATGTCTCAGGTTGGCCACCCCTTTGTGTCCATTACAGGGACAGCAACCACTTCAGAGGCTGGCCCAGTCTTAGATTTCAGGCCACTCCCTGAGATCTCGCTGGGGCCTCCAAATGTTGTAGCCACAGCCCCCAATAGACACACAGACCACCAGAAACCAGTGAGTTATAGGAAACACACTCTTTATTCAGCCAGCTGGGTCTGCCAGGGATACACAGACCCCAAATTAAGCAATCCTGAAATGTAGAGGTGCAGGGTTTTTAAGCCCTAAACCCCTATTCTTCATCCTGTTTGAACACACAAGTCTATTTTTCTTCTTTTTACAAACTGTCAACCCACAGGTTGTTTGTGCAAACAAGGGGTAGAGAAGAAGAAAGCTTATTGTTAGAATATTATGTTCCCATGCATGATAGCCTATGTTCCCATGGGTGATAGCCCAGCAGTAATTTTCCAGCTAGCACAGTACCAAGGCAGTCTGCAGGGTTTAATGTACTTACAGTTTTGAGACAGACTTGTGGTTTCCGTACAGCAGTCCCTGGCATTGGTCAGCTGCTTATGTTCTTGACTATTCGCTATTTCCCATAGATCTGAGTTGTTGGGTTTTCATTTCATTTGTCTCTAGGTATCTTTGACTTCTTTCTTGATCTCACTGATAACCTATTCATTGTTTAGTAGTGTGTTATTTAGCCTCCATATGTTTGTGTATTTTATAAATTTTTTCTTTGTAGTTGATTCTTGTTTCATACCATTGTTAACACAGAGAACATATTGATATGATTTCAATCTTTTCAAATTTACTGAGACTTGTTTTTGTCTTAACATATGGTCTATCCTGGAAAATGTTCCATGTACACTTGAGAAGAATGTATATTTTGCTGCTTTGAGGTGAAATACTCTGAAAATATCTATTAAATAAATCTGATCTAGTGTGTCTTTTAGGCCCATTGTTTCCTTGTTGATACTTTATCTGGAAGATCTGTCCATTGGTGTCAATGGGAGGTTAAAGTCTCCTAATATGAGCATATTACTGTTGATCTCTCTTTTTATGTCGGTCAATAATTGCTTTATATATGTAGGTGCTCCTATGTTGGGTGTGTAAATGTTTACCAAGGTTATGTCCTCTTGATGTGTTGATCCCTTTATCATTATGTAATGCTCTTCTTTGTCTCTTATTATAGTCTTTGTATTAAAGTCTATTTTCTCTGATATAAGTATTGCTACCCTGCTTTTCTTTTATTTCCATTTGCATGAAATATCTTTTTACATTCCTTTACTTTCAGTCTGTGTGTGTCATTTGATCTGAAATGGGTCTCTTGTAGACAGCATATGCCTGAGTCTTGTTTTCTTATCCATTCAGCTACCCTATGTCTTTTGATTTGAGCATTTAATCCATTTACATTTAAAGCGATTACTGATAGGTACATAGTTATTGCCATTTTATTATTTGTATTTATTTATTTTGTTTTTATCCCCTTTTTATTTATAGAAGTCCCTTTAACATTTCTTGTAATATTGTCTTGTTGGTAATGAATTCCTTAAGCTTTTCCCTGTCTAGGAAGTGCTTTATCTTACCTTCCATTCTAATAGAAAGCCTTTCTGAGTACAGTAATCATGGTTGTAGATTCTCGTTTTTCATAACTTTGAATATTTCTTGCAAGTTCCTTCTGACTTGCAAAGTTCTGTTGAAAAGTCAGCAGACATTCTTATGTGGGTACCCTTGTAAGTAACTAGCTGCCTTTCTCTTCCCAATTTTAATATTCATTGTCTTTGACCTTTGGCATTTTAATTATGATGTGTTTTGATGTGGGTCTGTTTGAATTCCTCTTGTTTGGTACTCTTTGTGCTTCCTGAATTTGTATGTCTAATTCCTGTGCCAGATTAGGGAAGTTTTCTGTCGTTATTTCTTCAGATAGATTCTCAATCACTTGCCCTCTCCCTTCTACTTATCCACTCCTATAATGTGGATATTATTATGCTTCATGTTGTCCCAGAGATTTCTAAAACTATTCTCATTTTTTAATGTTATTTTATTATTAGTTGAACTGTCCTTTTACTTGTAAAGGAGTTTCTATCTGCATTGAGTGTGCACATGTTTTAAAATTTTTATTTTATTATTACTTTCAAGTATACAGTACATTGGTTAGACATTTATATCATTTATGAAATGAGCCCCCCCAATTATCGCCCCTCTGGCTCTACACCTAGCCATTACATTAATGCTGACTTCATTCCATATGCTGTGCTCCCCATTCCCATGACCATCTATCAACTACTAATTTGTATTTCTTCAATTCTTCACCCCCTTCTCCCAGACCCCCAAATCTCTCCCCTCTGGCCATCACCTGATTATCCTCTATATTTGTGAGTTTTCATCAATTATTTTTTGAGAAATGTCCCATATTATCCTTACTATGTTTTAGGCACTGTACAAGGTGCAAGGAATGAAACAATAATGTGCCATCTCAATTCTTACCCTTGTAATACTTACACTCTAACACTGAAAGGTAGTAAAACACTGATGATGTGAAGCAACTTGCAGAACCATTGTGATCAGGACCTTTCTACTGCCCTTAGAACAGCATTTCTCAAGCCCAGATATTTTGATACTTGGGGCTGGATAATTATTTATCATGGGAAGCTGTCCTGTGCATTGCAGGCTGTTTACCATCATTCTTGGCCTCTACTTACTAACTTCCAGTACCATTCTTCCCCCACTAGTAACAATCAAATAATAATGTTTCCAAATATTGCCAAATGCCACCAGGGGAAGAAATTAATCCCCATTTGAGAACTTTAGAGAATGATATTAACAGCAAAATCCTGTCTTCCCCTGGGGTCTCTCATTTATTCCATGTGTCTTTTAGTCTGAAGTTAGTCTCTTGTAGGCAGCATATATAAGGGTCTTGTTTTCTTACCTATTCAGCCACTCTATCTTTGGTTGAAGCATTTAATTCTTTTCCATCTGAAGTACTTGTTGATAAGAAACTAGTTACTACCATTCTTTATTCCTGTTTATTATACATGTTTTTTTTTTTCCTTCTTAAAGAAGTCCCTCCAACATTTCCTGTAATACTGGCTTGATGTTGATAAGTTTTTTTAGCTTATTTTTTTCTGGGAAGCTCTTCATCTGTCCTTCCACTCAAACAGTAGCTTTGCTAGATAAATTATTCTTGGTTGTAGATCCTGGGTTTTCATCACATTGAATATTTTGTGCCAAGCGCTTCTGTCCTGCATTGTGTCTTTTGAGAAATCAGCTGCCAGTCTTATGAGTGCTCCCTTGTGGGTAACTAACTGCTTTTTTCTTGCTCTTTTTAGGATTTTATTTTTGTATTTAACATTTGACATTTTAATGATGATGTGTCTTGGCATGGGCCTCTTTGAGTTCCTCTTTCTTGGGACTCTCTGAGCTTCCTGGGGTTTTATGTCTGTTTCCTTCACCATGTGTGGAAAGTTCTCCATTCTCATTTCTTCAAATAGCTCTTCAACATCTTGTTTTCCACCAGGTACCCCTGTGACAGAGATATTTTTACATTTAATAGTATCCCATATTCTCCTTAAATTATTACTATAGTCTTGGCTTCTTTTTTCTGATTGAGTGTCCTTGGCTTCCCCATCTTCTATATTGATAGTTCAATCCTCTTCTTTATTCAGTCCATTTATTCCCTCTAATATCCTCTTCATCTCAGATAAGGTGTTCTTCATTTCTGACTGGTTCCCCTTTATGAATTCATTTCCATTTTTAAGCTTTTTATCTCTTCATTAAAGTTCTCACTGAATTCAACTACACTTCCCCTAAGTTCACTAAACATCTTTATAACCAGTGTTTTAAACTCCATATCTCTTAGATTTATTAACTCCATTATTCCTGGATCTATGTTCTGTTCTCTCATATAGTTTCTGCTTCTTTGTCTTCCCATTTTGGCTGCCTTTCTGTGTCTGTTTCTATGTACTAAGCAAAGCTCTTAAGTCTCCCAGGCTTATTAGTGTGGATTTGTGAAGCAGGTGTCCAGTGGCACAGTCCTGAGAGGAGTTCAGTTGCAGGCCAAGTTTATCCCCAACCTCTGCCCCTCCAGGGCCACTTGCTAAAATTCACCAAAAAGTCCACAGATTTTTTGCTCATAGTTGCCTCAAAAAACCACAACAGAAGACGAGGCCAGCTGCTGCTAGTTTGAGTCTTGGTGTTGCTCAGCAAGGAGTACTGGACTCACCAAGGATAGACCTGGATGTGGCTTGGGTAAGGACAGGAGTTGAGGTAGGTGGATTTTCAGGGAATTCTCCAGGTGGAAGTGACCTCTATTATCCAGTTTGATGATGTCTCAGCTATGGTGGTGCTGCATCCTCATATTGGGAGTGGGGAGGGCTCAACAGAGGGACAGTGGATACCGCCAGCACGTCTGCCTGGGAGGAGGCCTCACCTCCCGCCCTCACTCCAACAACTCAACAAGTCTCTGGTGCCCTCCCCATGCAGCTTACTTGGCACTGGTGCTAAAGGAGGCCCATCCCTGCAAAAGTCCACTTGCAAATTTGGCCCCTTTAAGAGGCATCTGCAGCTTCCGGCTGCCTCTGCCACAGCCTCTGTCTCACTCAGCCACTCGGGACTGGGCAGTCTCACGTCCTCATCCTGTCTTATCTCCTACCATTGCAGGGTGATTTCTTATTTCTCTCCCTAGTCGTAGGGCTTGTTCATCTAGATCCCAGGTGAGCTTCCTTGCTGTTTGCGCTGTGATTCTGTCACAATTTTGATTTGCTCACAAGGGGGATAAACAAAACCTCTATCATTTATGCCTTTTTTTCCTTCTCTTATCTTCATTTTTTAAATTATTCTTTTTTTTTCTTTTCACTGTTCTAATTGGGTGTTTCTTCTACCTTGTCTCCCAGTTTACTGATTCAATCTTCTGCTTCATCCTATCTTCTATTGAATCCTTCTAGTGTAGTCTTCATTTCAGTTATTCTATTCTTCATTTCTATCTGGTTCTTTTTAATGGTTTCAAAGTTCTTTTTTATGCTTAGTCTCTCTCTCTCTCTCTCTCTCTCTCTCTCTCTCTCTCTCTCTCTCTCGATTCTCATTGAGTTCATCCATTCTCCCCCTAAGTTCACTGACCATCCTTGTAACCATTATTTTGAATTCTGTCTTTGGTAGGTTGCTTGCCTACATTTCCTTTAGCTTATTTTCTAGAGTTTTTTTTTTTCTTGTTGGGTTTGTTACATGTTTCTCTGTTTCCTTATTTTATTAGCCTCTCTATCTTGGTTTTGATGTGTTAGGAAGATTTATTTCGTCTCTCAGCCTTGGCCAGATGGCCTTATTTGAAAGGTGTCCTGTGTGTCCCAGTGGCACTCTCTCTGTTATCACCTGTGTTGGTGGCTCGGATGTGATCTTTGTGTGGATTGTGTGTGATCTTCTGTTGTTGTAGCTAAGCCTGTATTAGTGTTAGTACATCAGTTGATGGGATTAATGCTCAGGCTGACTAATTGTAGGAATTGGCTACCCTCACAGGGTATGAGTTGCTGTGTGGGGGCTTACCCCACTGAGTAGGATTTGCCCTAGCAGGCTTGTGTTCTTGTTGAGATCACCCTTTGTGTGTACAGCTTGTGGGGCTAGTCAGGGTTTGCTCTGTTATGGTCTAGTGACAGCCTCTGGGTGCACTGGTTTTCTGGCTCCTTGGGAGGGACTACCTAGTAGGCCAAGGTCAGCCACTGTTTTTGATTTTTTGGGGCTACCTGGTGGGAGCTAGAAAGTGATCTGCAGATGGTTGATGCCTATGCTAGATCTATAGGTAAGTGAAAGAGTCAATGCTGTAGGCTACGGTCTGGTTACCGCCACCACTGGGCCTGGAGTGGTTTAGCAGAAGAACCAGTGTGCCTCAAATCCTAAGGCTGCCTGTCAGTTGCCCATAAGACTCCACAACTAGAATATCAACTTTGTTTATTTTATGCTTTGGTTGTAATTTTAGGGCATACCTGAGAGTAGGTGAGCTCCACTTTTACCTAGTCCACCATCTCTGCGCAGACTCAACCTATATTTCAACAGTGTTTTCATGTGACATGATGATTATAAAAATTATATTGATGATAAAAGGTTCAATAATAGCCAGAACATTACTGAAAATGAAGAGCAGATTTGTGGCATTTGCCCCACCAGATATTAGGAATTATTATAAAGCTAAAATAAATAAAGCAGTATAGTATTAGAGCAGAAATAGATAAAGTGACCAATGAAACAGAAAAAATAGAAAATATTAGAAACAGACACACCCATTATTGAAACTTTTATTTAAGGCAGAGATGGCACATCTGCTCAGTAGATAAAGTAGGAACTATTCAATAAATGATGGTAAAATGACTACCATATAAAAAAAAATATGAAATCAATCCCTACCTCACACCACATCCAGAAAACAACTTTGGTTGGATTAAAGGTCTAAAAGTCAAAATTAAAACTTTATCTTGTTTTATTTTATTTTATTTAAACAAATGATTTCAGTAAAGTTGCAAGATACAGAATCAATATACATATATCGATTGAGTTTCTATACTATCATAATGAAGTCAGAAGATGAAATTAAGAAAACAATCTCATTCACAATTACACCAAAAAGTATAAACTATCTAGGAGTAAATTTAGCTAAAGAGATAGAAGACCTGTACTCTAAAAACTATAATACGTTGAAGACAGAAATTGAACATGATACAAATAAATGGAAGTATATAACTGTGTTATAGATTAGAAGAGTTAATATTGTTAAAATGTCTTTAATACCTAAAGAAATATACAGAGTCAATGATATTCTTTTCAAAATTAAAGCACCTAATTCTAAAATTTATATGAAACCACAGCAGACCCAAAAGAGACAAAAACCTTGAGAAAGAACAAAATGAGAAGTATCACACAAGCTGATATCAAACAATACTGCAAAGCTACAATAATCAAAACAATATGATACTGTTATTAAAAGAGATACATAGATCAATAATAGAATAGAATAGAGAAACCAGACATAAATCCTGACTTGCATGGTCAATTGTTCTATGACAAAGGAAGCAAAGGTATACAATAGGGTACAGACGGTCTCTTGAATAGTGGTGTTGGCAAAACTAAACAGATACATGCAAAATGAAATTGGATCACTCTCTTACACTATATATAAAAATAAACTCAAAATGGATTAAAGGCTTACATGTTAGACCTGAAACCATAAAACTCCTAGAAGAAAAACAGGCAGCGAACTCTTTTTTTGAATATATCTTCTTGAGCAAGGGAAAGAAAGAAAAATGAAACAAATGGGACTACACCAAAAAAGAGGTTTTGCACAGTGAAGGAAACCATCAACAAAATGAAAAGACAACCTCCTGAATGATATTTACAAATGACATATCTGATAAAAAGTTAATATCCAAAATGTATAAAGAACTCATACGACTTAATATCAAAACAATAAAATTTTAAAAAATGAGCAGAGGACCTGAATAGACATTTCTCCCAAAAGGACATACAGATGGCCAACAGACATATGAAAAGATGCTCAATATCGCTAATCATCAGAGAAATGCAAATTAAAACCATAACAATGTATCACCTCATGCCTGTCAGAATGGCTATCAACAATAAATCAACAAATAACAAATGCTGGTAAGGATGTGCAGAAAAGGCAACCCATGTGCGCTGTTGGTGGGATTGTCAATTAGTTTGGTCACTATGAGAAACAGTATGGATATTCTTTAAAAAATTAAAAATAGAGTTGCCATATGATCCAGCAACTTTACTTCTGGGTATTTATCCAAAGAAGACAAAAACACTAATTTTAAAGATATATGCACCCCCTATGTTCATTGCAGCATTACTAGTAATAGCCAATATGGGTGCATCCTAGATGTCCATAGATAGACAAATGGATAAAGAAGATATAACATATGCATATATAAAATATGTAATATGTAATATAATATGTTATATATATATATATATATATAATATATGCATATCCAACAATAAAAATAACAAAATCTTGGCACTTGTGACAACATGGATGGACCTAGAGGGTATTATGCTAAGTGAAATAAGTCTGACAGAAAAAGACAAATACTGCATGATTATATATATATATATATATTAATATATATAATATATATATAACCTAAAAAAATAAATGGTTAAACAAAACAAAACAGAAACAGAGCCATAAATATAGAGAGCAAGCTGATAGTTACCAAAGGAGAGGGAGTGGAGAGATAGGAATAAAAAATGCATGTATTGTTCATTGTGGAAAAAAAAATAACTTTAAAAGTCTTTGTAGAAAATATACATGAAAATCTTTTAGCCATTGGGTTAGGGAAATATTTTTTAACTAGACACTAAAAGATTGATAATTTTGAGTATAATAAAACTCATTAAAAGACACCCTGAAGAAAGTGACAAAGACAAGCTACAAACTGAAAAATTGTACTCACAGTACATACAACTAAGAAAGAATTCATATCAGTAATACACAAAGAAATCATTTATAACCACAAGAGAAACACAAGAAACCCAGTAAACAAAGTAGACAAGGGACATTTCACAAAAGAGGAGACATATAAGGCCAAAAATATATGAAGCAAGTTTAAATCATCAGTGATGAATGAGGAAATTCAAATCAAGACCTCAATTACTTACATGTTGCTTCTGGAATGAAAATTTTGAAAACACTTTGAGAAAACAATTTTGCATTACCTCCACAAGTTGCACATTTACATAGCTTACGGCTTAGGATATCCACTTCTGGGTATATACCAAAGGTAAACCCTTACGTATATACAACTGGAAATATGTACAAGAATGTTTAAAGCAGTACTTCTCACAATACTGAAAGCCTGGAAATAGCCCTAATGCATATCAATGACAAAGAGGCTGAATAAACTGTGGTATAGACACATAATGAATTAGTACAAACTAGTCGAAATGAGTGAACTATAGCAATACACAGCAATAGGTATGATTTTTAGAAAAACAAAATTTAGTAAAAAGAAAAAATAAATCCTAAACATTACATGGAGCATGACAACCATTCAATACAGTAAAAAATAACTAAAAATTTAGAGTATATGCTTTAGGAATGTATTTCCATGCAATACAACTATATAAAAATGGAACAAGGAAATCCTGAAAAGGAGAAACAGGTTGGTGCTACTTCAGATGGAGGGAAATGTGGTACTGGAAGAGGTTTTGATCAAGGTCCTAGCTTTTGTTTTGAGTGGTTTGGTACAGAATACTTATTACATTATTAAATATAATTATGGTTTATTAAATAACCAATAAATAAATAAAGGCAGGCTATATGTGAACCAGTGATGACAGTGGGCTCCTAAAGTCCAGTAAAAACAATGGAAGACAGTAGCAATCCAATACCAGCAGACCCATGATGGACCCATGCCCCTCAGGAACAGTTGTAGGTAGCCTCACAAAGAACCCTGACCCACATGAATGCTTCCTGAAGGTGAGAACTTAGAAAGGATTGAAGAAGAAGCAATTTGTTAATACTTGTGAGACCATGGTCTTGTAACTAGTTTCAAAATGAGAATTCCAATAGTCATTCTTGTTTTCTCCTTGCTTACACGTATATGCACACACACACACACACACACACACACACACACAAATATGCACATATTTCTCCCTTTCCCTTTCCTTAACAATTTTATGTAAAAAATTTATTGGGAGAAATTAAGTTTACTATAGTCTTTAAGTTATAACATCTCCAGCTGAGATTATGACAAAACCATATGATGAATGAAGGGAAGAGGGTGGATATAGTTTTGATTTTACCAAAAAGAGTCACATTATGCGAGGCATCACCATATTGTCATTGCTGTTTTTGTTTTGAAGTGTAAGTATGGAAAGATAAAAATGTACAATGTTTAATAGCAAAAGAGGTGATGAATATGATAAATTTCATTCAACACTTGTTCTTACCTCCTCCTAACATGCCTTCCCGTACTGCTTAGTCTGGAAAAATAAAATCTACATTTTTGAGACTCCCTTACAGTTATGTTTCTGAATGAAAATTAGGTTTCACCAATTAGATGTACTTTCATGAGATATAGAAGGCTCAAGTGATTTGAGGATTATTTTTCTGCTGCTCTGATGGTTATGCTAGCGAGCAAAGTCTTGAAGATCTTGGAATTTTTGCAGCAGCATTCTATGATCCATTAGCTTAGCTGGTGTTGAGAGGCAGTCATACTGATATAAAGGGTAAGACTCATCCTTGGATGCCCTGGTACCAGATTCATGAAGTAAAGATACAGCTGCAGTAATAGTAGCTTCCAGACCCATCAAGCATAGCCATGGCTGTATCCTTGAACTCAGCAATTCCAGGGGAGTTCCTGATTCCCTGCATTTCTGCTGTGAGCAGAGGTATCCTATTCTGACAGACAGTTTTTTCAGTGTTATTCTGAGATTCATTTCTGGAAGCCCAGTTCAGAAATCACTCCTCTAGTCCATACAATATTTGAGAGCCCCTATTCCATGCCTTAAATTACCTAGAATGAGAAGGTTTTTGTTTCTACAACTGAATCCTAAATTACATATATGTGCTCTTGAGAAATAATTTTATAGGGAATCTTTATTTGCTTAATGAAGAATATACTATAAGAGAGATCATAGTTCATTTTGATTGAATTTCGGGTGATGTTTTGCTAAAAATGTTAAATTTTAAATTTATCTAATGTCTTGCTTATATGATGGTAAGCTTTAACTATATTATATATATATAATATATATATAATATATATATATATTAATATATAAACATGTTTTTTTATAAAAATAAACCACATGACAAAAGAAAAATTCTGCTCCAAATATTTATGGGTTTGTAAACTATTTCCTCAGTCACTTAAACTAAGCTTTTAAATGTAGTCATCTTCACTAAAAAATAAATTGAATTAAACTTAGTCTAATCAAGTTCATATTTACTGAGGGCTTATTCTAAACTATGAAGTGTTCCTGTTTATTTTTCTTCCTTACAAGAGATATTTTGTGTGGATCCCCAGAAATAGTCTTATTTTCCTGAAGACAAACTAACACAGGATTATCTTAATGGTTAAAGCACACACAAGTGTGTTTTCAACTTGGAAAGTTGCCGTCTTCTATGTATATTGGGTTCATTTATAGGTCTAGCTAGCTACATCAGCATTAGAATTATCACAAACAATACAGAGAAAGTAAATTCAGAAGTCAGTAAACCCCTACTTGTATATTGATAGTAGGAAATATAATTCTTCTCCATGGGGACTGTACTCTAATGAGTTCATACATTGCTCATGCAGTTAAATAATCTAATTTCTAGGAACACATTTCCTTCCCACTGACAAATGAGGTATGTATTTTATTTCATATCTTTCCACTTATCTCCATCTTTATACTATCACATTGTTCCAAGCTTTTATCTATCATCTCTCATCTTGATTTCTACTGCAACCTCCTAACCAGTCTCCTTGTTACATGCTTCCTTTCTAATGCACTCTTTTCGCAGTAGCCAGGGTGATCTTAATGGTTAAATCAAAACATCTCCCTGTTCTTAAATTCCTCCTCTCTGCATTTAATATAAAAATCACAAATCCTTAACATAGCTCTCATGTGACTTCATAATTAGGTATCTGATAACTCTCTAGCTTAACCCTGTTACTATTTAGACATCCCAATTCTTCATATAAGTGGACTTGCATTCACTTTCTTAAATATCCAGGTTCTTTCCTGCCACAGTAACATCTCACTTGCTGTTTTCTCTCTTGGAACACTTTCCTCTCACATTATTGGCCCTTCTTGTTCTTCAAGGTTTTAAATATCACTTCCTCAAAAGAGCCTATTCTTTCTCATAGGATTCTGTTGCTCTCTTCTATAACCTATAGTACAGGTACATCTATACACTTGTTTGAATTTATTTCTTTATTGTCTGTCTCTCTCACTATACTATAAGCTTTAAGATGGTAAAAAATGGAGGATTTTGATTCCCTCACCCAGTGGTAATGGGGGTGGAGGGCAGACTGAGGAGCTAATCTTGCCTAGGTGAAGCGGGCAGTTATCTGATTTTCTCCACTTAGTGGTCAGATGGTGCTCTGATTCTCCTGCCATGGTTTCCTCAGTGGGGTCCAATTGGGAGCTGAGACTTCATCCATAACCAACATCAATGAGACCAAAGAAGGTGCTGCGATCTGGGGCTAGTTAAGCACTCTCTCTCTCTTTCCTATTCCTAGTGCCAGTGACATCCAGTGGGGATCTGAACTTCCACACATACATGGCAGTAATAAGACTATATAAAGTGGTACAAAGAGGGATATTTAGCACTCCGCCTCCTTATTCCCCTGGTGTCAACAGAACCAACGAACACATGAACCTCAACACCTACCAGCATTAATGAGACAGAAAAAGGTAGTGGTAAGCAGGGTTAGTTGACATTCCACTTCCTCTTCTCCTTCCACTGGTGTCAGTAGGCCCCAGAGGAAACCGATATTCTTCCCTCCTCTTCTTTTTTGTTTCAGAAACAAAGCAGTATGAGTCAACCTTTTTCCTCCAGTTGGTGGGGGCAGGGTGCGAGCAGCGGGGCTAGAGCAGAGCTGATATTACACCCCCACCTAGAGGCAATGAGATAGATAGCAAGTCAGTTTGCACACTCACTGAAAAGTATCAGCAGGGTCAAGCAGGAGCTGATCTTCTACCCTAGCCATCTTCAATGAGGCAGTATGAGTCAGCAGTCCATTTTTGCCACATGGTTACAGTAAGATCAAGTGGGAAACTGAACACATACCCCTCCACACACAATTCTTATGCTATACCTCAACAGGAGATTACTTGCAAAAAAAAAAAAAAAAAAGATTAAGTGGTATCAAGTCTCATAATAGCGAAAATGTCCAGGATAGAATAGAAAAATGCTTCTCATATCAAGCACCAAGAATACCATAAATGAGAAACTATAATCAATATATGTCAACGTTGAGATAAATCAGATGTTGTAAATATCTGAAAAGGATTTTAAAACACCTATCACAAAAGTGAATTCCTATCTGGAACATATGAAAAACAGAGCATCACAACAAAGAAATAGAAGTTAAAAAAAAGAACCAAATGGAAATTATAGAAATGAAAAGTATAACTGAAATTTAAAACTCACTGATGGGCTTAAAAGTATAGTAGAGATGACAGAGGATAGAATCAGTGAATATGGGGCAGACCAAAAGAACTTACCTTATCTAGGCAACAAAAGTAAAATGGAATGGGAAAAACATGAACAGTTTTAGGGTTTATGGGACAAAAACAAAAGAGCTAATATCCATATCATTGTAGTTAGTCCCAGAAGGAGAGAGACTACAATTATATTAAATTATATTATATTTAATATAATTTCACTCTCTCACATATTAAGGTTGAAAAGTTTCCCAACATTTGGAAAAAAAAAATGTAAAACTACAAATTCAAGAAGTTGAGCAAATTCCAAACAGGTTTAATCCATAAAAAATGCCATGCTAACACACATCATAACTAAACTTCTGTAAACAAAAGACAAAGAAAGAATCTTGAAAGCAGCCAGAAAGAAAAGACATTTTACCAATTTGGGAAGAATGATTCAAATGACAGTAGACTTCTCATCAGAAACCAAGGTGACCAGAATGTGGTACAGCATTTTTTTGAATACTGAAAGAAAAGAACGGTCAGCTGAAAATTCTATATACAGCAAAAATATCTTTCAACAATGAAGGGAAAATACATTTCCATGAAAAAAAAAAAAAACTAAGAGAATGTGTCACTAACAAATATAATCTTAAAGAATGAATAAGTGAAATTCTTTGAATAGAATGGAAATGATAATAGAAAAAGACTTGGAACTTCAGAAAGGAAAGAAAACACTGGAATGAGTAAAAATAAGTTAAATATAATAGATTATTTTACTTCTCATGAATCTATTAAATCATATTTGATGGTTGAAGCAAAAATTATATTACCATCTCGTGTGATGCTTAAGGTGAAAATATATTTGAAAAAGAAGAAAGATAAAGAAACCTAAATAGAAGTAAGGTTTTGTACCTCACTCAAAGTGGTAATGTCAATGCCAGTAAACTGTGATATATCATGTGTACATGTTATAATATGTAGAAGCAACCACTAAGAAAATTTACAAAGCAATGTGTTTTGAAACTTATTTTTAAAAATGAAGATGGATTCCTGAAAAATGTTCAAGTAACCTAGTGGAAGGTAAGAAAAGATAAACAGAAGAACAAGAATAAGAAAATGAATAATAGAGCATCATCCATGAAAAGGATGATAAGGAAATTCTGTGAACAACTCTATACCTGAAAATTTTGATAATAGTTGAAATGGACCAATTCCTTAAAAGACTAGCAAACTAACAAAACTCACACAAGAAGAAACAGACAATTCAATTTCAATTGAACATACTCAAAAAAAAAAAAAAAGCTTTTGTCCTCAAAATACTATGTTAAAAGAATGAAAAAAAATGAGATGGAGAAGTAGAAAAAATATTTGTAACCCATATATGCAGCAAAGAACTAGTATCTAGAATATTTAAAGAACTCTCAAAACTCGACAATAAAAAAAATGAACTATTTATTTAGAAAATGGACAAAAGACATGAGAAGACATTTCACCAAAGAGGATACAAAGACGGCAAATATACACAGAAAAAGTTGTACAATATCATTACCTAGCATGGGAATGCAAATTAAAACTACAATGAGATATCGTACACACCTATCAGAAAATGGAAAAAAAAATAGTGACAATATGGTGAGAAACTGAGAAATGCATCATTCATACATATGTTGCTGGTGGACAGGTAAAATGGTAAGCCATTCTAGAAAATAGTTCCATAGTTTCTTTAAAAAACTGAAAGCAACTAACAAACGACCCAGCAATTGCACCCATGGGAAATTTATCCCAGAGATTAATGGTTATGTTCACACAAAAAAACTACACAAATGTGCACAGCATCTGTATTAGTTTGCTCAGGTTGTCATAACAAAATACCATAGAGTAGGTGGCTTAAACAACAAACATTTATTTTTTCACAGTTCTGGAGGCCAGAAGTAAGAGATCAAGGGTTAACCTGGTAAGTTTCCTCTGAGGCTTATCTCCACGGGTTGTTGATGTCTGCCCTTCTGCTGCCTTCAAATGGTCATCCCATTTCCTCTGTACACATGTTCCCCTGGAATCTCTGCCTTTTCTTATAAGTACTAGAGCTCTACTCTAACAACCTCATTTTTGCATGACACTTATCTCCACATATAGTTACATTTGAAGTACTGGAGGTTTGAGGCTTCAAAACAGGAAATTTGGGAAATACCATCCAGCCCATAACACACTTTATTTGTAATAATGAAAAAGTAGAGGCAACCCAAATGTCCTTCACAGGTGAATGGTTAAACAAGCTGTGGTACATGCATATCATGGAATTTTGCTCATCAATAAGAAGGAACAGACTATTGATACAGCAACCAGAATTAATTTTTGAGGAATTATACGGAATGAAAAAGTCGATATCAAAAGATTATATACTGTATGATTCTAATTATATAAAATTTTTGAAATGACAAAATTATAGAGATAGAGAAGAAATTTGTAGTTGTGAGGGATCAGTAACAGAGGATGTGTGGTTATGAAGGACCATACATCTCTATAGGGAGATCAGAGTGACTATAAAAGGGTGACAACATAAGGGATCCTGTGGTGATAAAACTGTTCTGCATCTTGATGAAATCAATGTTAATATTCTGGTTGTGAGATTGTACTATAATTTCTCAAGATATTACCACTAGGAAAACAGAGTAAGAGGCACATAAGATCTCTGTATATTATTTCTTACAACTGCACCTGAATCTACAATTAACTAAAAATAAAAACTGTAAAAAATACCTAATTTTGAAATAAACTGTCATAAAAATAAATATAAAAATTATAGTTCTCTACAAAAATGTATTTATTGATGAATGAATGAATGATTTAACTTTACAGCCTGTTTCTTATAACAACTAATAGTATTCTTTACCCAGATGTGATTCTCTGCAAGGACATGTATCTTTCTGATCAGTATGTTGATGCCACAAAGCCATATGAAAACTATAAGATTGCACAGAAATAAGGGCCTAATAGGGAAGCACCCTGGGAGTAAGGGACTAAGGAAGCTTTACTCAGCTGGAATTTGGATGGCTATACAGAAATCAGGTTTGATCATGCACTAAGGGGTGGAGTAAAAATGGAGCTTGCTTTACCAAAGTCAATGTCAGCTGAGAGGGAAATAGCTGTAAGCTTGGCCTGGGATAAAAGGGAGAACTTACCAAGAGAGAATTGGAAAGCTGTAGGAGTGAGCCAATTTAACTATGCTTACTAGTGAGTTTCAGTGACATCAGAATTGTTTAAGTAATGAGATCCATGCCCTGTAATTGACCACCGTGTATGTAGAGTATACTTTGAAACCACTATAAGCTGCAATAAAAAATTACTGTCCTTTGACTTACTGATCATAGGCCTTGCTGAGGGCTGTTGAAAAAGATTGGTTTTTGGGAACAGTAACAGGAAAAGTTCAGTTGACGATCAGCCTCTTTGGAAACCCATTCCCTTCCCTAGGTTCTTCTTAGTTTATTAGTGTCATAAGTAAGCCAAATTTTCTTTTGGGGTTGTCTTCTGTTTTTTGTTGTCACCCTCTCCCCCCCCCCATAACTGCTTTATTTTACAAAGTAGTTTTTAATATCAAATTTCCTTAAATCGAGTAAGCTTGTACTTCCCGTCAAGAGGTAGGATTTAATGCAAACTTTTTACATTTTTGCTAAATTGAATATGGGGAGTAGTACCTCCATGCTTTGATTTTTAAATCTTTCAAATTAAAGGTTATGAACAACCTAGGTGACTCCATCTTAGGTATAAGACTCCATCTTAGGCACAGGCCAGTTCCTGGAAAAACCACAGATAGCGAGACACTCACCCTACCCTAGTCTCAGCCAATCAGAGCAACTATGAAAAGTAACTCTTCAAATTCCCTGCCTTGTTCCTTGGCGCCATCACCCAGCCAATCCCGCTAAAGGTCAAGCTTGTTGTACCAACCTGTAACGCCAAGACCTTGCTCCCCATGCTTACGTTTTTTTCCCTTCAAATACCCCCGAAGCCCCATGTTTGGGACCGCCTCCTATTCACTGCTGCATCAATGTGCAGAGTGCTGTCCGGACTTGAGTCTGAAATAAACTCCCTCTTGCTCTTGCATCGGTGTTGGCTTCTTGGTGGTTCGTGAGATATGAGTCGGGGCAAAACAGTTTATTTCCAACAAGCTGAATGGGACATTGATTTCAAAATGGCAATATAGATGTCTTTCCCTGGAAAATAATAGTGTCAAACTATATACACACATACTATATATATATATATGTATGTATGTATGTGTATATATATATATATATACATATATATACATATTGACTTAAGTAGTAAGTAGATCTCAAGAAATGTATAACTCTCAATTTTTGTAGGAAAGGCTGTCTTTCAAATGATCAATGCCTGCTTATTGAAAGAAACTTGTGTTTGGATTTAGTACCTTTAATGCCTGACAATAGGCAGTGCCACAATATAAGTAAGGATGGCCACTGTTGCAAACTGGCCGCAAGGAACTCAACATCCACTTCTGTTCACCTAGATTTGGGCTTTTGAACCTGATTGGCTCACTCAGGAAGCTAGTGTAAATATAAATAAGCTTAAGCTTTTCAGCCTCACTCACGAAAATGATTCCGGAACCCCTCTGTCTTCATGTCCCATCTTGGACTCTCACTCTTAGCTGTTTTCAAGTTTCAACCAGCTATAATCTGATTTGTAACAGTGTTCGTGTTTTTCATCTATTGACCTCTATTCGCCCCTCAGAATATAGAATTGTGCTTCGTAAGACATTGTTTAAGTAATGAGAATGACTTAAGCCATTATTCTCTGGCTATTCCTACTTCTGACCACCCTAGGTATCTTAGTCCATTCAGGCTGCTATAACAAAATACCACAGACTTGGAGGCTTATAAAAAACTGAAATTTATTACTCACAGTTCTAAGGCTAGAAGCCCAAGATCAAGGTGTCAAGATGGTTGAGTAAGAGCTGTCTTTCAGGCCACAGATTCCTTGTTGTGCCCTCATATAGTAGAAGGGATGAGTTAGCTCTCTTGTACCTCTTTATAAGAGCACTAACCCCATTTGTGGTGCTCTTCCCTTGTGACCTGATCACCTTCAAAAGACCCACCTCCTAGTACCATCACATTGGGCACTAAGACATCAACATATGAATTTGAGAAGGATATACACATTCAGACCATAGCACTAAGTAACCTCCAACCCTCCACACTGAATCCAACTCCACTCTGCAACCCCTTCAAGACCCTTGTTTACTTGATTGGAACCCCAGTCAGGCCCACACAGGCTCTCCCTGCAAGGGAGAGATAAGTTCCATTCCAATCTCAACTTCCCAGTTAAATTTTGGGGGTGGGAAAATATGGATGACTTAGCCTCACACTTTTAACTTCTGAGTCAAGTACAGGACCAGAATCAATATGATATAAGACTAGAGACCACACTAACAATTGCAGTGGTTATATTAGTAAGAACAATAATTTTCGAACAATTACCATGTGCCAGACATTGTTCTAAGGAATTCATGTTTATATCACTTAATACCCACAACAACCTATGAGATAAAAACTATTATTATACCCACTTTACACATGACGAAACTGAGGCACAAACTACTTAGTAATTTGTCCAAAGATTCACAGCTAAAAGTGCTAGCTGGGAGACAAACAAAAGTAATTTGACTCCACAGTATTTATTTTTAATAACTATACCTCGGTGGGGAAACACTAAGAAGGTAGACATTTGTATGCCAGGAAGAGAGCTCTCACCAAAACCTGACAATGATGGCATCCCAGTCTCGGATTTCCAGCCTTCAGAACTGTGAGAAATTAATATCTGTTGTTTAAGACACCCAGACTGTGATACTTGTTATGGCAGCCTGAGCTAACTAAGACAGGATGACACAAGTATGCCTCATTACTCTGCCCTCTTAAAGCACAGGCTCTAGATAAAATGCTCATAGGGAAAACAGAAAGGTTATTTCCATGTACAAACCTAGCTCCTAGGTGGCTCTAGGAAAATTTATTTAGAAATTAATTTTAATGGAACATAAAAGATTCACAACACAGCAAGTAATTTCACTCTTATCAAATTTTAGGGGCTGTTTTAAAAGGTAGCCAAATGCCAGGTTGGCTAAACCCAGAGCAATATAGTGACCTTAAAGGGAAAAAGGAAAGCCACAAAAAAGGGGAAAACCAGGCTAGATCCCTAAGGAGAAGTAAAAAGAAATAAAAGAACAATAAAAGGTAACTGAAACATTCTTATATCACACAAGGTGAAAAAGAAGAAACAAAGAACACCATGGCCCTCAGATAAATAAGGAGAGAAAGCAGAGAGCAGGTGACTGAGGAAAGCTGTTTTCCTGGTTTTTGTGGAAATGTCCAGGTGTGATCAGTTACCCTGAGGAAAAGCCACTAGTGAAGGGAAGATAGTATGTCAGACCATAGGAAGGAAGAGACCAACTAAAAAGAGTATTACAATGATGAACAGGCCATTTTAGAAAAACTGGCAGACTTGGAACCTTAGAGGTCTCCTGTAGACATGCTCAAGCTTAGAATACATAGTATAGACTGCAGAGTTTACGAAAGGTTAGTTTACTTTACCTGTGGCCCATTAACTCATTGCAATCTGAATGGCGAACTTCTTTCTTTCATGGCATTCCCCTAACACCTGTAACAAAGCAAGATGTATGGTATATGCTTAGTAAATACTTGCTGATGTCATCACTTAGAAGAGCTCCCCATTCCAGGTAGCAACCAATATGCTTCTGCATACAGTAACTTATAAGAAATTATACAATCCCCAATGAATTGACCTTTGGAAATAATATGGGGAAATAGTAGGCGAAATGTTACTGGATGTGATTAAGGGGTTTTATTTTGTAATATTTGGCACTTTCCCTAATGAGATAAGAAGAGTAGACTTAGGCCAAAGGGCCATGATGAATTTAAATTTTATAAACAAGGAATAATTGAAATATTTTACTACTGTCATGAAATATTGTTCTAACTGGTGGTTTAAAATTTTGTTTTGTGTCTCTATTTTGCTACATAATCATATGTATTAAAATTACATAGTTATAATTCTAATCACAAAATAGAATTCTGTTGAGACAAAGGTGCTAGGTGGTTAGTTAGGCTCACCCACTAGCTAGGCATATCTCTCCCACACTCCAGACTCAACTAGTAAATTCAGTTTCATGTGTAAGCAAAATGACAGACTTATCCACCTTGGACCTAAAGTGTTATTATTAGAGTCAAGACAACAAATAATAAAATCATGTATCTTAAGGATATACTATATACATGTCACAGAATATTGGAGATGGAAGTAGATATTAAAGGCCATGTCATCTAATACCTACACTTCACGTATGAGGAAACTGAGGCCAAAGAAGGGGAAAAGGATGCCCCTAAGATGATCAAGCTAGATAGTAATAGTCCTGGAATAAAAAAAAAGTCATTTACCTCTTAGACCAGTAATCTTTGCATTAATGTCCACTACTTTCAATGTATTACAATTTAAATATAAATGGCTTTGTTTCCCTTTTCTTTAGTATGGGCTCATGGAGTTATATAAGAGATCAAAACAGCACATCGAAATGAGCTGAGAAAAAGGCCTAGGTTTCATCGAATTATAAGAAAAGCTAATTAATATTATGTAAATATACCCAGGAAAACAATATTAACATACCAAATCCCTATCCAAAATCCCCCAGAATCATTCATTATCGTAAAACATCTGCTGTCCATGAAGAAAATGCATTTGAGAAACTTTTTCCCCAGGATAAGATTGCACAGAAGTGTTAGGTAGCTAGTCAGACATGAGCAACATGGAAACAAAGGAATAGGGGCCTAGCCTAGAGACTGCCCCCAAAATACTCTATTTGTAGTTACAGAATCCCTCCTTCATCCCCAGAGACAAAGGACAGGAGGGCCATAATCTGTAACTGGTTTAATCTGGCCACAGATGCCTGTGTAGAAGATACTACCCTAATTTGCCCACAACCTAAGCCTCATTGTACTGTCATGATAATACTATGCTTATTCCTGAAAGTTCACGAATCTAATTTTAACAGACTGATTACTGAGTAAGCTCATGTGAACTAGGCAAAATGTTATACAGCAGCCAAGTGTCAGTCAAAATGCCCTCACATGCCAATCACCTAGGAATGCCTTTGAGACCGTCCATCACACCCCAAATACAATTTAGACATTCCAGCTTCTGGGTGGTTACAGTTCTCTTTGTCAAAATCATGTTCTTCTTTGGAGGGTGCTCTGTCTTTCTTAAATATGCTTTTAATAAATCTTTTCTAAATCTCACTGACTCTTTGCTGTGATCCTTCACTGTATCAATAAGGAAGAACTGAGGAAAAATGCTAATTGTACTTCTGTGCCATTACTCCCTCCCATGCCACTGGGGTGACACCAAAGTTCAAATCACCCCAAAAGGTAATAAAAGCATCTACCTTTGTTCCCAGTAACTTCTGAAGTGACTGGCTGGCAAAAAGGATATATTATAAAGTTAGGGTCAGGAGTGCAGCCTGTTAATGTATCATGGGGAAACTAGCTGGTTTGTAGAAGGAATAGTCTGAGTTGTATCTAGGCTTTCTAAGCCTTAGGTCTGACCAAGTGACCAACCCAGCCTGACCCTTTAGTCTCCAGAAGCAGCAGGAACCAAAGGCTTTAATTCATCCCTGAAGAGTTTGCATCTCCAGCCAAATATCTGTTCAGCCATTTCAGTCTCTCCATCTTTAGTCTTAGGAATATGTCAAAGGAGAAAATATCATAGGCATTGAATTTGCCTCGATCTCTAACCGTTTCTGAGGAAAAACTCCTAGCTTTCTCTCTTCAGTCCTACCACTGGATTGTAAACTAGTAAATCTCAGCATGCAGTCGAAGGCCACATAGGCCCAGCTGCCCTGTATAGGCCTTGGGAGGAATATTTGTCATGTGTTATATACCAGGGGCTTGAATTATAGCATTCAATGCTGAGGAAGATCCATTTATTAAGAAAAAAGACTTAATAAGAAGTATATTGTTAACTCTGATATCATCTACCCTAAAAATGGATTTTTTTTTCCCTTGATGCAGGGGTGGTGGTGCTGGTGGCAGTCAGGGCCTAGTGAATGCACTTTCCAGAATGCCACCATTATGCAGAATGCTGACAAGGCAAAACGTGGTACATAACCAACTAAGTTTTTTTCAGGTTTTCCAGTTGTCACTGGCTTAGTGAAATCATCAGTGAATTACCTCAAGACCTAAAATGCACATCATCCGGGCCTGCTGATCTGTATATATTTCAAGTTTGTTCACTTAGCTATGTTTTTAATTGTTATTGCCCAGATTTTTATTACTGCTTAAATGTCTCTACTCTTTTTCTATTCTTCTAAGGATTATTTAAAATATATATGTGTGTGTGTGTGTGTGTGTGTATAAATTTATATATATACAATTAATGTGTGTGTATATATATGTATGTGTATATATATAATATATAATTATGTACATGCACACATATATGCATACATACATATACATATATAAATACATGTACACATATATGTATATGTGGTTGAGTGTTGTAATTGTGTTTGCGTGTATAGTATTTATAGCCATTTTCAGGAGAGTTGATATTTAAAGATCTGATCTCCCTAAAGCACAAATGCCCTAAATAAGACATTTACAATTAAATTTGTCCACATTGCCATGCCCCTATTCTCCTGCTCAAATCAACTTCCTCTTTTACTGGCCCAGCTGCCTGCCTCAAGATTTAGAGAGAATGTGGTTTGAGGTTAGTGAATGTTCTAGGGCAGTGGTTCTCAAAACTTCAGCATCCATCAGAATCCCCTTGAGTTCTTGTTGAAACACAGATTGCTAAGCACACTCCAGTTTGATTCAGTAGTTCTAGTAGGGAAGAAGGTGCCAAGGGTTGGCATTTCTAACAAATTCCCAGTGATACTAATGCTGCCAGTCCAGGGACCACACTTTGAGAAGTACTACTTTGGTAGTTGTGGTGAAGAGGCTTGGAAACTTGCTGATGCAAACCTGCCTGACTCTGACTCTGACTTGATAGATCCAAAATGGATCCTAGGGCACAAAACAAGAGAGAAAAATCAGACTTCTGTTTGCATGTGCCATTCTAAGGAAAAAGACGATAGTTTTATCCCACCCCTCTCCTACACCTATGCAAGCTTCCATAAAATGGGGCAAATTACACTTGTGAGAAATAAGGGGGAGAAATATGGAATAATGTATACTAGTTAGTCTGTCCATGCTTGCTGGACACTGATCTTTAGAAAATGACAGATAGAGGGTAAAAATGATGACCTTACCAGTCTGCCTCTGCCTTAAATAAGCTTAATCTTGTAGGTCTTAAACATTATTGTGAAAATTTAGATTTCAGGGGTCTTCATCAGACCTTTTGGTGTGAATCTTGGGGCACTGGCCCAGAAATTCACACTTTAAAACAAGTTATCTGGTGCAAGCGTCATGTGGGCCACACTTTTAAGAAGCATTGTTCTAATGGTAAAAGGCAGAATACATAGAAAAGAGACCAGAATAATGCTTTAAGAAAATCCAGATACAAGTGTCACTTCATATTGTGCAAGCAACATACACAGGGCTAATAATAATAGAGTGATCGAATGAAATTTGTTCCTGCAAATGGCATTTAAGATATTTGGAAGCATAAACTGGGATTCATTTAGTAAAACAAACAAACAAACAAAAAACTATATCTAGCACTGAATGAGGCACGGAAAATGACCGAATTATGTAATGCTTTTGTATAAAAATTTACACAGCTTCTTCTAAGCACTTACATTAACTCACTTCATCCCGAGTAGTACCTCTATGAACTCATCTTGCCCCATTTGAAAGATGAATAAATAGATACCTGGAGACTGCTTTGCCCCTGGTCACACAAGAAGTTAAGCAACTGAGCGAAGATTAGAACTCCGGCCTCAGGACTATCCAAAGCCCTCTCATTGTGCCAGGCTGAAGTCACAGGAAAGAGATAACTGAAATATACCTTTCGTGGTGTACCAGGTTGGCATCATTTGGGGTGCTATACCATGTTTTTGTGCTAGAAGCTCATGTAACATGGTAGTAGTTAACAGGAACCAGAATAAACAAGCAGATTGCCCCCTCAGTTAGATGTGTTTTGTCTTCTGGGCTATCCTTCAAAATCCTCCAAGACTGTAATCACAAGAGGAGGGTGGAAAGGAAGAGACACAACCCAAGCCCATTACTCTCATTACTCTGAGTTATCATTGTTTCAGTAACACAACAAAAGACTTTGCTCTGCTATATGCTTTAAAAAAAAAGTTATTTCGGGAAAATTAGTAAAATCCAGTGTTCCTTTGCCATATGAAAACTTCATTTACCTGAAGTAGCTGTCCCTAATTATTAGATACATTCATGTAACCAGTATGGTCCCATCCATCTATATAGTGAATAGCTTTTGCTAAATAAAAAATCGTTGAAGAAAGATAGACTAATAAGGGCCTTGTTTAACGAGTCAGGACATAGTAGCTCTGCAAATGGTTGGAACATGCAGCACTCTCTAAATTTAAAGACTATGATACAAAGACCTGGTCTTGAAGACCACTCAATGACAAGAATTTGAAGGCAGAAAGGCACTGATAAGAAGAATAGACTTGTATAAATACCATGTGTTGGCTGGAACCTCTAAATCAAACTGAAGCCCTCCTATCCTATTAATCAAGTTAAAAGACATATATTTCATCCCTACCTGCCCTCCTGATCCCTAAATCTCATTAGAGGTAAAAAAAAGAACCTCTATTTTCCCATTCCCTACATAATTATTGGGGGAAGATAGACATTTTAGAATGGGCTTTTATTGATTTGGTTTTGTGTAATGTATTAGCATTTCAACTTGTCAGAATACTTGTTCTGTAGCATTCAGGTGGTGGGGAGCTATAAATAAACAGAGCTGTGAGAGTACAGCCTGCTGTTGGCATAGCTTTCAAGCTATCCCATTATATAAAAACACACTCTGGAGTTTGCCTTATTACCTTCTGTGTTCATATTCAGTAGCTGGCCTCTGCCAAGGTTACACTGAAATACGTTGACTACTCAACATATCACCTTCCATTTCTTCCAGCTCTTTTTTCCTCTACTGCAAGGGGCAGGAGATATAAACCTCACTTCACATGGTACAGAGACAGTTTAATGAAAATAAGGGTGTAGGAAGCAAGAAAAAAAGGACACTATTTTTTGTCTGTTGTAAAATAGTACTCAGTATCAAAGACAGAAGAAAAACAATACATAAGAAACAAACTTTCATCAGATCCCAATCTTTTAGAGCCAATTATTCCTTTACATTTCAAAACACACGAGTAACACAACAGAACAAAATAATATGATATCCTTCTTTCCTGACATACCTCAGACCTCTCCCTGGGCAGACAGTTCTTTGCAAACCAATGTCAAAATTTCCTTCACTTTTTGTCCCTCCACACCATGATATTAGATGGAATGGCCATATGCAACTATGCTGCCTACATGTGGCCTACAGCCTCCAGTTTGCTTTGATTTTGAACACAAAACACAGTGGTATTCTCTAATTGTTATGGTACTAAGATGTGGGGAAGGTGCAGTAGGAGGAAAAGTATATAAGTATGTTCTGGATTGATTTCTAAGGGAAAACCAATCTGTATTTCCTCCTCTTCCCCCTTTTTTTACTTGCAGTCTGTCCTTTCTACCCTCTTAGCAGACAGTGTGCGCTTTAGATAAAAAGGAAAGAAAAAACCCCATATTTCTGTTTTATTACCATTACCACAAGTCTTACATGTAAATTGAGACTTGCAAAACTTCTACATTTCTCCAAGAAAAATTAAATTTGGGTTGGCATGCCATGAACATATTTTGAGATAATGACCCAAATGTAGACTCTAGATTGATTGTTGCAAAAATTAAATAAATAGCCACCATTTCTTGATTACTTTCTGTTGCAAAGCATTTTACATGTTCCCTCTCATTTTATCTTCACTACTTACGATTATTATCTGCACTTTACAGTTTAGGAAACTAAGGAATTGAGAAATTGTTTAACTTTTAGGAATGGAATTTAAGATTTAAAACCAGATATGTATACCTCCAAAGCTTGTGCTTTTGATCACTATATTTTACTGCCACTCATAGTCAGATCAACTCTGCCGAGAGGTAAAAAACAAATCATTTAAAAAGGAAAATAGTTTAAAAATTATTATTGTGCTTTTCTCTTTTGCCTTTTAGAGTACTTAGCTTATGCCCTAGTCTGCCTGAGGCAATTATTTGGGGAGAGGGTGGAAGTGCATGGCAGAGACATTAGCATTTATGACAGAAGGATAAGAAATGAAAAGAAAAAAACAGGGCAATATTGGCTTCTGACATACAAAATAGTATCATGCAGTAGGGCAACATCCTTACAAGCCAGGCTTTTATCTTATGACAATAATAATAACATAATTTTTACTATTGCCTAAATGTCTCTACTCTTATATTTCTTGCTAAGAATTAATATACATGCACACCCACAAATGGTATGTAATTCTGAGTAAATATTTCTATATCTACATATATACAATTCCTTTACCTTCTACTTCAGCAAATCAAGGGTTAAGTTTTAAGGATCCAAGTCATAGAGTGCCCCAGAAAAAAAATCTTTCGCCCTGTGACAATTAGGCCAACTATATGGTATAAGAAAGATACAATCTAGTAGGAGTAAAAGAACATTTCCACCCTTCCATTCCTGAGGAATTGTCAGGAGAGGAAGGGAGAGACAAAGACAGGAAAGAGAGAGGAGTCTACAGAGAATCACAGTAAGATAAGCAAAGGTACACTACTCCCCAAGTGAAACTATGAAAGAAGCCTACCTCACAGACTCCCTATAATTTCCAGTCTAAGCAAACTACATCAAAGTCTCTTTGGTCTGAAGTTTAGTTTTCTCCAACTTCTCTGAGTTTCCATGAGGAATGGACACTGAGTGTGAGACATTGGGTCTCTTATGAGAAGCACTGTGGCAAAAAATAAGACCACTCCAGAGACTGGCCAGTGGGCTTGATGGAAGGCCTAGCAGAATCTTGGAGCCTAGAAACAATGGGGACTAAGAGGAAAAAGAGGGTCTGACCAAACCAAGAAAAAGGAAGTCAAATCACAATTGATGAAACTAACCTTCAGCTGTACACACCAATATAGCAAGCAGTAAACAGGAAACAAGGACATTAGTCAGGCTCCAAACAGAGCATAGTCCAAAGGCTACATAGATTCAATAGCCTCCATCTTCTCCTTAGAACCAAGAGTTTCCATAAGCCTTTACCTCATATTCTTAGATATCATTTTATGGGAAAAAATAGGGAGAGATTATCTGACACAACATTTTTATTCATTGTTTCAGGTCTTATATTCAGGTTACTAATCCATTTGAGTTACTTTTGGTGTGTGGTGATAGACAACAGTCTAGTTTCATTCTTTTGAAGGTGGCTTTCCAGTTTT
Source organism: Eonycteris spelaea (assembly GCA_003508835.1). Taxonomy (NCBI): domain Eukaryota; kingdom Metazoa; phylum Chordata; class Mammalia; order Chiroptera; family Pteropodidae; genus Eonycteris; species Eonycteris spelaea. Next base: position 289,556 of record PUFA01000460.1, read on the forward strand.
CCCAGCACCATTTATTGAAGAGGCTTTCTTTTCTCCAGTGTATGTTTTCGGCTTCTTTATCAAAATTTATTTGCCCATATAAATATGGGTTTACTTGTGGAATCTCAATTGTGTTCCACTGGTCTGTGTGTCTGTTGTGCTGCCAATGCCATGCTGTTTTGATTACTGTCGCTTTTTAGTATACTTTGAAGTCGGGCAGAGTAATGTCTCCAGTCTCGTTCTTTTTCCTCAGGATGGCTTTGGAAATTCAGGGCTTTATTTGGTTCCATAGAAATCTGATGATTTTTTTTGTTATTATTCTTTAAAAAATGCTGATGGGATTTTGGATAGGGATTGCATTAAATCTGTATAATGCTTTAGGTAATATGGTCATTTTAACTATGTTGATTCTTCCAATCCAAGAATATGACATATCTTTCCATTTCGTTGTATCTTCCTTGATTTTTTAAAAGGTCTTATAGTTTTCATTATATAGGTCCTTCATTTGTTTTGTCAGATTTATTCCTAAGTGTTTTACTCTTTTTGTTGCAATTGCAAAAGAAAATATTTTTTCCACTTCTTTTTCTGACGCTTCATTATTAGAGTACAGGAATGCTATTGGATTTTGAACATTGATTTTGTATCCAGGGACTTTACTGTATTTGCTTATCATTTCTAGTAGTGTTCTTATGAATCTTTAGGGGTTCTATATAGAGAACCATTTCATCTGTAAATTTTGACAATTTCACTTCTTCTTTTCCTACCTTGATGCACTTTATATCTTTTTCTTGCCTGATTGAACTCACTAGGACCTCCAATGTTATATTGAATAACAGTGGTGACAGTGAACAGCCTTGCTTTGTTCCTGATCTTAGAGGGAAGGTTTGTAGTTTTCACCATTAAAGTGTAATGTTAGCTGGAGTTTTGTCATATATGGCCTCTATTATGTTAAGGTACTTTCCTTCCATACCAATTTTATTACGTGTTTTCATCATAAATGGATGCCATTATCTTGTTGAAGGCTTTTTCTGCATTTATTGATATGATCATTGATTCTATTTTTTAATTTGCTTATGTGGTGTATCACATTAATCGATTTGCAGATGTTGAACCATCCCTGTGCCCCTGGGATGAAGCCCACTTGATCATGGTGTATAATCATTTAATATGTTGCTGTATTCAGTTTGCTAGTATCTTCTTTAGGATTTTGCATCTGTGTTCATGAGATGTTGGTCTGTAGTTTTCTTTTTCGTGTGTTATCTTTTCTAGGTTTTGGTATCAGAGTAATGTTGGCCTCATAAAATGAGTTGGGAAGTATTGCCTCCTCTTCGATTTTTTTTTTTTGTCAGAATTTGAGGACAGCAGGTATTAAAACGTTTTTGAATGTTTGGTAGAATTCACTGGTGAAGCCATCTGGTCCTGGACTTTAACTTTTGGTAGTTTTTTGATGATTGTTTCAATTTCTGTACTGCTGATTGGTCTATTTAGATTTTCCAGTTCTTCTCAATTCAGTCTAGGAAGGTTGTATGTTTCTAAGTACTGGTATATTTCTTCTAGGTTATTAAATTTGGTGTTATATATTTTTCATAGTATTCTTGTATGATCCTTGTATTTCTGCAGTGTCTGTCATAATTTCTCCTCTGTCACCCCCGATTTTGTTTATTTTTGCTCTTTTTCTTTTTTCTTTAGTGAGTCTAGTCAGAGGTTTATCAATTTTATTAACCTCCTCAAAGAACCAGTTCTTTGTTGCATTTATTTTTTCTATTGTTTTTTGTTTGTTTGTTTTCAATTTCATTTATTTCATCTCTAATTTTGAGTATTTTATTCCTTCTGCTGACATTAGCCTTCATTTGTTCTTCCAATTCTAGTTTTTTAAGATGAAGTGTTAGGTTTTTATTTGATTCGTTCTTGTTTTTGTAGATAGGCCTGTAGTGATATGAACTTTTCCTCTTAAGACTGCTTTTGCCATGTCATAAAAATTTTGATATGTTTTAGTATCATTATCATTTGTTTCATGTCTTTCTTGATCTCTCTTTTCATCACTTCTGACTCAGTTATTCTTCAGTAGCATGTTCCTTAATCTCCATGTATTTGTGGTTCTTCCTGAATTCTTTCTGCAGTTGATCTCTATTTTCAAAGCATTATGATCAGAGAATATGGTTGGTATGATTTCAGCCCTCTATATTTGTTGAGGGTCTCTGTGTCCCTGTATGTGGTCGATTTTGAGAATGTTCCATGTGCACTAGAAAAGCATGTATTTAGCAGGTGTTTTGGGATGGAATGCTCTTAAATGTCAATGTATGTCCAGTTTGCTTAATAATCATTCATTTAAGAATTTTATTTCCTATTGATTTTCTCTTTGGATGATCTGTCATATCTGACAGTAGGTATTTAAGTCCCCAACTATGATATCATTTTTGGTTCTATTTCTCCCTTTATTTTATTAATTGCTTTACATATTTCAGGGCTCCCTGATTGGGAACATAATATTAATAAGTGTTATGTCTGCTTGGCACATGATTCCCTTTATCATTATGAAGTGTTTCTCAGTATCTTTCTTTACCTTTTTCATTCTGAAGTCTATTTCATTTGATATTAGTACACGATTCCTGCTTTTCTCTGAATGTCATTTTGCTTGGAATATTATTTTCCACCCTTTCACTTTGAGTCTATTTGTCTGGAGCAAAGATTGTCTCCTGGCGGCAGCATATGGTTGGGTTTTTGTGATCCATTCTACAACTCTGTGCCATTTTATTTGTGAGTCAATCGATTTACATTTAATTATTTTATGAAGTCTTCTTATAGCCATTTTATCTTTTTTTATCTGGTCAGTCTTTTCCATTTCTTCCTTGTCCTATTTCTGTTTTGTTGTTTGTTGTGTTTGTTTTTGTTTTATTTGTTGGCTTCTGTGGGTTTCTCTCTAGTCATAGTTTTTATGTTATATACAATGGTTCCTGAATCTTTGGCATGTGGTTACCATTACTTATGAAGTATGTTTTATATATACACACACACTTACATACATACATACATAATACTATATATAATTATAGTTTTTATATAATATAATTATAATAACTATATAACATATATATAGTTTATATTTATATATATAAACTATTACATATTCATAATGGTTATTTATTTTATATATATATAGTATATATATACACACATATATTTAGCTGTCCATTTTCTTCTGCACGGTGCTTATTCTCCATTCCCCTTTGTGAATTGGTATCATTGAATCACCCCTTTTTAGTCATTTTTATCTCAGTTTGTTCCTATGTATGCTGAACGTCCATTACTTTTTTTTATAATAATTCTTTCTTATTTTTAAACTTATAATGCCCTATTCTTAGTAAGAGTTGCACTCCTCTGCTACATTTGCCCAATAGTCACTTTACTCCTAATTATGTATTTGTTTTTGTCATTTTGTTTTAGGTGAACTGACCCCTTTCAGTATTTCCTGTAGTACAGGCCTCTTTAGTGGAGAATTCCCTCAATTTTTGTATGTCTGGAAACCTAATTTCTCCTTCATATTCTAAAGGAGAGATTAGCTGGATACATTATTCTAGAATGTATGTCCTTTCATTTTAATTATAAATATTTGATTCCATTCCTTTCTGGCTTGTAAAGGTTTGCGCTGAGAAAGTTGGAGGATTAATCTAATGGGTTTTCCGTTACAGGTTACCACCTTCTTTTTCTTAAGCTGCACTGATAATTCTGCTTTGTTATTGATTTTGATTTTTAATACAACGTATCTTGTTTGAAGGCTTTTGTGTTGAGATAATTGAGTGTTCTATTGACTTTTTGAATTCCAAGCTCCAGTTCATTCCTTTAGATTTTGGAAATTCTCATCAACTATTTGTCTGAAAATGCTTTCTCATCCCTCTTCTTATCCCTTGCCTTCAATAATGCCCATTATTCTTATGTTTCCTCTCCTGATGGTATCATCTAGTTCTTGTATTTCTTGTCATTATTTTTCATTCTTGATTTCTATTTTCTTCTGATTTATTTCCAAGTTTCTGTCTTTGATATCACTGATCCTTTCCTCCATTTGTTTGACTCTATTTCCCTAGCTTTATTTCATTTTCATCTCTTTCAGTGTATTCTTCATCTCCAGAAGTTCTATTTGGTTCTCTGTTGAGGGTTTCAATCTCCTTGCCTAAAGACTCATTCTGCTCATCTAGTTTTTTTTTTTTTTCAATTCCTGAAATTGTTATTATGACTCATTTCAGATCTCACTGAGTTTTTTTCTGAAGTGTTATCCTGAAATTTGTCATTTAAGTTGCACGATTCTATGTTCTATGCTTATTTTCTAAAATTTTTATCTTCTGTCTAGCTGCCTTGTCACCTTGGTTGTTCGTGGTTTTTAATGGACTATTTCTCTGCCTGGACATTAAGAAGTGTATTCTGCTGTTTTTTTCAGAAAGATTTATTATATAAAGTTCTCTCTTTACCTGTTGCAAAGGAGGAGCTTTTCTTTTGGTTTCCAGTAGGTGGAGTCTAAGCCTCTTGGATCACTGCTTATATAAAGTCTTAATAACACTTTTATTTTCTTGTAGATATTTAATCACACTTGCTACCCTTAGTTTCTGTCCCTGTCAGTGTCAGTAAGGATCTCTGCAGCGTTTACTCAGATTCCCTTGGGGGCTCCGTGGTGAGCGTTTTCGAGGAAATAGGAGAGGGGCCCTCTGAGTTGATGGTTCTGGGCTGCAGCTCAAGCTTCGTTTTGTAACTGCAGCAAGCAAAAATCAGCTTTTGTTCCTCTGGGTCCTGTCCCTTCTCTGCTTTCTACATTGATGACTGCGCCCTGTAGCGAGCTGGCCACCAGGAGCTCACACCTATCTCACGCAGAATGTTCAGGAAACTCGCCCCGCTAACTCGCAGCTCCTCCCCCCACACCTGTCTCCTCTGCTAGGAGCTCCACACCTGCCAGAGCAGCTTCTTTATTACTCCTAGTCCACCACCCGAACACCCACATTTCTGACCTGTTGTAGCTCTTATGCATAGATCCTATGCTTCAGACATGCGGTGTGCAGTTTGGGTATTTTTTGTTGAGTTTTAGATGTTCAGCTTATTTTTGTTTTAAGGGGAGAGATCAGGGGATGTTTCTCACTCTGCCATGTTTCCAAAGTCAGTACAAGACCATTTTATAAAAGAGTATGACCCTCTTTACAAAATTTAAACATGCAATTACCATAGAACAAAGAATTTGCTCTCCTAGGCATGTATCTGAGAAATAAAGACTCACCTTCACATACAAATATGTACATGAATGCTTATAGCAGCTTAATTGTAATCGCCCTAAATTGGAAACAAACCAGATACCTACATAGATAAATGGTTTTGAAAAACTGTGTTTGAAATCAAGAGCTGGTTCTTTAAAAGGGTAAACAAAAATTGACAGACCATTATCCAGACTCATCAAGGAAAAAGAAGAGGACTCAAATAAATAAAATCAGAAATGAAAGAGGAGAAACAACTACGGACTCCACCAAAATACAAAGGATCATAAGAAAATACTACAAGTATTATATGCCAACAAATTGGATAATCTGAAGAAATAGACACATTCCTAGAAACATTACAATTTCCCAATACTTAGTCAAGAAAACAGAACATCTGAACAACTAATTACCACAAGGAAATAGAATCAGTAATCAGAAACCTCCAAAAAACAAAAGTCCTAGACCCTGATGCTTCATAGGCGATATTTTATCCAAATATTCAAAGAGAAGAATTAGCACCTATTCTTCTCACAAACTATTCAAAAAATTCAAGAAGAGGGAAGGCTCCCTAACTCTTTATGAGACCACCATTACCTTGTTTCCAAAGCCAGACAAAGACATTACAAAAAAAGAAAAGAAAAGAAAACTATAAACCTATATATCTTATGAACTTTAATGCAAAAATCCTCAACAAAATATTAGCAAACCAAATTGGAAATACATTAAAAATATCGTATACCATGATCAAGTTGGATTTATTCTTGGATTAAGGTTGGTACGATATCCGCAAATCAATTAATGTGATACATCACATTAATAACCAAAGAAAAGGTGTTCAACAAAATCCTGCGTCCATTATGTAAAAAACTCTCAGCAAAGTGGGAATAGAGGGAACATACCTCAACATCATAAGGCAATATATGATAAACCTACAGCTAACATAATACTCAAAGGGGAAAAAACTAAAAGCATTTTCTTATGATCAGGAACAAGACAAGGATGCCTACTTTCAACACTACTCCAACAGTGTATTGGAAGTCTTAGCCACAGTAATAAAATAAGAAAGAAAAATAAAAGGCATCCAAATGGAAAGGAAGAAGTAAAAACTCTTTTATTTGCCAATGACATATACTATATGTAGAGAACCCTAAAGATTCCATCAAAAAACTGGTAGACTGATCGATGAATTCAGTAAAGTAGCAGGTTACAAAATAACATTCAAAGTCAGAGGCAATTTTATACACCAATGACGAACTTTCAGAGAGAGAAATTAAGAAATCAATCCATTTACAATTGCATCAAAATTATGAATATATCTGGGAATCAAATTAACCAAGGAGGTATGTAGAGAGCCAGATCTGTGTTGCAGATCCATTGGCAAAGCCATGCTTGACTGTGTTGCAATCTGCCAAGGGAGAGAAGCAAACGAAAGAACAGACAACTGCTTGTGATTTTGCACAGATAACGGGGTATAGATAGGCTTTTGAGAGATTATTGTTGCCATCAAGTTTCAAGTCCCAAGAAGACTCCCAACCTCGAGGGCACTGTATCTCCATCATAGAAAATCCATCCATCTATCCAGACAGAAGCACACTCCTGAGGACTCGTCCAACACTTAAGAAGTATAAGGTGAGGAGTGAATTGGTTTCCCTGAATAAACAACATGGGGAATTCTGGATCCCAAGAGAGGATCCTTTATGTCCAAATGTTTAAGGCTATGCTTAGAACTAGAGGCTATAGAAAGGAGAGCAATTCACTTAGTTTTTAAAATTTGTACAGGAAACTTCCCCTGGTTCCCAGAAGAAGGAACAGTGAATATTCAGACCTGGGAAAAGATTGGAAAGCAACTCTGAGGCGCGTATACCTCTTGGGGCTTGTAAAGATCCCCATTTTACTTTTTCTTTTTGGACTTTAATAAGGGATTATCTTGATACCACTCGAGAGGATCAGAGACTCCCGAGGGAGTTGATGAAGAATTGGTTGTTGCACTGTGAAGGACTTTGGAGGGGCATGAGGACCTTCAAGCTCCTCCATTGCCTTCTGCTCCTCCACCACCATTGCCTCCTGAGTATATGAGCAAGAAATAGAGAGGGAGGCTCGCAAGGATCAGCAGGCTAGAGGAGAAGACAGTCAGGAATGGACTTTAACGCGCTGAGTTGGCACCCCCAAGGAAGTTACAAATACTGAAATGGGGAAATATGAGTATGTGCATGACCTCTGATCTATATTTGTCTGTGTTATATGTAATTATGGTGGTTCAGTTAAGAATTCTAATTACAACAGAAAGGAAAATGCATGTTTTTGTAACAGAAGTATAAAATATAGAGATTTATTTTGAGGGAAATTAAGAGAAAAGTGTCTTAGTTATTTCTGAATGAGTGAACAGAGGCAAACTGAAGGAATGAGGAAACTAGTAGAAGGTTGTGAAAAAAAATTACTGAGAGGAAATTTTATGTGATTAAGCTAAACAAGATTGGAAATTTAAATGCCAAAAGTAAGCTAAAGCAAAGTTAAAGGTGCGTCCTAATGTTCTTAGACGATTAGTCTGCTAGTGATGTTATGGAAAAGTTTTTCTGAGTAGAAAACAAGGATTCCATGCTTAATCAAAGTAATTTCAGTGTTTTATGTTGCCTTAACCAGTTTTCTGAGGCTTTAAGAGAATATACTATCATTAGCCCAAAGTCTGAGAGCCAAACACTCCTGGCTTATACATTTTCATAACTCAGTCTATGCCTAATATACAAAGGAAGCTCCAAACGTTGGGGCCTAAATTTCAACCCCACAGGATTCCTTGATGCCAGAGGTCTTTATGCTGTCCAATAACTGGGACTGGGCAGAGAAGGAAGCAAAATACAAAAAGGGCGCAAATCTTAGCTGCCATAATACAGGGGGACAATCTCGAGGTGACTCTGGGAAATAAAAACCTTACAGGCCTGGAGGGCTTGATCTTGGTTTGCCATGAGTGACATTGTAGGGACTCAGGCATTATTAATGTGCAAACTGCAGAAGGAAGAGCACTGGAAAGGCAAGTGTCCATCTAGCCCTGGAAGCCCTCATTAAGCCCTCGCCCACACAGCAAACCCTCTCACGTAGGAGCTGCTCTCTCCTCTAACAATGGAGGCCCAAATGCTTACAAGCTCCAGTCCTAGAAAAATCTACCATGAACACAACAGTGAAACCTCATGTCACCCTCGACATGGCAGGAGGAAAAACTGAACTTTTACTAGATACTAGATCTACCTCTCTGTCCTGACCCATCCCATTGGCCTATTTCCAATGCTAATGCACAGTGATATGAAAAAGGTCAATCTAATGTAATTTAACTCTTCCCATCATGAAGACCAGGATTAGCAATGAGCTCTCTGCCACACATGAGGAACAGGCTGCAATGAGGAGAGCACCTTGTCTGGAAAAACTTGGACACAGCCAAAAAAGGGGGCAGCCTCCTTGCCCAACACACAGAGGCACTTTGTAGGAAACCTAAGGCTAAACCATTCATAGACAACCTGCCTCTATGTTCAGCATTTCTACTAGCCAGAGCAAACTACCTCCCTACAATCTGTTGAAAGTCAGCCCTCAAGGCAAACAGAAAGGACCTACCAAGTTTTTATTAATTCCTAACTGCTATCAAATTTACAAGGAATCAACAGCCAAACATTTATCTCAAATTAAACCAGTTTCTTATGACTTCTCACAGTTCCTCGAGAACCCATGGAAGATCTTAAGCTCTTATTCCAGAAACTAGAGAAGTCTACATTCCCAGGGAATCAGGGAACTTTTATGCACCTTGAATTAACAAACTCCATGAAAAGGTAACTTCATTGCCAATTACCTCTACTATTAACTTGACTTGTCCTTTTCTTAATATTTTTGCTAAGTTTATATCTTCTAGGTTGCAAGGCTTCCTACCACTCTACATGCTGAATGACCTCACGTTGTCTGCCTCTGGGGGCTCTTAGAAAAGACTTTCAGAGATTTTTATTCCAAGTAGGCAGGGACTACAGCCCTATCTCAGCTTTGAAGGAGTTACAGAAGACAGACCTCCCTCCTCAATTCCCCTTAAAATTAAGGTCCTAAAATCTCTGAAAGAAAAAATGTAGGGAGTAGGCAAGAAATTTGAGTTTAGTCGGGTTGCCGATCATCCAAAACAGTTGCAAGACCTCCGAGTGACAACTATCATCTGTGCTTAAAAAATCAAAAGGGGAGATATAGAGAGCCAGGTCTGTGTTGCAGATCCTGTGGCCAAAGAAAGCATTGGCAAAAGCCATGCTTGACTGTGCTGCATCTCCAAGGGCAGAGAAGCAAACAAAGAACGGACAGCTGCTTGTGGTTTAGCACAGATAACTGGATATAGAAGGCCTTCAGGAGATTATTGTTGACAGCAAGTTTTCAAGTCCCAGAAGACTCCCACTCCCTCTGACCTTTATGTATATAATAAAACATGCTGAGCTTGCCTCAGGGGTCACTGTATCTCCATCATAGTGCAGTGTCCCACCTAGCCCAGGGTTTGTATATACTGTCTCTGTGTTTTTTCTTCATCCTTTCATCACCCCTCTCAGGTATATTAACCGTCTAGCTGTGCAGGTTGCAGCAGAGGTAAAAGACCTGTTCTCAGAAAATTATAAATCATTGAAAAAAGAAATTGAAGAAGATATAAATAAATGGAAGCATATATCATGCTCATGAGTAGAAAGAATTAACATCATTAAAATGCCAATACTACCTAAAGCAATCTATAGATTCCTTATCAAAATATCAAATGTCGTTTTTCAGAGAGATAGAATAAATAATCTTAAAATTTATATGGAACCATTAAAAAAAAAACAATAGCAACAGCATCTTGAGAAAGAAGAACAAAGTTAGAGGTATCACACTCCCTGATAAAACTATACTACAAGTTTACAGTAATCAAAACAGCATGGTACTGGCATAAAACAGATACATTGATCAATGGAACAGAATAGAGAGCCCAGAAATAAATCCACACCCATATGCTCACTAAATACGACAAAGGAAGTAAGAATACACTATGGGGTAAAGACAGTCTCTTCAATATATGCTGTTGTGAAATTGGACAGATACATGCGAAAAAGAGAAGAAAAAGAAGCTGGACCACCTTCTTACATCGTATACAAGAATAGACTCAAAATGGATTAAAGAGTTAAATGTAAACCCGAAACCATAAAACTTGTAGAAGAAAACATAGGCAGCAAATTCTGTGGTAATTATTAACAGTAATTTCTTTTTGGATATATATCCCCAGGCAAGGGAAACAAAAGAAAAAATAAACAAATGGGACTATATCAAACTAAAAATTTTGTATAGTAAAGGAAATCATCAACAAATCAAAAAGATAATCAACTGGGAGAAGATATTCCCTTACAATACATTGGATAAGGAGTTAATATCCAAAATATATAAAGAACTCATACAGCTCAACAACAAAAATACAAACAACCCAATTAAAAATAGGCAGAAGACATGAACAGATACTTCTCTAAAGAGGAAATACAGATGGCTAATAAACATGTGAAAAGATGTTCAAGGTAGCTAATCATCAGACAAATGCAAATTAAAACCACAATAAGATATCACCCCACACTTGTCAGAATGGTATCATCAACAACAACAAAAAAAAAAAAAAAAAAAAAAAAAAGTGTTAGAATGCAGAGGAAAGGGAACCATCATACATTGTTGGTGGAATGGCAAATTGGTACAGCAGCTATGGAAACCAGTCTGGAGATTTCTCAAAAAATTAAAATGGATATACCTTTTGACCCAGCAATTGCACTTTTGGGTATTCCAAAGAAAACCAAAACAATAATTCGTAAAATCTATTCACCCCAATATCATGGCAGCACAATTTACAATAGCCAAGATATGGAAGCAACCCAAATACCTATCAACAGATGATTGGATAAAGAAATTATGGTTCACATATACAATGAAATATTACTCAGCCATTAAAAAAAATGAAATCCTACCATTTTCAATGACATGGATGGACTAGAGGTTATTATGCTGAGTGAAATAAATTAGACAGAGAAAGATAAATACCATATATTTCACTTACATGCAGAGTCTAAGGAACAAAAAGTACAAACTAATCAAAAGCAGACTCACAAATACAGTAGACAATTTGGTGATGAACAGAGGGGAGGGGTTCGGGAGATGGGAGAATGGAGTGAAGGGTTAAAGTATAAATTTAGTAGTTGATAAGATGGTTATGGGGATGGGGAGCATGGCATAGGGAATGCAGTTAGCATTAATATATTGGATAGATGGAAAACCAGGGGAGAGAAAAAGTAATCAGGAGGATCGTTTTTAAACTATATAAAAGTCTAACCAACTTACTGTATACTTGAAGATAATTAAAATAAATAAGCAAATTTATTTTTAAAAAACTGTGTTAATGCTACCATGGAATGCTGCTCAGTAAAAAAAACAACAACAACAACTTAGATGAATCTCTAGGGAATTGTGCTGAGTGAAAAAGCCAATTTCAAAAGGTTATTTACTGTATGAATCAGTTTATATAACATTTTTAAATGACAAAATTATGGAAATGGAGAACAGAAGAGTGATTGCTAAGAGTTAGGAGGGGGAGCAGAAGAGAGTCTGTGATTATAAAAGAGTAGCACAAGAGGTCCTTGTGATGATGGAACTGTCCTGTAACTTGATTTTGGTGGTAGTCACAAGAATCTGCATATGTGATAAAATTACACAGAACAAAATACATACGAATGCATGCAAATAAGTACATGTAAAACTAATGTATCTGAATAAAATCAATGGATTTGGCAATGTTAATTTCCTCATTGTAATATAGATTATAGATAATAGATAGATGATAGGGAGATAATAGATATACACACACATGCACACACATATGCTATAGTACAATAGCACTATTGTAAGATATTTTGGGGAAAACTAGGTAAAAAGCACACAGGATCTCACTTTATTAGTTCTAACAACTACATATGAATCTACAGTTATCTTAAAATAAACATTTAAAAATGACTTAATACCTTTCTTCTAAAACAAGCATAGCTCAATATAAACTGCCGCTGTATATAGTAAGGCCCCTTCTGCACCTGGGTGTCATATTTTACAATAAACAAAAGACAAACTTTTAAATACTTTCTAGGGATCCTGAATTCAGACTTTCACCACAACTTATAAACAATCTGGTGGGAAAGGGAGGTGGTTCCCACTTCCAACTTAATATTCAAAATCTGTGTAAAGAAGCCTGTGAACCATCGCCCCATTAACAAATCAGCAGATACAGATCGGGGATGTGTAGTCAGCCAGATCTGGATTTGAACTCTTGATCTGTAGACTCATATACTAGCTTTGTGATAATGACCAAATCACTGAACTTCATTATACGGGGTTGGTATGAGGTTGAAATTAAAAAAAAAAATACATTAGCTGAGAAATGTAGAGCATTTTAGGTGGCAACTATGTTTTTTCTACCATCCCTTATAACGGCACTGAGCTCTAACACAGTTCCAATTCATGTGCATATGATTTAATATGTACATAAAAAATGAAGAAAACATTCTCTGGAGACCTCAGACTCTTTAAGGGAGTAACATTTTAATGAAAGCACCATATCAATTTCCTGGTTGTACTATTGTACTGCAATTGTGGAAAATGTAACCATTGGAGAAAACTGGATAAGGGGTGCATGGCACTTCTTCGTACTATTTCCCAATTTCTGTGAATATGTAATTATTTTTAAATGTTTTTTAAAAAGGGATAAATGTGTCATGATTCTGAGGTTCTTGAACATTTTATATTCACCAGCTCTTAAAACTTTGTAAAATTTTTATTCCTTCCCTCCAGACACATACTTTAAAATATTGTAAAAAAAAATCTTAGAGTTGAGTGGGACTGCTTATGATACTTTATTTGTTATCCAGATTAGCCAATAAAGAAATCTCTTTCACAATTTCCCTAACACTATTATTCTATATGAATATATTGACAAGAACTCACTCCCTGCCAAACAAACAAACAAACAAACAAACAAATAAATAAATAAAGCCCTGTTTGGAAGCAGATCTACTACTTTAAAAACTTTTCCATATATTGACCTGAGCTCTACCTTCCTCCAATTTTCACCTTTGGTTCAAATTTTTCACTACTCCTCATTCCCAAGGAAGTAAGAAAGCATTTTTGGTGGACTTTTCGTATATTAAAACAAATCATTCTTTCTTCTTGTAGACCAGTAAATAAGACAGGTAGCTGATACCTTTCATCCCTAGCAGCAAATAATTGCTATCATTTCCTATATAACATTAGACCAATAATGGGCATAATTTAACAAATTCAATGACATATAGTGATAATAATAAAATGACAAGACTGTGCCTTAGATTTACCTAACACCTTTTCTCTGAACAGCAGCTAATAACAAGGCTGATGCCAGTACCTCTTCTGTCTTGGAAGAAAGGAGCTTCTTACAAATACCTTGTCTTTATTTTAACTTATGTCATTTGGATGGACAATTTCCAAATTTGTGCTTCTTATTATCCACTGTGTTATGAAAAACTAAGAAGGAAAAAGGATTTCTCAGAGCACCATCCAGGTGTAAAAATTAACACTCCTTTAGATTTGTTGGAAATTTACATGTGAAATCCTCATTAATGCTAATGTAAGTTCTGGAAATGTGTAAATCTCCCATACAATGGAAAAAAGCATGCTACTTGGAGGACTTCAATTGACATATTCTATTAACTCTCTGAGATTACTAACTGATTTTCCTTTTAATCACTGTCCTGTCCCAACTATTGCCCTCACAATGAAAAAAATGTATTTTTCATTATGAAAATGAATGCAGCTCTTTCTCTTTCACCAAGTTCAGAATGGGACTATAAATGTAACATGACCCTTTAAAAACCTTCTTTTGCAGCCAACTCTTCTGCTCTCTCTGGTTCCCATGTAATGACAAAACTTCTGGCCCCTGGAACACTAATCACTTATAAAAAATTTCTCCTTAGTAATTATTGTTATTATTTCCCATTTGGTATGTGGAAATATCGTCCATCTAGGCTAAGAGGCCACATTCGGTGTCTTCCTCCCACCAGTTCACAAAAGGTACTGACACAATTCAAAATATAAACTTCTGTCGTTGGCTGTTGTTGGTAGTGGCCGGGTAATGGGATGGGGGAGAAGGTCTAGATTATAAGCTTCTGGGAACATGTATGGTAATGTGTCATGGGCGCAAAGTGGGATCAGGATCAGGAGAGCTGAGGTAAATCTGAAGACAAAGGAAAGGGGTTTAGCACAAGAGTGAGGCAGTCCTGGGAAGGCCTTGGACCCAGTGCCCAAGACAGAGGCTACTGTAGAATTCCAGAATCGGGGTGAAGAAACAGAAAATCAAAGCAAAGGAGCAAGTCAAAAGCAGTCAAGCAGGATGGAATCAGGGTTCAAGGCAGTATAAGGCACAGAGTGTTCAGGAAATCAGAAGTCCAGTATGTACATTAGCACCAGGAAGCAGAGCAAGGTGGAAAAATGAAAATTCAAGCCAATAGGTTGACCCCAGGAGGACTACAAGAAGAAAATTAGGGTAGGGGTAAGGCAAAGCCATGAAAAAATCTGGAAAACTGAGGCATTTTACTTTGCTTTATGTAAAAGGTTTATATTTTTCTTGTGAAGGCAGAAACCAATTCTTGCATAGCCAACTCTAACTGAGCACATAACTTAGAATTTGTGACTGAGACAAGTACCAACTTCTAGCGAAAAGATCTTGGCTTAAATATAAACATAAGTACTAAAAAAATCTAAGGAAACACAAAATTCTGCAGTGTGAAGGGCACTGCCATATTTTGTTATTTTGGATTCTGCTGGGCAATACAACTTTAAGTTGAGCTATCTTTAGCCCAAAAAATTTACAGATATCTGAAGTAGCTACTAGTCATGGAGTAAAGAAGCCACATTGTTCTAAAGTAGTGTTGAGCAAAAAAAGTAGATGTGGATCTTAGCATTCAGAACATGCAGATTAAATTTGGGGAAAATATCCATTTGGAATTTTACTAGACATGGATTTTCACAAGGGCGTAAAACCCTACATTCCTTATGCTCAAAACTGAGATGTCAAAAGCATCATAAGAGCTTCTGAATAATGTGATTTTAAAATAAGAACCTTGGCATTTAAAGCAAAACAATACAATACAGAAACCATTAATCCATGTGGTAATCTACTGTCTATGCTGTGCACCCAAAAGATTAGTAATTTTTTTCCTCTCTAGAAAACATTCTATGATTTCATTAGCAAATAATATGTTTCAAGAAAAGGATTTTACACATAGACAAATTCCAACTAGATAGCAAACAACTGTATATCAATGTTTCTGAAATGGAATTAAAGGTTAAAAATTATGAGTCTTTTTCTTGTCAGAGTAGATATTTAGAATAATTTCCCCAGGAGCTTCTCAATACATTATCCATTACAGAAAAATTGAATTTTACCTCATCTATTATGCCAGGCAGGTTCAAAGGGCTTTTAGGAGACAGCAAAGACTTAAAGTCCTTATTTTTCATGGATTAAATTACTTTCCTAATAACATCTACAATTCCTAGATGTTTGGCATTTGAAATAATAATATTACACAATATTATTCTCTGGGTCTTTAGAGTAGTTGGAAGATACCTCAGCACAGTCTTACTACGTATTCATAGGATCCCTACAGATGATGTCAAACTCCAGCATAGACTAAATTAGGTTGAGACCTATCTACTTCTGGATCTATTTCTTACCATTTTGAGTTTTGTGGGATCTATGGGATAAAATGGTTCTCTTAGAAATTTTTACTTAAAATGGCAATCCCATTAGAGGTTAGAAGTCTGGAAGTGAGGGGGTAGGACTCTCCCTTGAAACAATTAGAAATACTACTGAAGCCAATATTCCCAAGTGCTTGTCTGTGAACTCATGCCAGTCCATGCTGATTTTACTTGGCCATGATGAAATGAGACAAACTTGAGAAATGTGTGTTTTTCCAAAATGCTGGAATCATTCAATATTTTTATTATGAGATTATGCTTCATTTCCTTCTTTTTAAAAACTGATTCTTTTATCAAATGACAATATAAGCATATGATAGGTATTCTGTTTTACATTTTTTAATGTCCCTACTTAGCAAGATAAAAGGTTGGCAGTCCTATGTAAGATCATTCACTTGGTAGAGTGGAGAGGATTTTATTAATTTCTGAATCGAAATTTGGTTAGCACTGTACTAATTTTTTTTTCAGATTTACAAGACATTTATGATCCATTCCCAGGTGTGTGTGGAGATATGTATATGTGTATATATAGATAGATAGATAGATAGATAGATAGATAGATAGATAGAGATAGAGATAGAGATATATACACATACACATATGTATATGTGTATATATTATATATATATACATACATACACATATACGTATATATATATATATATGTGTGTGTGTATATGTGTGCGTGCGTGTATATATATATATGTATATATATTCACACTCTCTTTCCTCTGAGCTCTCACAGTATTTATTATGGCACTGAGCACTTTGACCTCTCTCCATCTTCTGTTAATGTGAAGTAAAAGACAGAATAAGCACTCTCATTAATTCTTCCAGTGTAGTTCTGCAACTGATCTTGCCTGTGTACTGCAATGACCACAACTCAAAGCTCCCCACCACAGAAATGACATCTGCATCTATCTAGTATAAAGTAAAAATGGCTGCCTGTGAACCCAGCCAAACTACTTTTCAAGGCCACTCATTCTACTGTTGGGCAGCCCAGGTGGTTAGAAAGTGTTTCTTTATATTGAGTCAGATAGTCCACCCTGCAATTTTCATTTATTGCTCTTAGCTCTGTACAGTGAGGCAACATAGATTAAGCCTAATACTTCCCTTATATCAGAAGACAACTAGTATGTCTACCTCCGTCAAAGTATTTTTTCTTCCAGATGCCCTCACTGCTTCTCAAGACACAATTTTTAGGCTTTTCCAAATGGAAATTAGCCTTCTTCAAGAAAGACATCTCAAAACTCTCTTTATGCCCAGATCTGAACCCAGGTGGGATTTGGCGAATTCCTAATCATCCATTGCCTATTTTTATGTAGACATTTGCTTGAATTTTTCCTTGATTATATTTTATTCAACATATCAGCTATATTGGGGTCATAATATACATACATCTGGAATCATCACAATGATCTATTCATTTGTTCATTATTTCAGGAAGCACTACAGACTTCCTATATTCATGGCATTATGGGCACAGAGGGAGTGTATTAATCAGAGTTATCCAGAAAACAGAACCAATGGGATATAAAAAGAATTTTATTGTAAAGAATTGGCTCATACAATTATGGAAGCTGGGAAGTTGATCTGCCATCTGCAAGCTGGAGACCCAGAAAAGCCAGTAGTGTAATTCAGACCAAGTCTGAAGACCTGAGAACCAAAAGTTTAAGTGCTAGTTTAAGGGCAGGAGAAGATACAATGAGATGTCCCAGCTCAAGCAATAAGGCAGAGAAAAAGGAGCAAATTATTCCTTCCTGTGCCTTTTTTTTCTATGCAGACCCTCAATGAATTGGGTGATTCCTGCCCACATCAGAGATGGTTATCTACTTTAATGAGCCCACCAATTCAAATGATAACCTCATCCAGAAATACTCTCACAGACACATGCATAAATAATGTCTAACTAGATATCTGGATTTCTCCTAATCCAGTCAAGTTGACACATAAGATTAATTATCACAGTGGGTATGTGAAGATTTAAAACATACTTCTTGTCCTCAAAAGGCCTTAAAATAATTCAGAAATCAGTAATATCTAAAAACTTAATAATATAGCTAATATTTATATAACTCTTTGGCTGAGTACATACTATATGCTATACACATTCAAATTTTAATCCTCACAATCCAATGAGGGAGATGCTATTATTACCATCTCCATTTTGCAGAAAGAAAACTGAGATATTGAATCAGTTAAGTAAATCGCTGCAAATCACACTATCACATGGCAGAGATAACACCAAATTCTTATAGTCTGACTGCAGAGCTCAAGACATTAACTATGGTAATATAAAGCAGAATATATGTATATAAAACATATCTTTCAAGTTAGAACTGTACTTAAATGCCAAGAAACACAAATAAAAGTAGAATAATATCAAGGGGCGGGGGTAGGAGGCTATGGGTAGAGAGAGGGTTGTGGCTATTTTTGAAGAGGTAGTTGGTCAGAGAAGTCTTCATAGAATTAATGAGTTTTGTGTCAGATCTTGAATAAAAAGGAACACAGTTGTTTGTCAGACACGCTATTCCTAACCTCAGCCATTTTAATACAGAAAAAACCTTAATAGTATTTAAAAACAATTATCCCATAATAAGGTTGTCTGGTTCTTGATAAACCACAGATAAATCTAAAGCAGTGTTGGTACATGCATTCTGCAGGGAGACATAATTAAAAGGAAGTAAGGGCTGATTTACAAGACTTTATGAAATGGACCATAAGCTTCAGAAATTGGCCGTAGCAGTTGGAGATGTAGTTAATCTTCTAAGATTGAAGAGTGAGTTAGCTATTTCGAAGAAATCACTGATAGAAAATCAATGCTTCCTGGGGTAAGATCCTGGGGTAAGAACAGTGAAAAAGTGGCAGGGGCCAGGTGTAAAGTAAACTCCTTACAATACCAAAAGCATCGGGTATTTATCACCCCACATTTTATTTACAAATAGCAATAAAAATTGCTAGGACTTTTTCTTCCTTCAAAGATGATTTACTTAAAATTGATAAAGCTTATCTAGTTTCATCATTATTTTGATGCCCTTCATCCCAGTTTTATATTTTTTAATCACTAAATGGCATTACCCTTACTTTCTATCTTCTATTTGAAATTTTCTATACTATACATGGGATTTGTTTCAAGAAAACAAAATGGAAATGACCATTATCTTAAAAATACAGTTCCATTTGCTTTCAGAATTATTCTTCTGTAAGTACTTTATACAAATAATCAAGCAATTGCTTTTCATCAGACCATGCTTTTGATCTTGGTGCTTTGCACTCCTTTTCAGTTATTTTTATGCTAAAATTAACTATGAAGACTAAAATCACACTTTATGAAGTCATGCATGGTATGCTCTTTTACCTATTATTAGTGCATGGGGAAAAAAACTGATTCAGCAAAGAATTTCTTTTAAAAACCATTAGGTTTTTAGGCTCTTCGGAGCTAATTTATGCATTGAAGATATTTAAAAGAGGTGAACGTTCAGCACCTAACACAACGTGACTGTTTCTATGACAAACATTCCAATAAAAGTGAAAATTTCCCATTATCCAAGGTATTTCAAATAACTAGATTACTAGATTACTTATAGTCTTAAGTGGAACATCTTGGCTATAGTTTTTATTATTACCTGAGATTTTCTTGTTCATCCTTGCTCACTGAGTACTTGGAATCTGTGATAAGTTGTACTGTTCCATAGACATGTCTTGCATCCCAGCTCCTAAGAAATTAGAAAGGTATCTCTATATGGCATCACCATAGTCTAGCATAAAGTTGATCTCAGTCAATGTTGGTGAAGAAGATGTGAGTATATTTATTTGTCCTTCAAGGCTCCCAGAGATCAATAAATTAGTACAAAATTAACCAAATAAAACTACATTTTCACAGATTAATACACAGGATTATATATATCCAGGCATATTCTTTAGCTGTGTCCTGCAAATAGCACTGAATCTGAAATCTGAAATATGTATCCAAAATTTTTAAAGTCCAGCAAGGTTCCCATTACTGTGCAAGCTTCAGAACAATACAACCAAACATGCAAGAAACTAATTTTTACTGAGCACCAATTATATCCCAAATCCTGTGCTGGGCTCTGGGGATAGGAAGAGAAATCAAAACATAATCCATTTTCTCAAAGCATTTCAAACCAAAGAAGAGACAGACAAGTAAATGAGCAACTATTGACAATATCTCATGGAGCCAATCATATGAAGGCCGTATTGCAGAAGAATGTCAAAGCATATAGACCTAATAGTATTCAACCTCAGTCCCAGTCTATTTTGACCTAAACATATCTGCCACTGCACCTTCTGAACACTCTCCACAAGTAGAGAAAACTCCCACCAGGGAAGAACGCTCTCGCTTAGTTACACCCATGAGTTAAACCAGCTAATCAACTTTGTAAAAAGTGGGGAGAGATGGAGATTACAAAAGCAGACTGATAATGCCCAGTATATCACATTTCTGCTGCATGTGAAGATAGAATTGTATAAGTCATATCAGATTCCTCAAATCGGTTACCAGAATTGATTGATCCAATTGTTAGAAATTCTCATACACTGACATTATAGTCAACAGATGGTTTTTTTTTTTAATCTATAGTTCAGTTAGAAATTAACTCTACTCTGGGAAAATTAAATTTATGAACTTTGGCTTTTAAATATTTCTTTATCAGCATCTGGACCAGGCTTGCTAGATTCCCTGTTTAGCTTATCTCCAGTCTAAGAAAAGTGCTGCCACCTACTGATAAGAATGAAAAATAAATCCCTTCTCCACCACACACAAAATAACAACAGATAAAATCCTCCAAAGAGTTTGAATTTCCCATGTTGCAGATTCCAGTCAGTTCTTTACCTTTTATTTATTATATCCTCATTTCCTTCTCAGAGATATTTTTCTTATGGGAAATGGTTTTGTTCTGGTTTGGTTTTAGGGGTTATATTTTAAAAGTCTCAGCCAATTAATTATTTATTTGCTATTAATTATTTCTGTCATCACTGAGTTGAGATTAAGCGCAGGTTAAAAACAGAGAGCTTTAACTTTCTATTGTTAGTATTGTTAAATAGAAAAAACTAAGTACAGAAAAAAGGCACCAATGTGGATTAGTCAAAAGATCCAAGACTTTAGATCTTAGATACACAGGATTGAATTCCACCTCTGGCACTTAGTCATTCAACTACTATGAACAGCAGATGCCAACTATATCCCTCAGCCTATTCTAGATATGAGGGAAATATAAATGAATTTAACAAAATATTTGCCCTCATGCTTTTTTATTCTAGTGTGAGAGGAAAACAATAAACAATGAAACAAACACATAAACAAAAATAATTTCAGATACTTAATGGTAACAACTGTGAGAGGAAATAGGTGGAAATCCTCTAAGAAGTTTGTGACTAGCTGCATGACAAGTCACTAATCTCTGAAGGTCAGTTTTCTCTGGATATGAGGATATGAGGATAATAACAGTTCTTACCTCACAAAATTATTATGAGAGTGATAAATGATACATACATACATATATATATATGTGTGTGTGTGTGTGTGTGTGTGTATACACACATTTATTTTTAGATGTATTTATGACAGCATATCCTCTGTCATATTACAAGCACAAAATGAATGGTAAACATTGTTATTGTTGTTTTGTTATTGAAATAAAACTATGATGAACAAGTGGATACCAAATGTCCCCATTGAGTCAAAGAGCATCTTTTTGAGGTGAGAAAAAAATGGTGAAGATGATAGAGGTTCTGTCCATCCCTCTGGAGACCAAATCAAAGCTGTGTCAGAAACAAGAAGCAAACAGCAAGGAAAAATTGCCTGGGATCTAGATGACCAAACCATACAACTAGGGAAAAATCTTAAAACAAAAACAAACAAAAACAAAAAACACCCGGCAACAGCAGAAGGTAGGATGGGGGAAGGATGTGAGGCTGCCCAGTCTCCATCAACTGAGTGGAACAGAGGATGCTGCAGTGGCAGATGCCTCTTAAAGGAGCCATGTCCGCCACTGGACTTTAGCAGTGACGGTCTTGCTCATTCTGAACACTAGTGTTGGCTTGGCTGCGCAGGGGGCATCAGGGACTTACAGGAGGACACTGAACTTACGGAAGTCCCAGTAGTATCCATTGTTCCTCTGTTGAGCCCTCCCATTCCCAGTGTGGGGACTCAGCACCACCATAGAGATGTCATCAAACTGGATAACAGAGGTCCTCTGCCTAGAGGATTCTTTGAAATTCCACCTCTCCCAATTAGCAGCCACACTCAAGCCACATCCAGATATATCCTCAGCGAGTCAGGTACTCTTTGCTGAGCAGCACCTAGACTCACACTGGAGGCAGCTGGCCTTGGTTTCTGGTGTGGCCTTTGAGTCAACTATAAGCACAGCATCTGTGGTTTGCTTGCTGAATCTTAACAGGTGGTCCCAGAGGGGCACAGGCTGGGCTAAATTTGGCCTGCACCTGAAATCCGCTCAGGACTGTACCACTGGACACCTACTTCACAAATCCACACTGCTATGACTGAGAGACTTAGGAGCTTTGCTTAGTACATAGAAACAGACCCAGAAAGGCAGCCAAACTGGGAAGGCAAAGGAGCAGAAACCAAATGAAAGAACAGAAGAGAGATCCAGAAATAATGGAGTCAAGCAATCTAATAGATGCAGCGTTCAAAACACTGGTTATAAAGATGCTTAATGAACTTAGGAGAAGTATAGATGAATTCAGTGAGAAATTTAACAGAGATATTTAAAAAAAACATAAAATGGAAATGGAAATCATAAAAGGGAACCAATCAGAAATGAAGAACACATTATCTGAGATAAGAAGTATATTAATTGAATAAACAAAGTGAATGAAGAAGAGGATCAAATAGCCTATATAAAGGATGGGAAAGCCACGGACACTCAATCAGAATTACAAGAAAAAAAGAAGCCAAGACTATAATAATAATTTAAGGAGCCTATGGGATATTATTAAAGGTAAAAATAGCCATGGCATATGGGTACCTGAAGAAAAACACGATGTTGAAGAGTTATTTGAAGAAATAATGATGGAAAACTTCCCTCACCTGGTGAAAAAAAAGAACATTAAAATCCAGAAAGCTCAGAGAGTCCCAAAAATCAGGAACCAAAAGAGGCCCACACTAATACATATCATAATTAAAATTCCAAAGGTTAAATACAAAGAGAGAATTTTAAAAGCAACAAAAGAAAAGCAGTTAGTTACCTTCAAGGGAGCACCCATAAGACTGGCAGCTGACTTTCTCAAAATAAATTCTGCAGGACAGAAGGGCTTGGCACAAAATATTTGACGTGATGAAAACCCAGGATCTACAACCAAGAATATTTTATCCAGCAAAGCTATCATTTTGAGTGGAAGAATAAATAAAGAGCTTCCCAGACAAAAATAAGCTAAAGGAATTTAATCGCCAAGCCAGTATTACAAGAAATGTTGGAGGGACCTCTTTCACAAGGGAAAAAAAAACATGTATCAAAAATAGGAAAAAAAATGGTAACAACTACTTTCCTATCAGCAAGTGCCTGAAAAGGAAAGAATTAAGTGCTCCAACCAAAATATAGAGTGGCTAAATGAATCAGAAAACAAGATCCCTACATATGCTGCCTGAAAGAGACTTGCTTCAGATTAAAAGACACACATACTAAAAAGAAGGGAATGGAAAAAGATATTGCTTTGATGGGTCTGGAAGTATTACGCTGAATGAAATGGGTCAGATAGAGAAAGAAAAATATCACAAGATTTCATGTGCATGTGGAATTTAAAGAACAAAATTAACAACAACGACAACAAAAGCAGAAATAAACTCATAGATATAGAGAATATTTAGATGGATACTTGATGGGGAGGGGGTTGGGAGGACAAAAAAAAGGGCAAAGGGATTAAGAGGTACGGATGGATAGTTGCAAAATAGACACAGAGATGTATAGTGTAGCATGGAGAAGATGGTTAATAATGTTGTAATAAGTATTTAAGGAGAAGAGGGGTATTAGATTTAGTAGTGTGATTATTTTGTGACTTACATGGATCTCTGATCACTACGCTATACAACTGAAACTGGTATATATATTGTATGCCAACTATAATTTTAAAAACTCATTGGCTTGCACAACATAAATACAAGCAGCTAACTGTCTATTATATTTCAATAATGACAAAAAAAGAGAATCTTTAAGAATCTGGGAACCTAGGGGGAAAAATAGCATTTTTTCCCTGTAACGAACATTGAGCATTTTGTCTTTTCAGAATACCGTTTTAGAATAATGTAATTTTCTGTAGGGCAAAATAATTTTAATAGAGTTCATTCCTCTAATTCCATGATGTTCCTCTGAGGCCCTGGGTGACTCCCTTTCCTACGTTGGCCAAATGCCATGACTATTTTATCAATAGAGAAATTATGTCATGAAGGAGTGATTTAGTCTTAGCATGGAGTTCCTCTGCGTGTCTATTGCTCTCTGTAGTGAATGTTACACACTTTCACAGCCCATGCATAATGCACTCTGATTTCTACCTCTATTCTTTCTCCCTTCAAATAATGCTGTTTTTTTCAGATAAGGGCAAACCAATAAAATCAACAAGAAAGGTGCCCACTCACTCTCAACCTGCCTTTCCTTTTTGTTTCTCCAATGCTGACCTGTCGATCTGCTTTTTAGTTTAAGTCCCCTTGGTGTGTGGAAGTCAATTTCCTTCCTCTTTTCCCTGGCCTGAACTTTCTTTTAACTCAGAGCCTGTGGTGTGTCTTACCTTCACTGCTGCCGAATATTTGAGACTCACTAAACTTCAGACAGAGAAATTAAACAGGAACAGGTTTTAAATGATAAACTTCTTTAAAAGAACATTTGATTGCACATCTCACAACAACTTAGGCAGATGGGTTGGGCAAATATTTTTAATCCCAGTTTTAGGTATAGAAATGGGGACTTGGGAAGTCAAGTGAGCTACAAAGTTCACACAGCAAGTCAATGGTGGAACCTAAACTGCTTCTAAACTGGTTGAAGAACTTCTAAACCCAGACATGTTTCCATATGAGAAAGATAAAATATGAGTCAAAAAACCTATTTTAAAAAACTATTTTTACTTTCCTCTTGACAGCAACAAGTAAGCAGTATATGTGGTGATTAAGAACTTAGATGCCAGAGACAGATTCCCAAGATGTGGAAATCATAAATCATAGCACTGCCACTGTACTAGCTGCGTGATCTTGAGAAAGTGACTTCATCTCTCTGGGCATAAGTTTTCTCTTTATAAACTAAGGGAAATAACAGTACCACCTCACTGCACTGTGGTGAAGATTATATAAGTAATACCTACTTGCTTATACCAATGTCTGGTACATAGTAAGAGCTCAATAATGTTAGCTATTATTAGTATAATAGATACCTCAGACACTAATATTTCCACTGTTGATTCAACTCGATCAAAGCAGATTCTATATTAAATTGATCATTTTTTGGTCCTTGGTTCAAGTCAACTTAGTCCACCAGGGTATAACTATAGCTGTGGGTCTGTTCGCTGGTGAACACTCCACTGGTTGTTCTGTCCATATTAATAAATCTATTTGAAAGGCCTGGAAGCTTACGATGACGTCAGCTGTGCACAACATAGCAAAACACAATAATGAGGCAATGCTTGTGACCTAGCAATAATGGCAGAACTCTTACAAGCAAAGGTGGGCAGGTGCCAACCTAGCTCCTAGCCAGAAAATCCCCCCATGTGCCCTGGGCACCAGCACATTTGCTTGGATACTATGTCTGCCTGAAATGTTAGACTCTAGGTACTCACAGTCAAGGCAATATTACTATGTTTTAGACATATCACAGGTCAAATCCTGTTGCTCAAAACATAACAACTCCAGTCAAAGTTTTCTATTACAGCCTTAGAGTCTAATAAGAAATGTTGATCCTATCCCCTAACCCAGTGTTATGAAGGTGGCCCATGGCAAACTAAAAGATCAAGACTCTCCAAATCAAATTCCAACACTTCACATCACTTCAAGTACTCTTACTCAATAAGAAAACATTCTACATTCATTTCAGGGGAAAAGTGTTTGCAATATTTTACTGTGATAGGAATTTGCCTCCATGGTGCAGTTATGCCAGGTGAACATCCAAAGGGGAATTGCAGCTGCGGTACTCACAGAGGTACATTTGCAAGAAATTTACTAGACAGGAGGAAAAAAATCTTCATGACCTTCTCTCCAATGGGAAATTTCTGTAACCTTTTTCTGACAGGCGAGTAATAAGTATTCACACCAGAGCATATTGTTTATATTCCCCTGACAGGCAAGAAAGTTTTTTTTTTTTTAACCCTGACAAAAACTATTGAGGGTAAACTACAGATATATTTTTATGCTAATTCAAGTGAAAGATTTCACTGCTTGAGTGAAGTCAAAGGCAAAGTCAATAAAGTACTTGAAGACTATAAAAGAAGCAAAAAAGTAAGATCTTGAGGTGAAAACAAAAGACAGGTCTTCAGGATTCCTTGGTACTTAAGCTAGCTTCAGTCTCTAGAAAGCAGATGAAACTTTTGGGTATCTCTCTGCTTATCTTAAACTAGGAAAATGTGCCTATGAAGAATGATATTATCCTATAGGTCATGGCTACTATCCATCAATGAGCAGCACATATGGCATTCTCTTCTTGTAATGATATTCTATTTTATTAAAAATAAGATGGATTGGATAGATAGATAATAACAGCAGCAATAATACTAATAATTGCCTTTAGAACTAAAAAAGGAAACAGTCCCAATTTATTTGCCAGTCTCAGTAAACCTTATTTTGAGTTTCCAATATTCCATAACACTGGTAACGACTGGTTAACAGAAGGATTTTTACAGTGAAGAGAAATGCCAGCAGAAATTTCATGGTTACTGACAGGCATTAGTCATAAATTTACTTTTTATCTCTGACTATGTGTGATAGTGCTTGTAGTCTTAGGTATTAATTGAAAGGATGCACTTAATGTATACAAATTGCTTATATAGGTGCCACCATGTCCACCTCTGTGAGGTAATGGTATGAGCTTTAGTGACACTCTAGTTGGTTGTAGGATGGCTTTAGCAGGCTTAAGACAGATATTAGAGAACCAATGGGTAACATTTTATCTTTGCATCATATATGAGTCAAAGGAAAATTGGGTTAGTGAGGCAGTGAGGATAGGAACTTCCTGGTCTGGTGGAGATGAACAACAAATATGCTTTTATTCTCAGGGATATAGCTTAGTCTATTATTCTGTTCTTTCCCGTGATTCTCTCCAGGAACGTGGCTTGATCTGTTGATGTCTTACTTTTCAAATTCTTACTCTACTTTCCATTTGAAGCTTAGCATGCCTTTGCCGTTCTCTATACTTTTTTGCTCCATTCCAAATTCCTTATCTTATGGTAATTCCATGGCTTTCCACAATTCTTTGGAGAATATACCCTCTCTGGGGCTCCTCGAGTGTAGGTCAAAGGTGCACTTGCCCCAGATCGCCAGGGTCACACTTGGCCCCAGAGATTCTTAGCAATCCTTTCCCCTCTACCAGGACACTCCACTGAAGCAGAGTGCTCTCCTTGCTCAGCTTTTTTCCACCTTGAATACAATTCTATTAATGTCCTATTTTGTTTATACAATGCTAATAAATTCACTTTTGTTAGTGGATAATGGGTTTCTCTCTTTTCATTTATTGCATTTTAACTGGAAACTTTCTTAGAGATAATGTAATAGCCCATAAATAGTTACTTCAATAATGAAAATACTAGACACTTCGTCAGGCCAGGGAGAGATCCTTCTGGTCACGGAAAACCTTAGAATAAGACAGTGGCCTCCAGATCATGTTTGCAACAGCATCCAGTAGCAGGATTGGTCCAGATCACAAGCCCACTACACACTAGAAATCAGCAAGGTTCTGCTGCATCCATCTCTAATAAGAAGAAGGCCATGTGAGGAGGTGCTGGGCAACCTGAACTCCGAATTTCACAGGACTAGATGCCACCTGTCCCACAGAAAATGATAATAAACATAAAAGTGATAAATTCTGTGAAAAAAATATACATAAGTCTGCCAGGAACAATTAAGTAACCCACTAATTATGGGAATTTAAATGATAAGACCTTCACAAGTTTCTAAGCCAATTGTTAATATCTTTTCAGCTCCCTTTTATGGAGTAAAAGCAGAAACATCATTATGTCAAAGCTGTTTCTTACCAAGAGCTTGAGGAGGTGCTTGAGGCAGGTATGGAGCAGGGGAAAGGCAGGATATGGGTGGGAGATGAGTTAAGACTTTCCCAATACATGCTAATGTGCTTTCAGCTACCTTTGCTTGATGCAGGAAGGTTTTAAAGGGTCCAAAGAAACTGAACTCCTCTATTGTAGTGCAATGTGTTTCCAGATACTTTTCCTTCTTGGCAAAAGGATTTAGAGGTAAAGAAATGTCCAGCTAGGAGCCCTAGTCATAAAAGATAACATAGAAATGTATACAAAGCATCTTGAAAATATCAATATGATTCATGAGACAATTTACCTAGAAGACTGTATATAGATTTAGTGCCTGTGCATTAACTTTGGATAATGGTGAACCTGAAAAAACTCATAAGAAAGATATTATGGTTATCCCCAGAAATGATCTACCTTGGTCAGCCTGGACACCTTGATGTTAATATTATTACTATGAGCTCTAACAGATAAACCTTGAAATCTCTGTAACTTAACACAATGAAAGTGCTTACTTAAGCAAATTCCAAAAGGGATATTTTTTTATGGGTAAGAAATAATCACAGTTATTCGGGCACCCATACCGGTGGAAGCTCTGCCAGCTTCATCACATTGATTCCAAGGTGGCCTAGAGCATTAACATTTAGCCAGTAGTTGGAAATATTGAGAAACAGTGAAAGACCACATGGAAGGATTTTATGGGCCACGACTAAATGTATTGCACCAATTCTACCCATATCCCATTGGCCAGAACTCAGGTAAATGGCCATGTTTCGCTGTGTGGAGGCTCAGAATATGTGTGTGTGTGCCCGGGAAGAAAACAAATTTTGGCGAATAACTAACCAGTTTCTGCAATAATCCCATTCTCATCCCCATCTTTGGTTCTCCTTTCATGAATCTCCTCCCACCACCTCTTCTCCAAATTCATCCCACTCTTCCACACTCCAATGAAACCTTCCCTGGTCACTCCCAGCCCTATACGTCTCCCGATTTTCACAGATATTTTTAGCCCACTGCTTCCTAAGGTGTGGTTTAGAGAAGCCTGGCAACAGAATAACCTAGGAATCTTGATAAAATGAAGATTCCTGGGCACCACACAAACCCTGCAGAACCAGACTCTCTGGAGTTCAGGAATGTGTGTGTTTAACAGGGATCTCAGGTGATTCTGAAGCACACTAATGTATGAGATCACTGATCTAGAAGGCTTGCAGTCTTTGCTCTTGTTTATACAAGATTTATAATGCTCCTCTATTTTTTTTTTCCATATCCAAGTCATCTCCAAAAATATTAGGCTTTCTATAGACTGAAGTGATGCTTTTGCTTCTATTATTCCCACGCCCCCAGTTTCTAATGCCATGCTGGATACATAAAAGAAGCTCAGTATGCCAAGTCAACTGTGGATTGAGCAACAGAATGGTTAGCTGACAAGGAAAATGCCTCAGATAAAGAGGATTTTTCAAACTGGAAAGATAAAGACTGAGAAGGGAAATGATGAGAGCCCAGAAAATCATGAAAGGCAGAGAAAGAGGAAATAAGAACTGGGTCCATTTCTTCCTGGTAATACTAGAAATGTCTCCCCTTACCCAATGACAACAACAACAACAACAACAAAACAACAACAAATAGCCAATCACATTTAAAAAAATGGTGACGTGAAAGGAAGAACTACTTTGAACCATGATTAATGAATTCAAGTAATTTGTTTCTTCAAAAGAGAGGACATATATGCATGTATGAGTGTATGTGTATGTATGTGTATGTATACACACACACACACACATACATATAAATTTGCAAATTGTAGATCCAATATAGCACACTAATAGAAACTAGGAATTTGGAGGACATCCTTAACCTATGAGAGTTTTGATGTCATTGACAAAAGACATACCTAACCATCAATTATACCCTTGTACCCTTTGGAAAATAAAATCTTTGTTTGGATAATAGGGGAGAACATGTGTCTACAGGAGCAGAGTTGTGGCAAAAATTGAGTGAATGTTGTGTAGCCAACCATATACATTTAGACCAGGTCACTAACTCATGCACTATGTGTCCATGAGCTCATGAAATAAGTCATGGGTACTCTCATCCTATTTCAGTGTTCAACTTTGCTTCTTTACCTTCCTCTATTCTTGTTTCTGCTCTCCTGCTCCCCTGCTCCAAACAAATTCTCCCCTGCTTCTCAGCCTTTGCTTTCATCTCCTGTTTCTGATTCTACTATCATTCTTTATACTAAAAACAAATGAGCCTTGGCTTCTTTGATTTTAACTTTTGGTACTCAATAAGTATATGACTCCCATTTCTTGTCATTTCAGAAATAAAAACTTGTAAATCTCAAATCAAGCCCTGAGGCCCAGGTCGTGGCACCTAAACTGAGCCCACTTTAGTCTCTGCGAAGGAGGAATCAATCAATGCCTTTGACACCATCACACTATATGATTTTTTTTTTCTAAAATTTAGAATTTTATTCTAAAATTATAGAATGGTGATTGCT
This sequence comes from Eonycteris spelaea, assembly GCA_003508835.1. Taxonomy (NCBI): domain Eukaryota; kingdom Metazoa; phylum Chordata; class Mammalia; order Chiroptera; family Pteropodidae; genus Eonycteris; species Eonycteris spelaea. The sequence goes on from PUFA01000460.1 coordinate 320,264, forward strand.
ATGAGACAATATGCAATGTCCCCTGAACTCATCTGAACTAAAGTGAGAGGAAGGGAAGGAAAGTACTTTTTTTAGCTATTTAACATGGCAAATTTCTTCTATTTCTTATTGCCCTGGGCAAGGGCCAGTATGATCAGGGATTTCATAAGTACCATCTTCCATAATAGTATCTTACACTTATTGAGTATTTATTTTGTTCCAAGCATTGTGTTACTTTCCATGTATTATCTAATTTCATCCACACAAAGGTACGTGAGATAGGCAGTATCATCACTCTTTACAAAAGAAGAAACTAAGGCTCAAAGAAAGTAGAGAATTTTTCCAAAATCACACAGCTGGGAACTGGCTGATCTGGATTTAAACACAGACTTGTCTGACTCCAGAACACATAATGACTACATTATAGCTGCTAAAAGACACATCACTGGTACATGGAAGGGGTTCACAATGTAAAATACCAATGAGTCATTTCCAATAGGCCTGTTTAGCCATGATGATTTCTGCCAATGAATATAAGCTTCCTGAAGGCAAAGGCCACATATAATCTGTGCATAAGAATTAAGAAATCAATATTACAAAGTTTCTGTGGGTTTAAGGTACTAGAAGAGGTATTACTGCCTAAAATAACTTACGTTTCAGATACTGACTCAAGGGTGGAGTGAAGAGCAGAGTTAGTTGGGTAGAATGAAGTGAAAGGGAAAAAGATTTGAACACTATATTCAGAATAGGCTGAACCTGGACATTCAGAGAAAGTAGATCTCCAGATGCACTGAAGCTAGATATAGCACAATACAATAAAATTTCTCATAGCCTTGTCTTTTAATATTTGGGAAGGGGGAAAAGTCAGATAAGAAAATAGAGCTGACATGTCATGAAGGCTATTAATTAGGAAGATACAAAACCTGCATTATCAAGATTGGGGCAACATTAAAAATCATTCTTAAAAACTCCATTGAGTCAAGTTCTTAAAATTTCACCAGCCCAACGATAACAGTATTATAGTATTTGCTCCTAAAAAATGTACCTCCAATTGCTTTAAGAAATTCTTTTATTTCTAAAGTGACCGACTAATAGTCATCACTGCATCTGTATATTATAAATTGGTACAGGACAAGAAATGTTCTTTGCCTCCAGCAAGGATAGTTTAAAGGTCAGAGCCAATTTCTGGAGAGTAAAATACAATGCCATTTAAATGAAATCAACTGACTGGTTAAAAATAAAGACTTGAATAAAGGGTATAAATTTATTTACTTTTATTATGATTCTCAGTATCTTAATAAATTGATAAAAAGTCAAAGGAATGGAGATATTTATTAATTCCCCATCATTGTCCAAGCAAAATAGAACAAATTCTTATATGAAAACTTCTGGAGAAATTGCCAGCTTACAAATTTTCAAATGTCCTTGATCCTAACATCATATAAAAAAGATTTCGCTAGATATACTTATTTTTTCACATCTCTTAGTGAATGTAAATCTTAGAAGATGCTTGGCTTTTAAAACAACTTAAGGCTCCAATTCTTTATTAGAACAGATTAATAACATAGTGATCAACATTTATACAAGTGTTTAGGTGGCAAGAATACTAGAATCATGATCACAGCAGTCCTCAGTAGAAAACCAATTGAATTCAAGGTGAAGATGCCAAGAAAAAGCTTCTCATTGCTTTTTCAATCATTGTCCTCATCATCATTACCACTTTGTGTGTGTCTGTGTGCATGTGTGTGTGGTGGGGGGTGGAGGGGCGGGGAGAGAAAAGACATGAAGAGAGACAGAAAGACAGCACTCAAACTGGCATAAATGTATTCATTTTGTCACTATCAAGGATGTGGAGAAGTTTGGACAGATGATAATTTGACATGTAACTGAATGGCAATGAAATAAAAGCGAACCACAGTGTAATACATCAACCAGTTTTCCAACTATATATCTTTAGTCCAGAAAGCTCCATCTGAAATGGAAACACCAAAGGAGGGGTAAGCCACTAATCCCTTATTGCAAACTTAACAGATTTTGTTTAATCATCAAGAGTGTCAGAAACTGACTAGTTATCCATCAAACCCACTTTTTCACCATCCTAAACACACACAGCTAGAGTATACTTTCCAGCCTCCATTGAATTTAGATGTGGCCATAGACTATGAGCACAAGCTACACTTCCAGTCCTGGTTCATAAAAACTTCAACACATGATTCTCCATGCCCTGTCTTCTCCTGCCAACTTGACAAGAAGAGCAT